>WAAE01011008.1:122460-232321 GCA_013400495.1 Nicator chloris
GGCCGGGGCGGGAGGGGGCGTGGTTAGCCGTCCCCTGTCCCGGGTCTGTCCCGGGTCAGTCCCCGGCCGTTTCGGTGCCGTCGTTCCCAGTCCCAAATTAATCCATTCCCAGTTCCAACCCAGTTTCCCCAGTCCCCGAGCAGTCTTCCCAGACCCAGCCTGGTCCGTTACCAGTGCCAGATCAGCCCATCCCCAGTCCCAAACCAGTATCCCCAGTCCCAGATCAATCCATCCTGAGCCCATGATCAGTACATCCCCGAACAAACGTCCCCAGTTCCAGACCAGTCTAGTCCCATTCCAGTCTTCCCAGTCCCGGATCAGTTTCCCCAGTCCCACACTGGTCACTCTCCAGTCCCAGGTCATTCTATCCCCAATCCCAAATCAGCCTTTCCAGTCTCAAACCAGTGTCCCCAGCCCCAGCTCAGTCCATTCCCACTCCCAGGCCACTTTCCCCAGTCCCTGATCGGTCCATCCCCAGTCCCAGTTTAGTCCACTCACAGTTCCTGTCTGGATCAACCCCAGTCCTGCATTATTCCCTCCCTCCCTGCCCCAGCAGTTCCCAATGTTCTCAGTCTGGATTTGGTGTCCTGACTGTGCCCCAGCCCGGCCAAACCCAGCCAGGGCCACCAGAGCATAAAGGACCATCTGCAGCCTGACTTCAGAGTGGGGTTTTTTTGGGATTACCAGATTACACACACATTTCTTGGAAGAAAACCATAATTACTCCCACGTGGGTAATACAGAGAAATGGGAAATGTGTGGAGCTGCACAGATGGTTTAATAAAAATAACGCTCTGAGGTGCACAACCTTTCCTGTCATGTCTAATAAAGAATGGCTGGAATGCTCCCTGTTTTTAAACACCCCACTGATCCTCATTGGATCCTCCCCAGGAGATTTGGGGTGAGCCCAAATGAGCCAAAATGGGGTGAGCCAAAAACATCTGCAATCAGATACAGTCAGGAGGATTAATTTTCTTTTTTGACCAAAGATACAACTTTAAGCTTTGCAGGGGCTTTGTATCACCACCTCCCCCTGCTAGGTAGAGACCCTCCTGTAAAAAAAACTCTTTATTTTGTTAAAATTCTGGAAAACCTGGGATATTTTAAAGGGTCTGCACACAAACAAACTCTCCATCCCCTCTGGAGGCCAAAGACCTGGAGATTCATTTCAATGGAGCGAGGTGACTTCGTCATTCCCAACTTCATTTTGGCTCTGCAGCTTCATAGGCAGCCTGGAAAGGTAAATCCAAATCCCCTGGGGTGAGGAGGATCCCCGTGGGGAGGATAAAAAAATTAAACCAGTTAAAATGAGGGTTTGGGCATTTAAAACAGGCTGGGAGATGCCTCTGCAGCCCTGTTTGCTGCTGGGGAGGGAAGACGAGCACACCAGCAGGGTCAGGAGTGTGTTGGGAACAATCTCCCCGTGTTAGCAGCACCCTGGGAAGCTCAGCCAGGCTTCAGCAGAGCCGTTTTCCCCGTGCCAGAGGCACCAGGCTTTTGGGAAGGCTGATGTGGGACAGCAGAGCCCAGCAGCCAAGCGTGAGGTGCTCTTGGCAATGTCCAAAAAAGTGGGGATCAGCTGAGTTCTACCTGTGCAGGGTTTGCCCCCCAGCTCCCAGAATTCCTAAAGCCACTTCAGGTCCCACTGATGGAGGCCAGAGTGAGAAAATAGAAATATTCACCCGGGAGACCCCTCAAATCCAGGGAAATTTGGGTTAGGAGGAGCTTTTTGGGCACGGTGATGTCAGGCATGGAGGGTGCTACTGCTCCAGGGAAGCATTCCCCGTGATTCCCCAAATCTGGGGGGTTTTCCCAGGTTTTGCTTCGGTGCTGTGGTTCCCTGGGGAATGTTTGAAGCCCGGGGTGGCCGGGAGGGGCAGGGCCACCCGGGCTGTGCAGTTTATCACACCTCCTGCAAATCTAATCTCTGCTTATCAGCCATCTCCGATGACTTCCTATTAACTCCCACTTTCTTCTCTTTTCTCTTCCTGCGTGCAGGTTCCATTTTTCTGCTTCCTAAAATGAAAGCAGAGGCTTTAAATCCAGCATTGATCCCGTTTGCTCAGCCTCCCTTCAGCCCACTGCATCAACAGCCTCAAGCTCGTTAATTGCTTTCCCATTATTTCCGTGTGGAACAACAGCCACAAAAAAATGGGAAAAACACCCTTTTTTTTCCCCCCCCCGCTGGAATTCTACACGTCGTGGCTAAACACAAAAATATTTAAAACTTTTCATTTTGCTGGTGGTTCCCATCAAGAAAATGGGAAGCAGGGAGCTCATTTCAGTCCATCTCTGTATTCCCACCAGGAACATCACAAATCAAGTCCAGGCACGCTCATGATTTTAATCACTCTCTTCTTTATTAGGAGCTGGGCAAGTCACCCCTGGTGCTGTCCCACGGTGAGTACCCAGAAATCTTCATCAAGAGAATTCTTAGAAATGTTTTCAATCCTTTTTTTTCTTCGAAGGAATTGCAAAACTGACATTTTTGAGTGGACAAACAGGGTATTCATAGCAAAAGGCCGAGATGGCACAGAAGGGTTGAAGGGCTGAATCCATGGGATGGGACCCTCCTTGTAAGGCAGATGGGCGGGTTTCCTGCCAAAGAAAGCTCTGGAAAAGCACAATCCGAGTTTGGGATGAAAAATTGGACATGGTCACAGGTTTTAGGTATTTAAAAGGCGTTTGGAGAGGGACAGAATTAAATTGGTCCACGGGTTGAGTGAATCCAAGCAAGCTTTTGGCTTCTTTGGCAAGCAGAGACATTCAGATGAGGCTCAGGGAAAACCCAAGCCCACTGTGGCTCCAGGGATGGAGGCAGTGGGACAGGCAGCCTCTGGCAGTGCTGGATTCCCCCCCTTCCCTGGGGTTGGGATAAGGAAAATGCCAGATATTCACCAGCCAAGGACAGGCTGGACTGGGAAACTCCATGCACAGCGAGGGACAGCCCCAAAACACCTCCAGCCCCTCTCCCCACCCCACTGGGTGCCAGGTGAGGCTCAGCAGCACCCCCCCATCCTGGGATTCATCCCACTTTCCTGGGGGAAGCAGGGGACAAGGTGGCCTCTCCATCTCATCCCACCTTGGATTTCCAAGGTCTGCATCACCTTTCCCGTGCCCTGCCAGCCCAGATATTGTCATGAGGAGAGAGGGACAGGGCTGGCTGCTGCTCTGAGGGTGGAAAAGTGGCTGTAATCCATTGGGAATGGGAGAGTGGGACAGAGCAGGACGCTGTCACCCATGCACTGGAGCTGGCAGCTGGCAGGGGGGTCTGTGAGTCCTGTCCCCCTGCTCCAACCCCGCTGCCCACGCTGGTGCTGGTGGATTTCTGCCCTAGACATGAATCCCTGGAGGTGTTTGGCAAAGGGAAAACGGAGCTTTCCAAGCCCCAGGGCCAAGGCCTGCCCGGGAGCAGCCGGCTGCTTATCTGTTCATCCATCTGCTGCCACCAGCGGTGCCACCGGCGTGGCAGGGAGGAGGGGAGGTGGGAGCTGGGGAGCAGGGCCAGGAGCAATCCCTGCTCCCCAGCTGCTGCTGGCCCAGCAAGCGCTGCAGCTCCTGCTGGTCCTGGAAGGGGTTCCTGCCGTAATCCCGGCGGATCCAGGCGCGGTACTGCCAGGAAAAACCAGCAGAGGTTGGCAGGGTGACCTGAAGAGCTGAGAGACCCCAGAGAGAGAGCAGGGCTGTGACAGCTCCAGCGGAAAGCGGCGAGCAAAGCAATTCCTGCTGCACCCCCAGCACGGCCGGGGGATCCCCAGGCACACCCAGCATGCTGGAAGCTCCCAATCCCACAGGAGCTCACACTCAGCACACCACAGACCCACAGTGATCCCCCCATCCCAGCACTCCCCACATCCCCAGCCCAGCACCCTCAGCTTCCCATGCTGGCTGCAGCTGGGACAGCAGCTTTATTTATTCCTCCTTGCCAAGAAGCTGCTGCTGTTCCTCGTGTGCCTGAATTCCCGTAAGGAATGCTTCCCAAAGCTTTTTTTCCCCCCACAAGCAGCACGGCCGAGGTGATCCTTGCAAGGTGGGGCAGCTTTGTTGTCAGAGCCCCTCGCTTAGCACCGGGAGGTTGTGGGGGAACCTCTCATCCCACTTATCCCGATTATTCCGGAGGCAGGAGCATCCTGGTGGCCAGGGGCCAGCTGGCAGCAGGCTGAGGCCTGGAAGCAGGGGATGATGCAGAGAAACTGTTCCCGTTACTGCTGGGATGAGGAAACAGCCAGACAGTCCCAAATTGCAGCACGGGGGAGCACGGGCAGGAAGGGGCAGCTCTGCTGGGATTCACCACTCCAGCTGCCCACGGCACACAGGGAACAGCCAGGGCTCTGCCATCTCCCTGAGGAGCTGGGAACCAGCTGCTCCAGCAAGGAATGACTGGGATGAGTGGTAGGAGCACACCCAGCAACAGCAAACACCTCGAGGAGAGGATGGAGGGCACCTGTGGGTGCAAAAGGTGCGGAGAGGGATGGAGCATTGGAGCCCTGGGATGGGGTGGCACAGGGACAGGGATGAGATGCAGCCAGGGGATCCAGGGGGAGAGGGAAGCAGCTCCCATGAGCTGCCCAGCCTTGGCACCCCCAGGGTGAGGTGCCCTCGCTGTGGATTTGGCCTCCTGAATGGGCAGGAGGCACCAAGTTCCCAGAAAAATTTGGGATGCAGGACAGCAGGATTGGCAGCTCAGCACTGTCCTGCCAGCACTGGATGAGCCACAAGGGAAGAGAAGTTTTAGAATGACCCTGGTGGTATCCCCCTCTCCTGCAGCCATGGAAAATCAGCTGAGGCAGGGGGATTTCCACTGGGAATGTCTGGATTTCCCAAATCCACTCCCTCTGATAGCAGGACTCGCCATGGCTGTTACACGAAGGCCACCTGCAAGCAGGGAGATCCCTGCTCAGGGAGGCCCTGAGAGCCAGACCTGTATTTCTGTTGCTAGAAAACAACCCCTGGGAAGTGAGACCCAAAGGGTTTGGGACAGGATTTGGGGCAAGATCTGTGCCAGGATCTCATGGGGGGAACATCCCTTCTATGCAAACCATCCAGAGGGATGAAGCTTCATGGGAAGGGCTGCCTGGCACCCACCAAGGCTCAGCACCCACCACCCAGGCTGGGAGCTGGCTCCCACCATCCAGGGGGGAGGGAAGGAGGGGTGGGAGATAGGGGAAGCTGCCAGGCATTTCCTCTTAAAGCCAGAGCAAGAAGTGGTTCCAGCCCATTTCCTCCAGTGCTGACCACCAACCCACTGCCCTCCTCCTCCTCCTCTGTCCCAGGCCAGGAGCACCCAGCCCATCTGGGATGGCAGCAGGGGGAAAAAGGCAGCCTGGCTGTGGTGTGCCAGCACCACGGGGGACAGGCCTGTCACCAGAATGCCCATCTGTGCCCTCTGTCACCTCCACACTGTCCTGTCTGTGCCCGCTGACTTCCTTTTCTGACCTCTACCCATCATCCTGCCGCTGCTCTTGGTCCCTTTCCTTCCTTCTTTATCCCTCCAGCCCGGAGAAGCCCCACTTGCCAGCTTGAAACCACAGCTGCACGCTCCAGCAGTGAGGCTGGAGCATCTTCCCCATTCCTTCCTCCCATCTGAGCCCCCTGAGATGAAGGAAACTGAGGCACCACAGCCCCAGGAGGTCCCCAGAAGGTCCAACCTGTTCCTCACAGGTTTTAACCACCAAGGATTGAGGTTTTTCCCCGAGTTCTCCACCCACGAGGGGCCATTCCCTGCCCAGTGCTGACATCACGGGGAACACGGGTGGGAGTTTCAAGGAAAAGGCAGCTCTTGCTAAATCCCACAGGACAGGAAAACGCATCCAAGCGCCTCCACCCTTGGCTGTGCCTTGGGTGTTTCAGGGAAAGGCTTGCAAAGCCACTGGCACAACTGTGAGGTGATGGAAAAGCAGCTTCGAAGGGAAAGGGAGGAAGCTGTGGTGTCCATCGAGCCCAGTCTGGATTTTGGGAGCAGGAGGAATAAGCGGGATGGGGGGAGGGCACAACAAACCCCACATCAGGGTCCATGATGGCAGAGCGTGGGAAGGGCTGGGGACAGCTGGCCCAGCCAGGAGAAGCCCTGCAGGGAATCTCCAGCACCTCGGGTGTTTTGTAACCTCTTGGAGCATTTTCCACCCTCCTCCACGGCCGTTTCTGCAAGCTGGTGATAACGGGGCAGAGCCACGTCCCTGCTGTGACAGCACCCGGGGAAGGGAACTTGGGCTTGGGGCAGGGGCTGGCCTTTGGGCCAGTGTCACGTGCTGTCCCTGCTCCCTCCTGCGAGGACAGGAATCCCCTCCAAGGGCTGGGAACAGCCGGAGGGAGCACAGGGCCCTGTTTGCCACGGGGCCATTGCACGCTAGCTGCAGTGGATGGGGGAGCTCTGCCTGCAGGGGTGGCACCGAGTTTAGGGGTGCCATGAGCTGTGGCATCCTTTGTGCACACCTTGTCCAGGGTTACCCTTCCCTTGCAGAGGTGTCTGTGTCCCACGGGAAGTTTGGGACCCCAGGGATGGGTGAAGGAGCAGAGTCCAGAGGCTGGAGGCAGCCGGAGAGCCGGGTGGGAGCTGTGCTTTTAAAAGCTTTTCTTTTTGCTTTTTAAGGTCTTTCCCTTTGCCTTTCAAGGCCTTTCCCTCTGCTTTCGAAGGCTTTCCAGGTCACAAGTGCAGCTCTGATCTCGGCACTAAGTGCTCTCCCAGCTGCTGGAGCTCCACTGCATCCTCCCTCCCCTGCACGGGATGGGAACCCGTCCATCCTGAGCTCCTGCTCTCCCAAAATGCTGCTCCACCTCATTTTTGGGGAGGAAGTAGGAGATTTCTGCACCCACGCTTGCTCCTGCCTGTCACCTGCCCCTGAGAGCAGGGGACTTGCTGGCAGAGGGAGCCCTGGCAGACCCAAGCGTGCCCGGACATCCCAAAACTCCTCCCCAGAGCCTTCCTCCCTCTCCGCTCCCCCTCTCCGTGCTGCATTCCTGGGAATTGGCCCAGCTCCTCCCAGAGGTTCCCAAGGGACAAACTGCTCTCCCATCCCTCCCACTGAGCCCTAACTTGAGAAATCAAGTTTAGGGTTTCCAAGTTTAGGGTTTCCAAGTTTAGGGTTTTTAAGAGCTTTTTAAAGCGCACTCACATAAATACCGAGGCACTTCTTTTTTCATTTTCTTTTTGGTTTTTTTTGCACGCAAACCCCCAAATCCCCAGGTGATAAACGACATTCCCAAAATCCAGCCGGGGCAAACAGAGAGCTGCATGCAAAGGAGCCTTGAAGACCCCTCCAAACCGTACCCAAGGGGACCTTACCTCCTGGAGCAGGGTCCTCTCGTATTCCTGCAGCTGCTGCTGGAATCCCGGGTTGGGGCTGACGTAGGAGCGCACGGCCTTGGTGGCAGCCAGGCAGCTCTCCCAGCCCAGCTCTGTCACTGTCATCAGGTAGGCCACCAGGATGGTGGTGCTGCGGGACACCCCGGCCAGGCTGGGATGGCCCCGGGGGCCGCGTCAGGGAGGGGACCCCGCAGGAATCACCCCTGGGATGCGGATTCCCTCGCTGGGGTGCGAGCAGGCACGGGTTGGGAGGGGATGAGGAGCTCTCTCACGCTCTCAGCGCTGCTGTCACCCCCCTGTGCCCTGCTCAAGCCTGTCCCACACCTTGGATGCTCAGGTGGTCAGTGCAAGGAGCACCCATCCCTGCGGATCCAAAGGTGAAGAGCTTCCCATGGCCCTCCTTGCTGTTCTGTGCCTCCTCCTCTCCTTCCTCCCCCTCCCCAGCGATGTTCGACTCCGAGGACGCTTTTTGGGAGCCCATTCCCAGCTCCCAGAGGAGGGATGGGGCGGGAGGGGGTCACAGCAGCTCTCACCAGTGCACCAGGCAGCCTCCCCCTCCCAGCCGGCACTCGTGGATGAACTGGATGCACTCCTTAAAATGCTGCAGCCTGCAGGGAGAGAGGCAGCGGGTGAGGAGGGAAGGGCTGGCCGTCCCTGCAGGGCACCAGGACACCCTGCAAGCAGCAGCCGTGTCACTCCCGAGGGTTTTCCACCACCCTGGGGCCACCAGCGTGGGGTGGGAGCAGAGATCTTTCCTCTGCCAGGTGAAGGAAATAACCTGGGAGACATCCCAGGGCATTTCCTGCTCCCTGAGGGATCGAGGAATGAGGGTGATGCCATCAGAGAAACCAGCTCAGCCCCAGGGGCATGGCCCACGGGGAAAGGTGTCACCTCGTGCCCAAGGGACACAAACTCTCCCAGTTATCCTGCCTCACCCCTCATCCCCAAACAGTGCCAAAAACACCTGCCTCCCTTGTAGGGAGAGATGGAGAGATGCCAGCAGGGAAGAAGAAAGGGAGGAAGGGAAAGCGAGGAAGGGAAAGGGAGAAAGGGAAAGGGAGGAAGGGAAAGGGAGGAAGGGAAAGGCAGGAGACATTTTGCCCCCACCCACAGAAGGCACAGAGAGGTGTGCACAGCACAGGCATGTCCATGGATTGCTGCCTGCATTCCCAAAAGCACAACCAGGAGCTGCTGGCAAAGCAGAGGGAGCACATTCCCCCAAACCAGAGCATTTCACAGCAAAACGGGGCAGGTGGGAGCCAGGGCTTCCTGATGGAGACCTGGAGGACAGGATAACCAATTCCATGTCTACTGAGTGGACAGAGCTGGGTGCTCGTGGCAGGCTCTGGTGAGACAAATCCCTCCAGCTCATCCCTGGATGGGGTTCCAGGAGCCGTTGTGCCACTGAGATCCCACACTGAGCCAGGTATTCCTCTCCTTCCAATAAAACCATCCCTACCCTCTCCCTCAGCCACGCCGAGCTCCGGGGCAGTTTTGAGGCAGAAAACCTGCTTCTGGTCACTTGTGCTGCTGGTGGCCTCCCTGGCCACCCAGCCCTGGGTTTTCCAGCAGGAGAAGAGGGTCCCTTTGGCAGCACCTCTGCTCCGGCGTCGGACTTCCTCTGCTCCGCGTGACGGGGTGGGCGTGAGCCCACGCAGCCTTCCTGATTTCTCAGAAGCCAAGGCACGACCTCCCCCAGTTATTCCCAGTGTGTCCCTTGCCAAGGGAGCTGGTTTCCCTCTGGGAACTCTCCAGAATCTCCTCCATCCCTGCTAGCCCATGGAAAAGGGTGCTCTTCACCCTGCCCTGGGAGCGCTGGGCTCGGCACCTTCTGAGGAGCCAAACAAATTTATGAATATGAATTTATTCAGGAATAGCAGGGGGTTCTGCTTTCCAGGAACAGGAGGAGAGACGAGGGAGTCTCTGCTGTCGTGATCAGGCTAAAAATAGCCTGATCCTGCTTCCAGCCTCTCATTCCTGGAAGGAGATGTCAGTGCAAGGATCCTCCAGCAAATGGAGCATCACCGTTTGGGAGGATTGTCCCTGCCTAAAGCTTGTCCCAGGGGATTTTCCTGCTTGTCCTGCTGATCTTCACGGAGCAGACAGCATCCCCCAGGGCCTGCAGGTGCTGCCCACACAGCTCCAAACTCTGCAGATCCCAGTCCTCCCCTTCAGCCCCTCGGCAGGACCAGCAGGAATGTTCTTTGCCTACAAGGACGCGATGCTCGTGCCTCCAGCCTGCATCCCTGTCCCAACCCATCCCAAAGGAATTTGGCTCCCCCATCCATCCTCACCCCCTCCACGGGTGGTTTTTTTCCAGAGGGAAAGCTCTGCCTGTGCTTTTCCAGCCTCAAAGCGTGGGATCAGGCAGTGGAATTGCAGTGCTGAGCTCCCGAATCACAAGCACGACACAAAGTTCACCAGGATTGTGAAATCCAAGGCATAAACTGACAAGCAGAAAATAGGTTCTTGAATAACTCTTCCTTCCTGCAGGCAGCCTTATCTTCTTTTTTTCCCTTGGTTTTTTTTTTCCCCTTTCGTAGACACGCCACAAACGCAGAGAAATGAGCGAAGGGGAAAAAAATAACAACCAAAAATCCCAATTCTTGCTGAGGCAGGGTTTTCTTGTAAAGCTTCTCTTTCCGCTCAGCGGGAGCATGAGCAAGCAGAATTCCACCCCCGGGCACGGCTGCTCCCAAGGATGCTGGAAAAACCAGCACCTCCACAGGCAGGGCCTTGGAAATGTGGTTTTGGTGCTTTTTAGGGTTTGATTGGAGAGGAAAATCCCGTGGATTTGCCAATTTGCTGGTGCGAATGGATGATTTATTTGCTGCCCATCACCCAAAGCAGCAGCATCCCACAAAATCCTGGGAATTCCTCCCAGCTCCTCTCAGCAGCTTCATCTCCAAAGCAGCATTCCAAGACTTATGAGCATCTGTGCTTTATATGGCAAAAAAAAAATTGTATTTTAATAAATTTCTCTTTCAAAGCCAAAAAAAACGCCTGGAAGACTGACACAAATCATCTTTCTAACACTCCAATTTTCAATCCTGCCCAGTGGAATAATTCTGCAACTTGACGAAAAATTACATTTCCTGACTGCAAATACACATTAAAAATAGATTTTAAGCCCTAAAATGTTATTTACCACACCAAAATGAAGCCCAGCTTCTGGGAAGCTCAGGGATTATGTGAAATTTCACAGCATGAATGGACTAAACCCTCATCCTGCAGAACCTGAGCTTTTATTGACCAACAGCTGCCAACAGGAAAAAGGATGGGAAATCACTTACAGGTTTTGACTGGATGAATCCGAGGCCGAGATACACAGATAGGTCATGTCCTGCAGTACAAAATAAAACAGTCATGAAATACCTCCAAGAATCACAAAATCCTCCATTTCTTTTTTTTTTTTTTTCCTTTCTCAGTTGACCTTGAGGGGAGAAGAAAGCTGAAAACCACTTAGGGTTTGCTCCACTGTAATGGATGGGTGCATCCATCCCACCCCAAGTGATTTCCTCTCGATCCCACAAGACAGGCCGTGCTGTGGGGACAACCAAAATATTCAGGAGCCCCCCAAAACAGAGCCACGGAGCCCCAAACTCCACCAGGAAGACGTGCACTGACAAAGCCACTCTCATCAATGAGTTATTTCCTCCCTGTCCTTTTAATACCCCATAAATCATCTGCTGCCTGCTGGCATAGGTCAGATTATTTTCCTCTCCTGAAAACATCACTTCCTCGATCCTCCCTGTTCGGAGCTACATTTAGATCCTTTTTATCTGGGGATTGGAGGGGTTTTTTTAATCCTTTCTTAGCAAAATGGGTGGGGGAATCCAGCAGCCAGAGCGCCAGGGATTGCCCCATCTCCATCAGGTCCTCCTGGCTCAGGCAGCCCAGCCCCTGGACCACCCTCCAGCCCAGGAGGGCGGAAAAAGTGGATTATTTAAGGAAGGAAGGAGCAGAGCAGCATGGGCACAGGGATAATTCTGTGCTGGAATGATCCAGTTGGAAGGATGAGCATGGACAGGCTTTCCACGCATCACCTCATCCACAGCCCCATGCCTGGTGCCATCCCAGCGTCTCCCCACTCTGGGAAGTGCCACCACGCCATCAAACCCACCGTGGAGAAGCCAAAACTACCCCAACCCACCCCAAACTCCGACCCACACATCCCAGCCCCGGATGCAGCCAGCGGCTCCCCTCGGGGCCGGCTGTCCCCATCCCGGGACCGGCTGTCCCCATCCCGGGGCCGCGTGTCCCCATCCCGGGGCCGGCTGTCCCCATCCCGGGACCGGCTGTCCCCATCCCGGGGCCGCGTGTCCCCATCCCGGGGCCGGCTGTCCCCATCCCGGGGCCGCGTGTCCCCATCCCGGGACCGGCTGTCCCCATCCCGGGGCCGCGTGTCCCCATCCCGGGGCCGGCTGTCCCCATCCCGGGGCCGCGCATGGCAGCGGTGCTGGGGTTTGCGGTCACCGGCTCGGGGCCGTGATTGACACATTGCTCAACCCCCCCGGGCCTTTCCGCTTCCCCTTTGCGCGGCTTTGCTCCCTGTTGTAAGCGCTCCGTGCGCTTTGCTCCGTGTTGTGAGCGCTCCATGCACTTTGCTCCCTGTTGTATGTGCTCTGTGCGCTTTGCTCCGTGTTGTGAGCGCTCCGTGGGCTTTGCTCCCTGTTGTATGTGCTCTGTGCGCTTTGCTCCGTGTTGTATGTGCTCCGTGCACTTTGCTCCCTGTTGTATGTGCTCCGTGCGCTTTGCTCCCTGCTGGAAGCGCTCCATGCGCTTTGCTCCCTGTTGTATGCGCTCTGTGCGCTTTGCTCCGTGTTGTCCGTGCTCCGTGCACTTTGCTCCCTGTTGTATGCGCTCTGTGCGCTTTGCTCCGTGTTGTATGTGCTCCGTGCGCTTTGCTCCGTGTTGTGAGTGCTCCGTGTGCTTTGTTCCCTGTTGTAAGCGCTCCGTGGGCTTTGGTCCGTGTTGTAAGCGCTCCATGGGCTTTGCTCCGTGTTGTGAGCACTCCGTGTGCTTTGTTGTGTGTTGGAAGCGCTCTGTGCGCTTTGCTCCCCATTGTAAGTACTCCGTGCACTTTGCTCCCCATTGTAAGTACTCCGTGTGCTTTGCTCCCCATTATAAGCGCCCCATGCGCTTCGCTCCCTGTTGTAAGCGCTCCGTGCGCTTTGCACCCCATTGTAAACTCTCTGTACGCTTTGCTCCATGTCGTAAGAGCTTTGCACACTTTGCTCCATGCTGTAAGCACCCCGTGCGCTTTGCTCCCCATCTGCTCGAGCCCCACGCTCGCCAGCCCCAGCTGCTGCCCCAGCCCCGAGCCGTTTGTCCTTCCCTGTGGCTCTGTCCCACTCCCGTTACTCAACGCCTCAGCGGGGGAAAGGCTCCAGCTGGGGTTTTGTTGGGGTTCCCTCCCCGTGGTGGCCCCAGAAAGGATGAGGGGTCCTGGTGGTCCCGTTCCCTTTCTGCAGCATCCCGACATTGGGGTGAAGCGCTCCCAGCACAAGAAGGATGTGGAGCTGCTGGAGAGAGTCCAGAGGAGCCAGGGAAAACTCCAAAATCTGGATAAATGCTGCTGTGGAGCCAGGCTGGGAGAGCTGCTCACCTGGAGAATGGAAGGCTCCAGGGAGAGCTCAGAGCCCCTTCCAGGGCCTGAGGGGGCTCCAGGAGAGCTGGAGAGGGACTGGGGACAAGGCATGGAGGGACAGGACACAGGGAGTGGCTTCCACTGCCAGAGGGCAGGGATGGGTGGGATATTGGGAAAAAAGCCCTGGCTGTGAGTGTGGGGAAGCCCTGGCACAGGGTGCCCAGAGAAGCTGTGGCTGCCCCTGGATCCCTGGAAGTGTCCAAGGCCAGGCTGGACAGGGCTTGGAGCAGCCTGGGACAGTACAATTTGTCCCTGTCCCCCATCAAGTATCCAGCACCCCACGGCCGTGCCCCTCACTCCTCGCACATCCCGGGAGCCGAACCTGCAGCTGTTCCCGGCGCATGGAAGCATCCGGGCAGGATTTGTGCACTGTCCGACACCTTTGGCGTCATCCCAGGGGCAGCTCCCTCCTGCCTCAGTTTCCCCACCGAGGATCCCGCAGCGCTCCGGGGATCAGCGAGGCCGGAGAAGCGGGGACACCGAGCAGGCAGTGCCAGCTCCGGGAGCGGGTCCCGCTGTGTCCCCGACCCGCCGGGGCTCCATTCGCGGGGCGCCGCCGCCCTCTCGTGGGGACCCCCCGGCAGCACCGGGCACCCGCCGGGCCCGGCCCCGCAGCGCTGCGGGTCCCGCCTGTCCCCCCAAAACCACCGAGTGATGCCCCAAACACCCCGCGGCCCCCTCCCCAAATCCATCACTGAGCTCCTTTGGGCAGCATTGCCTGGTGTCCGTTGATGCAAATCGGTGCAAATCGGTGTAAATTGGTGGAAATCGGTGGAAATCCAGCATCGCTTCTGCCCAGGCCAGGAGAAGCTCCTGGGTGTCCCTTCCCAGCTCCTGCCCCCCTGGGTGGTCCCCAGACCCCCCATCCAGGCACGCACCTCCAGCAGGGGCTTGGCGCGGTTGTGGACGGACAGGATGTGGGTCACCCCCTTCCTCAGCAGGTTCTCATGGTCCTCAGAGTCTGGAAACGGGAGCCACGTGGGAATTACCTGCCGTGCTGGCACCCACCAGCCACCCACACCCATCACTCCCCACCCCCTGATCCCCATTCCAGCCCTTCACACTGCCTCTCATCCCACACGGTGCAGGGAAGGAGATTGGACACTTCCTTCCGAGGAAACCCCCTGCCCTTGGGTCAGCTGGGTCCTCAGCAGGTTCCTAAAGCCATCCCCAGAGTCAGAAATTACCCTGATAACTCAGAAAAGGCTGTTGTGTCCTCGCTGTTTAGGAGGTTTCCAGAGATGCCATGAATTTCCTGGTGTTCCAGCATGGCTGGTGACCACAGCTCCCAGTGGACATCCCTTTCCTGGGCTAGACTGGGATCACTGGCACTTGGGATGGGGATTTTGGGCAGCTCTGGAAGACACTGAGATTCCCAGTTGGGAGCACGTGGAGCTGCCAAGGAGAGGAATCCTCCAGCCCTGCCAGCTGCCCAAGGATCCCACAGCACCATGGAGGGGCAGGGAAGGACACTTACCACGAATATTCCCGAGGTAGAGGCCGGTGACAATCTGGGAGGTGACAAAAAGGAGAGAGGATTCAGATGGCACTGGGAACAAGGCACATCTGATGTGGTGGGAATGAGCTCCAGGTCTGGTTCCAGCAGGACCAGGACACCTGGCACCAAACTCCCCAGGCCACGCCAAACCAAGCACCCAAATCCATGGATCATCTTCATAAAGAACCAGGAAAGGCTGAGCCCAAACCCCTCAGGAGAGCAGAACTCAGAAAAACTCAACACAGAAATGGGAGGGGTTTGGATGTGATCCTCTGGAGTTTCAAAGGTTGCATCTGCCAGCTGGGGATGGATGGACACTATTTATAGCAGGATTTATATTTATTGCCGTTAAGAGATGTCAAGGCTGCAAATTCGGTCTCCAACTCGCTGCTGCAGGGTTATGAAGGAGAAAAGGGACAGCTCGGGGTGTTTAAGGAGTGTAAGAACCCACCAGAGCATTTCCAGAGGCACAGAAGGACAGAGCTGATTATCAGCTGGTGCCCATCTGGCAGAAGAGCCCTGGCTTGAGGAGTTTTAGTGTTTTCAACAGCACTGGGTCACATCCAGCTGTACCCCAGCCCATTCCTGGATTCAGCAGAGCACAAACTGTGAAGGGGAATGCAGAGCCCTGCATCTTATGGGGTCCAAAACTGGATCCTACAAAAGTGTCTGCACCAATCCAGCCCTTGGCAACAACAGCCTGGGCTCCCCAAAAGGGTTTGGTGGCACTGGGGGGCTGTAAATGCCACTTTGCCTGTCAGGCTGGGTTCACAGCAGGTGAATCCCCACTGTTAAAACACATCAGAGCCATGCAGAGGGAGTTTGCCCTGATCTGATCTCTCTGTTGTTGTCCCAGAGTCTAATTTTAAACTGGAGGACTCACATTCCAAGTGGTTATTTAAGGACATCAACAGAAATTGATCCCCTCCTCCAGCCCTGGAGGAAAAGGCAGCACTGAAACCACGCTTCCCCTTTGCTGGGGCACACCCTGAGGGTGGAAAGGGGGGAATTTCCCTGAAGGGACCCTTGTTATCCCTGAGGATGAAAATGCCAAGGTTTTACTGCCCCAGGGATGAGCACTTAATGCCAGCTGTCACTTTTCTGACACCTGCAGACACTGAGCTGTTCACCTCAGATATGAACCTTGGATTGAAATCCCTGTTTGTTTTCTTGATTCTCTTGAAGTGCTTGGAATTCCAGAGGGGTGTGGGAAAGGGGATGGTGCAGATAGTTGTGTTTAGGGACCTGGGAAGTGCATCCATGGGCAGCAGAAGAAGAGGACATGCTGGCCACCATCCCACTGTCCCCCTGTACCTTGCTCATTCCACTCCCCATGGATTTTCTCTCCCCAGGATCAGGATTCAGGTGGTTCCTCGGTCTCCAACGCTACCTGCAAATAAACACCCGAAATTCCCAGGGAGGATGATGAGATCTGACCCCCTCCAAGAGCAGGAGGAAGGGAAACACACCACGAGGGGAGCCAGCAGAGCCCTGGCAAACTCAGCTCACCTGCAGGCTGCTCCGGCGGGTCCCGCTGCTGCTCTGGAGGGAAAGGGAGCAGAGAGTGGCTGGTGCCAGAAAGGGGAGGATGAAATAAAGATCTGGGATCATGGCAAGGCTCAGGTTTCTCTCCTGGCCTCCCTGGGGTTCTACAGCCTTTTGGGAAGGACGGTCCCGGGAGGAACAACTCCCTTACCCAGCAGCACTGAAACTCCAGCGTTTGCTCCAAAACACCAATTTTCCAGGCACAAACCCATGGCAGCTCCCTGGCCCTCACCCAGGTCGGTGCCAGCAGGCTGCCAGAGGCAGGAGCTGTGCAAAAAGCAGAGAAAAGCAGAATTCCAGCCATCACCAGCCTGGGATTGTCACCCTCATCCTTCTCAGCACCCCAGAGATAAATTTATCATTTAAGGGATTTTTCAGGTGTAGGAAGGGGAGCTCATTGCTTAATTCCCACCAGATTACCTCACTTTAAAAACCTTCCAAATTTCTGAGTGGAAGGGAAAGAGGGACCAGCAAGTGGCTGAGACCCCACCACAGCTCCTAAACCACAGCATCAAGTTTCCTGATGATTTCCTGTGCCATCAGGAAAAGAACAAACTGAAGTCCAAGCTCGGTTTAGTCTTCAGAGGGGCAGGGATCAGAAAGACCAAAGATCTTGGGAATAAAAACCATGGATGTCCACGTGTGGGCACACAAGGAGCTCCATCATAATTAAGAAAATTCCTTCATGGATCAGCTCTGCTCACAGAGACACTGGGAAAAACAGGGATTAAGAGCGGTTCCAAGCATGGCCTGGAACAAAAACCTGCAGAGTCCAGGAGACACCAGCTCAGCTGAAGGGAGAAATCTGGCAGCAGCTTTCTTAGCCCTGAAAACATTAAGCCAGGAAGCAAATCTTGTTCAGGAACCCAATGTCCCACCCCAACAAACCCATCCAGAGACCAGCAACAGGCACCTCTCAAGTTAACCAGACATTTATTAACATTTCTGGAGGTGGAGAGGGTGTTCCAGTACAACAAGCAACGAGGTCACACACAGGTGATGGAATCATTTCGTATTCAAGCAGAGCAGGTTCCACTGAGTTGCTTTATTTCTTCCAATCGTTCTTTTCATAATCCCACTGGGCTGAGATGCCCTTCACAGGGTTAACCCTCATGTCCAACATCCTCTTGGTCTGAGCTGACAGCCACTCCTCAGAGAAGGTGTGCGGGATGGGGCCGTACACTGCAGGATGGGAAGGGAATTATGGAATTATGGAATTATGTCCTCATGCCACATGAGCAAGTTGGGAATTCTGGGCTAAGTTTCACTACTAAAAGGGTTTTTCCCCCTGAAGTCACTCCACTGGAGCAGGTTGCCCAGAGAAGCTGTGGTTGCCTCTTCCCTGGAAGTGTCCAAGGCCAGGTTGGACGGGGCTTGGAGCAACCTAGGATAGTGGGAAGTGTCTCTGTTCACGGATGGAGGTGAAATGGGATAAACTTCAAGATCCTTTCCATCCCAAACCAGCCTGTGATTCTGTAATCCATTCAAATCCCCATTCCCTGCATCCAGTTTCTGCAGTATCCAGCTCAGACCACATTCCCACATGAGATTCTCCAGTGGTTTCCCTCATCACCAAGATAACAGCTTCCTGCTTTCCTGTTTTTGGGAGCCTCAAGGCAGGGAGCAGCTCCTTTAACTGCTGCTCTGCCTCCCGGCAGCTGGAGGCTCCCTGGAGGTCGGATCCTTAGCTGGGAAAGCAGCCAAACCTGGCAGAAACCCAAATGTTCACTACCAAGGCAGCAAAAGAGGGGAAGCTCTGGATCAGGAATCTCACCTCTCATTCCCTTCCATTTCCTGTCCTCCCAAAGCTCCACTCCCTTTCTGTGAGTCAGCTTCCTGAATATTCCTGCTACATCCCCACAAGTTACAACTCCAGGATGGGGGTTTTCAGGGACTAACAGACAGCTCCTGCTGGGAAGTCCCTGTTCTGGCTGCTCCATAAACCATCCTGACCCCACAGAATTCCCATCAGGCATCTCCTGATCCCACTCTCCATCGAAGAGTTACTTACTGAAGTGCTTCTGCCAGATGAGGATGAGTCCAGTGAAACCAAGGAAGAACAAAACTCCCCCCAGGATGGTTTTCCACTCGTTTGTCCCTTTGTTCATCTCTGCATAGGTCTCGTTGAATTTTATCCGATACACTGGGGGAAAAAAGTATCAAAGCCTCTCTTTTAACTTTTTCTGGGATTTGCAGGTGACCAGGAACTCTGCAGAGGAAAGTGAAAGCCCTGAGGCTGCCCAAACAGGGATGGATGTTAAATTAGGTTTGGCACACACCAAAGCCAACCAATTGTTTCACCTCCACATCAATTTTAGTCTGCATTTTACAGGTTATCCTAAAGTTGGGCACAATTACAGTACAGACCTGAAAGAAGGAAAACTGGGAGTTTCTCCTGCCTCCCCTCCAATTCCCAGTGTGGTTACTGACCCCAAAGCTTCCTAGCACAAATACTTCCAACAGGAATGTTTTGAGCTCAAAAGGCTTCTCAGCTGCCACTGAAATCCACAGGAATTTAAAATCCAAAGCCACAGAAAATTTGGAGCACTTAGGAACATCTGAGCAAATCCTCAAAACAGTTCTAAACCTTTCCCAGGCCAGGTTCTCCCTTCATACCAGGAGAGCAGTTAGAAAAGATGAGGCAGATTTATTTGCAAGTCAAAACATCCACAGGGAGCTTTCATTAGCTGGAATTTGGTTCATGTCTGGGTCAGTGGTTATTAACATTCAAGTCCACGTTTGTGTTTGGGGCTCACTTCACTCAGCTGGACTAACAATGGCACGTTGTTGTATCGAAGAGATTTTTTTTCTGGCTTGTTGAAAGCCAAGAGGAATCAAGAAGTAAATCTAATTATTATTATTTGGTTTCTGGAAGAGGAAGGAATGGCTGAATGTGACCTCAGATCTGGAACAGAAGCCACAGCTGGGGCATTTCGTGTTCTGTAACAGCACCAAAGATCTTGGGAATAAAAACCATGGAGCACACAAGGAGCTCCATTATAATTAAGAAAATTCTTTCGTGGATCAGCTCTGCTCACTGACACTGGGAAAAACAGGGATTAAGAGCGGTTCCAAGCATGGCCTGGAACAAAAAGGTGCCAAAAGACTTTTGACAAGGGCCTGGAGTGACAGGACGAGAGGAATGGCTTTGAGCTGAGTGGGTTTAGATGGGATATTAGGGAGAAATTCCTCCCTGTGAGGATGGGGAGGCCCTGGCACAGGGTGCCCAGAGAAGCTGTGGCAGCCCCTGGAAGTGTCCAAGGCCAGGTTGGACAGAGCTTGGAGCACCCTGGGGCGGTGGAACGAGATGATCTTCAAGCTCCCTTCCCACCCAACCCATTCCACGACACCAAATGTGGAAATCGTGCTGTTGCTGCCTGGGAGATCCCTCAGAGCCCCCCCCAAAACTTACATTCCACTTTCTCATCCACGGACAGGGCGTTCCACGACGCCTTCTCCTTCTCCTTGAGCGCCCGCTGCTGCGCAGAGAGGTCCCTCACGAAGGCCACCTCGGGCAGGGGGACGTCCCGCCGGTCCACATAGGCTGGCAGGGTGTACTCCTCAGCCTTGACCACGCCTGCTGAGGGCACACAGGGACACAGGGACACGGGTCAAGGGCCCGCACAAACGGCTCTGACTGCTCACGAGACAAAACCCAACGGGGCAACAGCGCGGGGATGCAGGAGGTGGAAGGGTTTGGAATAAATCCCGTTCTAACAGCGTAAAGATGGAATTACAGAATGGTTTGGGATGGATTGGGAAGGATCTTAAAGCTCATCCCAATTCCACTGCCTGCCATGGGCAGGGACACCTCCCATTATCCCAGGACTCCAAGCCCTGTCCAGCTTGGACACCTCCAAGGATCCAGGGGCAGCTCAGGGGGCTCAGCCTGGAGAAAAGGAGGCTCAGGGGGACCTTGTGGCTCTACACAGCTCCCTGACAGGAGGGCACAGCCGCTCTGCCCCCAGGGAATGGCGACAGGAGGAGAGGGAACGGCCTCAGGCTGGGCCAGGGGAGGCTCAGCTTGGACAGCAGCAGGAATTTCCCCATGGAAAGGGTGCTCAGGAATTGGAACTGCCCAGGGAGGTTTGGAGTGCCCATCCCTGGAGGTGTCCCAGGAATTCCTGGAGGTGGCACTCAGTGCTCTGGCTGGGGGACAAGGTGGGCTTTGGGCACAGCTTGGATGGGTGACCTTGAAGCCCTTCTCCCACCTGAATGATCCCATGATTGTGATTCCTGCCACCTCCCCAAGCTCCCTCCATCTCAACCCTCCCCTCACTCACAGCCCACCCAGAGCAGCTTTTTGTGCTCCCCCTCTCCAGGCCCTGTTTTATTCCCTCCCTGTCCCCCCAGCAGCCGGGACCCACCGTGTCCATGTGCCCTGAGGCACAGGGAGGTGGAGATGGATCTCCTCCCGACCAGGCTGAACACTCTGGAAGCCAACATCCTGCAGGGGCAGGCAGCAACAGTCAGTGCCCAAGGTGAAATAAGAACATTTTCCACGAGTTTATATATTAAAAAAAATACAGCCTAAAGATTTCCTGCTCCTTCTGCAAAGGCAGCACATCACTCCATGATGAAAAGGATATTTAGGGGGATATTCTCCCACTAAACTGACTTAGATCTGAGCCTTTCTCTCCCTGTTTTTAACCCGAGCCTCCTGCACTCGAAGCAAAGGACATTCCCTTATTTCAATCACCCTTCTGGGACGCTGCAATTCCAAAATAAACCGTTCCTGGGCGGATTCCAGGAGCCCCAAGCGAGGCGAGCCCAAGCACATCCCACAGCCACTGCAGCGACCCTTCAGCAGGGAGCAGCGGCGGCACATCCCAGGGGAAGGGCGGGATCCCAGACAAGGGCTTCCCACCCACACGGGATTCCAGTTCCTCCGGTGACCCGATCTCAGCCCAAAGCCGCTCAAGCTCCCGCAAGGACCCGCTATGTGCCCCTGACCTTGCCCTCCCTAACTGTCACCTCAGTCCGGCCCGACATGTCGCGACCCCGATGACAGAAGCCCGCACGGACAGGCTGAAACCCCCGGGAGGGGTCGCAGCGCTCCCCCTCAAACCCCTCCCCGCAATCCCCCAGCCCGCGCTGCCCCGCCAGCCCGGGCACGGATAGGGATAGCGGAGGGGCTCCGTTCTCCCTCCCAGCCCGTTCCCAGCCCGTTCCCAGGCCCGTCCTGGCCCCACGACCTGGCGACCGTCCTCTACGGCGGGCGGGACCGGAAGGAGCCGCGGGCGGAAGCGCGGGGCAGGCCGGGAGCGCGGGGCAGCGAGCGGGCCGGGCCGGAGCGGCCCCGCGCGGGGCTGACGGGATGCCGGCGGACCTCTGCTGGAGGTTTATCCCAAAAATCCCCAAATCCCGGGATGTTTGAGGGTGGAAAAGAGCTCCAAGGTCATCGATCTAAGTTGTGACCGATCATCACCTGTCCCCCGCCCAGAGCACTGAGTGCCACCTCCAGGATTTCCTAGGACACCTCCAGGGATGAGCACTCCAAAGCTCTCCGGGCAGTTCCAATTCCTGAGCACCCTTTCCATGGGGAAATTCCTGCTGCTGTCCAAGCTGAGCCTGCCCTGGCCCAGCCTGAGGCCGTTCCCTCTCCTCCTGTCGCCATTCCCTGGGGGCAGAGCCCGACCCCCCGGCTGTCCCCTCCTGTCAGGGAGTTGTGCAGAGCCACAAGGTCCCCCTGAGCCTCCTTTTCTCCAGGCTGAGCCCCCTCAGCTCCCTCAGGATTCTCCAGCCCTTTCCCAGCTCCGTTCCTTTCCCTGCACACGCTCCACCCCCTCAAAGTCTTCTCGCGAGCGGCCCAGACCTGGACACAGGGCGCAAGGTTTGGAGCCCAGGACCATCCAAAAAACAGGATGGAAAAAGCACCGAGAGCTTCCAGGTGTTTGGACGGGGCAGGGATCAGTGTGACAGCTGGGGACAAATGTGGCTGAGGCAACACTCAAGTAATTTGTTACCTTTCATACAGAAACCCTTTTTCCTTTATTATTTGGGATGCCGCATCCCTGGAAGTGCCCAAGGCCACGCTGGACGGGGCTTGGAGCAACCTGGGATAGTGGAGGATGTCAGGGTTGGAAGATCTTTAAGGCACTTCCGACCCAAACCATCCTGCGATTCGCGATGACATGGAGATGATCGGTCGCAGGCTGGACTGGATGACCCCAGAGATCTTTTCCAACCCGATGATCCCAGAGATCTTTTCCAACCAGATGATCCCAGCGGTTTTTCCCAACCTCATCCACCCTGCCATTCCGTCATTCCACGGCACCGCTGGCACCCAAAGCACCCAGCCCACCCTGCTCCGTGCTGCCCCTCATCCCCCTGACCCTACACCCGCCATCCCACGGATTTTTGGGATCCTGCCCGCCCTCCCCACACCAAATCGCTACCCAGATCCACCAGATCGCTGTCGCAAAGCCGGCCGCGCTTGGCGGCGCTTGCCGACAGCCGGCGGCGCTTGGCGGCGGGCGGGGAGCGGCGTGAGGCGGGCAGCGCGGCCGGACCGGGCCGGGACCGGGCCGGACCGGGGCCGGGGCACGGCACCATGAAGCTGACCACCCAGGCTTACTGCAAGATGGTTCTGCACGGCGCCAAGTACCCGCACTGCGCCGTGAACGGGCTGCTGGTGGCCGAGCGCCCGCCGGCCCCGCGGCCGCCGCAGCCCGCGCTGTTCGTGGATTGCATCCCGCTCTTCCACGGCACGCTGGCGCTCGCTCCCATGCTGGAGGTGGCCCTGACCCTGGTGAGGTGTTCCCGCAGGGATGCGGGAGATGGGGAGGGGTCGTGGCAGAGCTTGGGGGTGTGGAGGGAGGTGTTGGCACGGCCGGGGGGCAGCGCAGAATGTGGAGCTGCTGGAGCGCCCATGGAGATGCTCCAGAGGCTGGGAAAACTCTGCTGGGAGAGGTGCGGGTGTTCACATGGAGAAGAGAAGGATCCAGGGAGAGCTCAGAGCCCCTTCCAGGGCCTAAAGGGGCTCCAGGAGAGCTGGAGAGGGACTGGGGACAAGGAATGGAGGAACAGGACACAGGGAGTGACTTCCACTGCCAGATTAGATGGGATATTGGGAAAGGATTGTTTCCTGGGAGGGTGGGCAGGCCCTGGCACAGGGTGCCCAGAGCAGCTGTGGCTGCCCCTGGATCCCTGGAATGTCCAAAGCCCGGCTGGACATTGGGGCTTGGAGCAGCCTGGGATAGTGGAATGTGGAATGTGGATGAGCTTTAAGATCCTCTCCAACCCAAACCACTCCATGATTTCACGATTGTACGATTGTGAGCAAAAGAAAATCCATCCCTTTTTGATAGCATTAAAAGTAACAACTTTCTGGTTCCTCCAGACTCGTCTCTAACGTTTCCCTCAGTCTTTTTCATCCCAATAAAGATTTTATTTGGAAACAAATTCCAGCTACTCATAAATAAATTCCAGTTTTCTTCAGCTGAGATGATGCCATGGGAATGTTGACATCTTTGTGAAGCCTGGAATTGATGAAATGCAGCCAGAAGCACAGGGACAGGATCTGAGCCTGAGCCCTGACCAGTTAGTTTTACCATAAAACACACAAAATTTATCATTTTAAATATATTTACAGCAGTGTAGGAGTAGCAGAGCAGTGTGTGTTTTCATTAAATCAGGATTAAATGTCTTTCCGCAGTGAATTTTGGTAAACTTTAGGCCTTCACTGCAGCTTTTTAGTGTAGATCTTGCAGCAGGATCAGATTATGAGGAAACAAATCCTGTTTCTTGCAACATCTGCAGGAAGAAAATTATCCTGGAGCCAAAGCAATGGCAGGATTTTGCTTATTTACTCTCAGTTTTTGGTACCAGAAGGTAAAGATTGGAAACTTTTGGTGTTTCCAACAATAATTAGGATTTGCTACAGCTCTGTGTGGGTCACAGCCAGTGCTACGCTCCTTTAAAACAAAGAATTTTACAAGAATTTTACTTTTGCTGCTGTTCTGGGTTTCAACAAAGGCAAAGGTCTCAATAAATCCTGTCAGAGCAGCTGTGAAAATTGGATTTTCTCATGGAAAAGGTTGAAAGGAGGTGATTCCACATCTTCTGTACAGCCTGGCGTGTGGATCCAGAATAAATCAGGGAGATCAAGGTGCTTAAACTCAAATTTTTGTAGCAAAGCAGCTTCATTTCTAGAGGATTTCCCAGCTGTGGCAGGATTTCATGGGATCTGGTTCTTTCCAAGTTCAGTTATTGCTGACTCTTGGCTGAGGGTGGCCCTGTGGGAGAGTTTTTGGAACCAACCCCACAAGTTTCAACTCCTCTTCCCTGCCCTGACTCATCCCAGGATGGGATGGGAGCAAAAATGTCCAGATTTAATCTGGGAATAGAGGAGGGACTTCCAAACGTTAAGACTTTGCCACCTAAAACTTTCAGAGGGTACAATGAATCAAAAGGAATCAAACAAACACCTCCAGAGGGTGGTCAGGCACTGAATTCCCCAGGGAATGCTCACATTCCCGAGGTTTCCAGAGCTCCAGGAGCATTTGGACAGCACTCCTAGGCACAGGGGAGGATTTGGGGGTGTCTGTGCAGGGCCAGGAGTTGGATTGATGATCCTTGAGGGTCCCTCCCAGCACAGGATATTCCAGGACTCTCTGATTTCCCGAGATTCGTAGCTCTGGAGAGCAGAGCAGAAGCTCCCATGTTTGATTTGCACTTTGAAATCCTTTTCCAAGCCAGAGTCATTAAGAAAAAGTGAATTAAGTTGCACTCGAGCCTCTGAATTTCTCAGCTAATTGATGTGGTTTTACAACCACAGCTCCAAAAAGGAGAAACCAAGGAGCACTTCCCTCTCCTGGAACAGCGCTCAGCTCCTCCTCCTTTTCCTCTTCCTCCTCCTTTTCCTCCTCCTCCTCTTCCTTTTCCTCCTCCTCCTCCTTCAAGGGTTTTCCAGCCCTGGTGGCTGCAGCAAAGCAAAGCCACGTTGGATTTTTCCTTGGCAGGGCTGGACATGACTAAAAATATTTCTAATATTTAAAATATTTCTAATATTTCTAATAGGAGCTAATTGCTGTAGGATACCTATGGGGACAATGCTGGGCTTGGAAATTGCAGCTGGCAAAAGCTTTCATTCCAAAATGAGATTTATTTTTTCTCCTTTGTTTTATGCAGAAGCAATTTTTAATTATCAGTTAGGAAAGTGAGAACTTAAAATCATTCTCTTCTTTCTTTTCAAGACAATTTTTGGTACGGAACAAAAATGGATTTAGGACTGTGGGTTTTAATTTTTAAATGGATGGAGGTTGGTTTTTTTAATAATTATTATTTTTAATTTTACTGTCTGGGCTGCTGGCTCTAATGCCAAGCTTTCAAACCACTAACAATTAAAACCAGAGTCCTAAGCCCTCAAAATGGGTTTAGAATTGAAACAGCAGCTCTTGGAGGGCTGCACAAAACTTTTTTTTTTTTTTTAATCACTTAAATCCATGTCATTCCTTGGGTTATTCACATGGCTGTTTGGTTTGGTTGGTTCTGCAGTCTAATACAATAATTATTGCTGAAAATGAGATTGATTTGACTCCCAGGATGCGACAGGTCAGCACCAGATGTATTTTTGGAGTCCTTTTTAATAGAGCTGGGGAAGGTTTTTTAAGGCCGTGCTCTCTAAGGACTGCAAAGGAAAATTTGAGCTGCTTCCTCCCCTTCTGTCTTTGTATTTTGCTGACTTGATACCCTCAATTCTAATGAAAAACATCATATATATAGATAGATCTCATATATATAGATATCATATATATAGACAGATATTTTCAAAGTCCGACTCAGCAGGTAGAATTCGGCTCCAGTTGAAAGCAGCAAGAACAGCAGTGTTTAAACTCATTTAATTAAAAAGCAACAACCAGCAAAACGACCTAAGTGTTGTACTTGTGTAAATCAAAACTTGTGTAAATGATATGTCAAAAATACATCTGTTTAAGCATTTACATAGAGATGTTAAATAAGGAAGAACTCTCAAAGGAAAACAATTTCATCTCAGTTGAAAAGCTGCTAAATGGGACAAACTTCTGCCTCACATCTACCTTTCACCTCAAGCTTTTCTTTTCTAATCAAGGCCCCAAATGGTTGCATTTTCCCCTAGAAATGTGACATTAGGAATAAAAACTTTCTGCAAGGGCAGGGCAGCCACACATCCACGAGGGCAGCATTCTCTGAAGTCCCTTGGCAGGTGAGCACTGACAGGAAATGATCCCAGCCACTGCTGGGTGAGACCCAAACCCTCTCCAGGCTGGGTTTAATTGTCCTGTCACTCGGATTTAGGCCAGGCTTTGACTGAGACAACTCCGAGCTCTTTTGCTCCATTTGGTTAATGCTTCCCATCATTCTCCAAATGCTCTCTTGGGCTTCTCCATCCCAGCTGAATCAACCCAGAACCAGACAGAAATACGGATTTATTTCAAGAACCCCATGGCAGAGACGGAGCAACATTGGTTTATTGACAGGACAGCTGTGAGATTTCCTTCATCCTGAGTGTTTGATTTTTTTTTTCCCTTAATCCTGGGGTTGGTTTGTTTTTTTTCCCCTAGGATTTATTGTTCCCATTGCTTTTCCAGATTGATTCCTGGTGCAAGGAGAACAGCTACGTGATAGCTGGATATTACCAGGCGAACGAACGCGTGAAAGATGCCAGGTGTGTTGGGCCAATATTTCCTTCTGTTTGCTCTTTTAGCTCGTACCTTGGACTCTGCCAGCAGCCATCATCCCCATAAATCAGGCGTGTGTGATTCACTCTGACAACTGTCAGCTGCTTCCACATTGTCTCCGTGGGGCTGCGGGATGTGGCCTTTGGTCAGGTGCAGCAGGTCCAGGCTTTGCAGAATCCCTCCTCTCCTCCCGTGGCTGCTATAAAAGGCCACTCTTTGAACGAGTGCCAGCTTCTTGAATTGCAGTTGTCAGGGAAAAAGCCAAAATCTGCAGAGTGTTTGCTCGTGCAGTATGGATCTTGGAAAGTCTGATGACTCTCAGGATCTTATGGAAAGTCAGGAGTGACCTGATTGTTTCTAAATTTCTTCCTCATCGTTGAGTTTTTTTCCAAAGCAGTTTTTTATGTGGTAAAGAAGTGGAAGATTATGTCAGTCAGGCAGTGATATCTCTTATTTATCACTTCTTTTCCTCAGGATTAGTCATTTTTTTCCCCTGCTGACTCAGATTACTCACTAAACAATAAGAGACCTTCCTGTGGAGCCACAATTTCATTTTAGATCTGTGCATTCCATGTTTCCCCCTCTATATATTGGACAAATCCAGGATTGGGACTAATCAGAATAAGAGCAACTTATTTAAAGTATTATGCCCCATCCCTGGAAGTGTCCAAGTTTGGATGGGGCTTGGAGCAACCCGGGATAGTGGAAAGTGTCCCACCCATGGCAGGGGATGGAGTGAGAGGATCTTTAAGGCCTCTCCCAACCCAAACCATTCCATGATGATCTGATTCCAGTTGTTTGTTATTGTATATTCTGACTCAGTTATGTTTTTTAACACTTGTGACTTCTAAGGTATCTAACAGGGATAAAAGCATTATTTGTCCTTTCCTTATAAATCTGCTGGACACATTTTGAAGGAGAAGTTACAGTTTGTTCTCTTTGAGGTTTGAAGGAAGATCACAGGCTTGATGGTTTTTTATAACTTCAGTTTGATTTCTGGAGATAACTGGCACCACACAGAGATTGTCATTGGCACCACATTAAGTGGCACCACATAGAGATTGTCACCTCTGAAACGTGAGAAAGGTTTTCAAAGGTTATCTGATTTTGGACAAGTTTTCAGTGCAGACTGGGGAGAAAACTCCGTTTCTTTTTTAAATGCCTGCCAGGGCAGTCTTTGGTCTGGGGGAAGCAGATAAGAGGCCACAAAATGTTGATTCCATGTCATTCCAAAGCCATTCCTAAACCCAGCTGAGCTCCAGTTCCAGTGCTGCAGAGCCTTCTATCAGCTGTGGCATCAGCTCCTTTATCTTGTTCCTGTTTGCGAGCACCCAGAGTCACTCTCACATCTCTCTGAGCTCATTTCCTGCTGCTTTCAGCTGAAACTCGTGGCTCCCATCACTCAGTTCCTTTTCCCTTCTGCTCCAGCCCAAACCAGGTTGCAGAGAAAGTGGCCTCCCGGATTGCCGAGGGTTTCACGGACACTGCGCTCATCATGGTAAAGAACTTCCTTCCCCTCACCCCCCTGCGTGTTCTGACCCTGCTGCTGGACCAGGGAAATGCTGTTCTTTGGCTCATTTCATGCGGAATTCAGTTTCTCTTCCCCTCCAAAATGCTCTGGGGAGGAGAAGCAGCAAGCAGTGAAGTACAAAGTAAATCCACAGAGGGGCTGTGGTGAGCTCTCTGCCACCTCAGAGGAACTGGAGGCCTTCTCTACATGTTCAGGCAGCAATTTCTGGCTCCAGCCCTCCTCGTGCAACCTAAGTGCCTACATTTAATGTCACAGAGAGGGCTTTGCCTCCTCGCTCCTGTGACAAAGGACATCAGCAGCTTAAATTTGGCAGTTTGAGGGTAAAACAGTGGATGGGTGTAAAATGCCCATTTTTTTACAAACTGATTTTGGGTTTATTTCATCTCTTGGGATGCTGAGGAGGAGACTGAGGTGATGTTTCTGTATCCAACCGCAGGTTGACAACACCAAGTTCACCATGGAGTGTGTGGAGCCTGCCATCCACGTGTACGAGCTGCACGAGAACAAGTGGAGGTGCAAGGACCCACACGTGTGAGTGAACGGGGAATTCCCCGGGCTTTGGGGAAAACCAGCTTGTCCGTGCCTTCACTTCCCAGAGTTCTTTGTGGTGATTCCAGTTGATGCCTGCTTCTTTTCCATCCCAGTGACTTCTGTGAAGATTGGACCGAAGCGCAGCGAATCGCTGCGTCCCTCCTGGACAGCAAGTCCTACGAGACCCTGGTGGATTTTGATAATCACCTGGACGACATCCGCAACGACTGGACAAACCCGGAGATCAACAAAGCTGTGCTGCACCTGTGCTAGGAGGGAGCCTCCTGACTAATCCATGGGCATTCCCACTCTGTACTGAAGAGAGAAAAATGCTATTTTTGAATGTAAATAGAGTTAATATTCAGTACCTTGTGTGGAAGGCTGACTGATTAAAGAGGAGTGGCCTGTCCCGTGGCGCGGTGCTGTGTCCGTAAAGCCGCGGAGTGTTGGTGGTGACATTCCCTGGAAGAGCTGCCAGCTGTCACTTCCAGCTGTCCTCGTGGACACCATCCCACTTGTAGTGAATGTTGCTATTCCTTGGAAACCAGAACTGCTTCTGCTTGCCCCCACTGTTCCTATTCCAAAGTTTTGACTTCAGCTTTTCTAATCTTTAGAGAGGTTACTTTTTAACGATTTCTGGAAATACCTTTCCAAAAAAAAAAAATCAGTCCTGTCCTCAGATGAGAGATTTTAAGGGCAGATAGATCAAATGGGAGGTGAATGGTTTCTTCTGGCCTGGGTTGGAATTGTAACTCTCTTGGCACAGTAAAATGCAAACTGCTGAGGATGTTCCACGCTCATGTGTCACCTGTTTTACAGTCCTTGAGCATGACAGAGAGTTTTAAAGCAGTATTCCCAAATAGTCTGGTGATTCCTGCTCTCCTGGGCTTGGCAAGCACAGTTACTGCTTCAATCTGTTAAACCCAAAGTAAATGATTTATAAAAAGGACTGGAAGCACACTGCTGAGTTTGAATCTGCAGTTGGAGTCTACAGTAGGGAAATACTTTGTTAATTTTGTGCATTTTGGGGGAGGGGGGTTCGTCAGCAGATCTCATTTTCCACATGATCCAAGTGCAGGGAATCAGGGAGCCTGGATACAGCCTAGTTCAGCTTGCCTTGTCTTTCCCATTAATATTTATTTCCAAGGAGAAGTTTCCTGGACAATGCAGCTTTATACCAGCCTAGAAGAGCTCTTTGTAAGCCCTTGTTGCCTCTCTCCTCGTGGTTGTTTGCCCAACTGTAGTTAAACACAGCCTTAACCTGCAACAATTCCTCCAGCTTTCCTCCTCTTCCTGCCCAGAAATGTTGTTACAAGGAAGATCCAAATACCCACAGAATATCTGCCTGTCTCCAATCTTAGTGTTAAAATCAGAGCAGAGTTTGGGTTGGAAGGGATTTAAAGATCAATTCATTCCATGGGCAGGGACACCTTCCCCATGACCAGGTTGCTCCAAGCCCCATCCAACCTGGGCTTATTTCAAAAAGGAAATGTCAGAACCTCTTGATTTTGAGTCAATAATCCCAAGTTTTACTCCTGGTCTTGGAGAGGGATGGGGTAAGGCTGAAATCCCATTTGCAGCAGGGGAATTGACCTTGGATGCCCCCAGGCTGTGGAGTTCCCTCCAGGTGAGATCCCACAGGGCCATGAGGTGAGGTCAGAGAGAGGAGAGGAAGCTTTGGACACTGGTTTTTATCTCCCTGCCGTGCATGGGTGAGGTGTGATTACCAAAGAGATTGGCACTGAATCAAGAACCTTCCCTGGGCTGAGTCAGGCTTGCAGGAGAGGGAAATGTTTTCACTTGTTGACTGAAAACACGTATTTAGTTCCCAAAACCAGCGAGATAACACATTCCAATGGGTGCTCCACTCCACATCTGTAGGAAAATATATCCTGGGAGCAGAATGCAAAGCACCCAGGCTGCAGGAAGAGGACTTGGTACAAACACCCAGAGAAATCCAAGGCATTGTTCCAGAGGCAGATCATTATCTTAGCCAGATTCCTCCTGTGGGTTGTCAAAAGGAGCTGCTGCGTCTCCTGAGCCTCGAGAAATGTGTTTCTTGTTCTTTGTAACAGCATCTCCTAATCAAGCTTTGATCATAAATATGCAAATTCAGGCTAATCCTGCTCCCCCTGTTAGGCAGAGTTTGTTTCCTCAGTGTATAACCTGCTGGAATATTCCCTGTGACTAACCTGGGACAGGTACTGGCAGGGGAGCAGCTTTTAGTGCTTTGTCTTCCCCTTTTTTGAATCTTCCCTTTGCTTTCAAATGAGGAATTTTTTTTTTTTTTGCCACCAGCATAAGCCCAGGCTGGCTTTAAGCAAAGAGGACAAACCTGCAGATCTTATCTCCTCTGGCCTATTTGCATTGAAGGCTGGACAAAAGCAGCAATTCCATAAATCCAGGCAGGCACCGTGGCTCTCCTGAAAGAAGGAGGAAGCTGCAGAGTTCAGGGAAGGCTGCGTTCCCCTTTCCTGCTGATGTGCCCGGAGCAAATGCTGCTTTCATGGCTGGTTGATCCTCTGGATTCAGCGCAGGAATTCAAGGTAATTCCTTTTAAAACTTCAGAGGGAGGAAATCTTTGGGAAGGCATCTCTTGCTGGAGCCCTCGTGAGAGCTGGGAAGGCAGCACTGGGAATGTGTGTCCTACTCTTTTTGGGGTTTGTTAGCAATTAATGACTTGGAGGATTTAACTTTTTTCCTCCCCATCCACCAAAATTTGGAGATTTGGCATTTGCCTGCCCAGATGTTTTAACTCCCAGCTTTTTACCTCATCCACACAACCTGAAGTACTTGGAAAAAAGAATCCCTGAATGGTTTTCATGGGAAGGGATCTTAAAATTATCCCATTCCACCCCCTGCCATGGGCAGGGACACCTTCCACTATCCCAGGTTGCTCCAAGCCCCATCCAGCCCGGCCTTGGACACTTCCAGGGATCCAGAGGCAGCCACAGCTGCTCTGGGCACCCTGTGCCAGGGCCTCCTCGCCCTTCCAGGGAACAATTCCTTCCCAATATCCCATCCATCCCTGCCCTCTTGCAGTGGGGGGTCATTCCCTGCATCCTGTCCCTCCATCCCTTGTCCCCAGTCCCTCTCCAGCTCTCTTGGAGCCCCTTCAGGCCCTGGAAGGGGCTCTGAGCTCTCCCTGCATCCTTCTCTTCCCCAGGTGAGCACTCCCAGCTCTCCCAGCCTGTGGGATTCTCTTTTCCTCACTCAACCCAATTTTTCAGAACAGTGACAAACATCTCCACGAGCAGATGGATGACAGGAGCCACGGAATCCCTGATCAGCTGTTCCTGGGGCACTCACAAGTGAGGTCCCTGTGCCCAGGGAATGCCAGGTCCCGCATTCTCCCTGAGCTCATCACTCTGTGTGTGCATATGAGGATTTGGGGAAGTTTTTTCCCTATCCAGCAAGGGAAGCAGCCTGCTGCTGGCATTTTCCCCTCTTCCCATCTGCTCCTGGGATGTTCCCTCCCCGAGGAAAGTGAGCAGAGATGTAACAGCTCCAGCTCTTGGAGCTGCTGTGGATGCGGGAGCAGGTGAACGGTTCAGAGATCACCTGGCACAGCTGGAGCCAGGAGCAGACAGATGTGCAGAGCCCCCTCCCAGGCATGAGGGGCGGCCCCCTGCCCCCAAGAATCCCTTACGCGAGTGGCAGGCGAGCAGAGGTGACAGTGACAGATGCAGGAAGCAATGCCGGGTGTCTCTGCTCCCTGGCTCCGGGCCTAATCGCTGCACTCCGCGATCTGGGAAGCGTCTGGAGATGCCGGTGGAGGAGGGCACTGCCAGGGAGAGCCGGGATAATGCTAATGGAGGAGGCTGTTAGCGGGGTGGGCTTGCGGCTGAGTGCAGCCTGGAAAATGGCCTCGAGGGGAAATGTGCTCGATTTGTGAGCTCTGCTTCTCGTTTGGGTGGAATTCAGCTCCTGGAGCTGCACTGGGGCACCCACACGAGCTGGTCCCTATCGGGCTGCTCCCTTCCCATCCCGTCCAGGCTCTGCTATTCCCAGCTGGACTTAAACACCTCCACACATCCCAGTCCTGCACCACAACCCCCTCCTTGCTTCCCCCAGCGCCCTGACCCAGCCCTCCCGCAGCCGGCAGCGCTTTCTGTGTGCCCAAGGATCCGCTGAGGACTTTATCGATTTCCCTTTTTTTTTTTTTTTCACTGTCGCTTTTAGACCACATTTTCACCCAGCCTTCTCCTCCGAAAGTACACCCCAGCTGCATCCCTTCCTTTTGGTTTCCCGTGGAAGGCGGCAGAGGCAGATTCGGAGAGGACGGAGACAGGGGGCTGGCAGGGGGGACAGCGCTCCTGCGTGTGGCACTTCCAGCCTGCCGGAGCTGGGATGAGGCAAGCAGGGAACTCTGCTCTTAAAAACACCCGGTAGGTGGGCAGGGGGTGAGGGGTCACTCCTTGAGTGCTTCCAGGCAGCGCCGCTCCGGCTGCAGCACTTTAGCGGGATGCGGGCAGGATCCGTGCCAGCCGTGGGCCACTCTGCGCACAGCCAGCCCGCCAAGGCCCAGGGAAACGACACAGCCCTTCCTAGAAATGAGCCCTGGAGCTTAAAAGATGGACCTAATTGAAAAAACTCTATCGAGGTTTCAGCAGCAGGGGATAAAAGGGAAAGCTGCGCCCAGATTAACCTGGAGCTCAGCGAGCCGGGAAGCGCGGCAGCCGTGGCCAGGTCCCTAAGCCAATTCCCGGCCGTGGCCTCCCGCCTGAATCCATGTCGGGAGAGAGGTGCTTTGCTCTGGATGCAGGAGGTCTGTGCCTCAGGTACGTGCTCTCTCCCCTGCTCGCTCCCGACCCCGCCGCAGCAGCTCCCGCCTCATCCCGGCGGATTTTCTCCGGGGGTGCTTCCAGCCCACGCGGTTCCTGCCGGTTGGTTGCTCACTCTGCCGGTCCTGCCAAGAGCCCGTGCTTGGGGAAGGCTGGAGCTGCTCCAGATTCCCCGGAGCCTGCATCTTCAGCTGCCTCCTCGTGACATCCTCCTCCCTCCCCGCGCCTGGCAGCCCCTCCGGGTACCGCTCGCCAGCCCTGGATGACTCTGGATCTCCGGGAGGGAGTTTCTTCTCTGCTCCCAGCACCGGTTGCCACTTCCATTCAGAGCCCCGGGCAGGAGCCTGCAGCCCCTTTCTGGGGCAGCTCCAGAGCCAGGCTTTGGGAGCAGCCCTTTCCCCTGCTCGGGCCAGAAGGGACGGGGGCAGGAGGGGACAGGTGGCCTCGTTGCTCCGTTAGCACGGAGCCAGGGTGACGTGTCACCTGCGTTAGCAGACCCTGGCACTCTGTGACCCAGAAAGCTGCTTCCTCCCCCTCTCTGCTGAAAGGGGAGCCCAGCTGGTGTTTGCAGGAGCAGCTCCTGAAGGGAGCCAGCAGAGCCTCTCCGGGCTCTCCAGCCAAAGCTTTTCTTGTGGCCAGTGTTTGCAAAACACGTCCCTTGTCCCTGCGGTTCTTCTGGCGCCTGGGAAGCATCAGCTTTCCCTGCCCTTCCCCCGCAGGGAATTTGGGAGGCTGCCCTCCATCCTCACCCCCCCACCAGGGCTGCAGCCCCGGGGCAGGATGGAGCAGGAGGGTCGGGAAGCACCTGGAGAGGAACAGCCCAGGACCCAAAGGGACACAGCCAGGCCTGGAAACCAGCCAGTGACCACTTCAGGGCACAGCCAGCTGCTGGCCAGCTCTGGAAGGACAATATTCCCCCAGGGAGTGAAGGTAGCTCCCTACACACCCACCCCCTGAGCCCATCCTCTTCCTTCCCTGGCCAGCTCTTGGTGGGCTTTGGCCACTTGCCCTGACGTGATGCTCAGCAAGTCACAGCTCAGAGCCTTGTGACAGGAATCAGGAACTCCTGGAAGGGATGTGACCCTGGAAAGGGGATGTTGAGCCCACTGGGCTGCTCCTGTTCCTGGCACTCAGCTCTCCCTACATCTGCTCACCCAGCAGTGACCAGGGCCCCACACCAGAGGGACTCCAGGACATTCCCTGTCACCTCAAGGTGGACAACTTACACTTTTTAAACCTTTACAAAGGTTTTTGCTTTGCTCACCAGCACTGGGGAGGACAGGAAGGGGTGTTTGACGCTGTGTTTGTGCCTATCAGGTGTCAGCAGAGCAGCTGGAGCTGTGCTGCACCCGCAGAACTAACCACAGGTATTTTAGCAGCCTGGTGTTTATGTTTCCCACCCCTGCTGCAGCAAGACTATCGCTTTCTGTCACTGTTGTAGCAACAACTGCTGCTCCAGGCCAGGCTAATTCCAGCCCTCGTGGGTTTGGGGCTGTTTGTGCACACCCAACAGCAGCAAACAGGTAGTTTTGGAGACAGGCAATAAAATAGCTCAAGGTGGAGGCGGGATTTGTGCTGCTCTGACTGGATTTGTGCTGCCAGGGAGCCATCCCTGGCTCCATGGGATGCTGCGTGCTCTGAGTTGGGGATGGGATCTTGAAAGATCAGGTTTGCCAGACTCTGGTTCAGGACTTGTCTGCAACTCTAAGACTTTGCAGCTGAACAGGGGGGGGAAAAAAACACATAAACCGATTAATTTGTCTGTTTTCTGAGGGGAAAAAAAGGAGCTGTGGGTTGCAAACGTCTCTGCCCAGGACTGTGCCTGCAGCTGGAGCTGCAGCCTTGCCCCTGTGCCACCCTCCCCGCTCCTGGAGCTTTGCAATAACTCAGTTGTTTGACAAATCGGAGGAGTCACATCGGGAAGGAAATCAGCTCTTCCCAGATTTCTGATTTTCATCAGACATGGCAGGACCAAACCAGCAGAGAGTGGAGCAAAACCACCGGTTTCCTCTCCCTGCTGCCCTTCATGCCCATCCCAACCAGGCTTGGTGGGGCTCTGATCCCATCGGAGACCTCCCAAACTCCCGAGATCAGTTCTCTCCCGACCCCTGGGTGAAGTTCCAAGCTTTCCTTCCCTTCCATTCCCTCCCTCCCTCCCGGGGGGTGTTTAATGTGCGGCCGGCGTTCCCTGCAGGCCGGCGCCCTGGATTTGAACCGCTGCTTTTCAGCTCCGGCTGAAAAGGAGCCGGCGCGGGGCCTCGCCTCTTAATTGCGGAGGAGGGGGAACATGGAAAAGCCTCTGGCTGCTGCTAATGCAGGGGAAGGCGGCTGCTCCGGAGGCACAGCCTTCTCCCGGGCATCCTCCCAGCGGGGTGGGACCCGACCCGGAGCGCTCATCCTGGGAATGGTGAGGAACCCGCTGCCGCCTGGTGCTCTTCCCACCGCCAGGCTGGGTTTGGGGCTGGGAAGGGGAAAAGATCCTTCCTGGAAGCTGGTGAAGGTCCAGGTGCTCCCAGAGGTTGATGTCTGTAGACATCAGGACCTCAGGGATGCCGATGGGTCTTGCCAGAGCTGGGTGTGGACACTCACTGGCCCTTTCCGGGCACTTGGTAGCCCTCAGGCTGCTTGTAGGGATGTTGGATGCCCGGGGGCTTTGCCTGCAGCCCAGGGCACTCCTTCCTCTCTTTCTCTCGGCTCTGGACTGGCTTGTGCAGCGGGGTGAGAGTAAAGCAGCGTTTCCTCATCACCCAAGGGCTTTGCTGGGCATGGATGGGCTCGGAGTGGGGGCTGGATGGGAGGAGCCGGGGCTCCGCTAACCTGATTAACCAGGTTCCCAACCAGCCTGGCCAAACCCAAAGCTGGCCGGCCGCCACCTCCTGCCTCCCTCCTGCTGGGGGGAACCCCCCTGCCAGCCCCGGCATCCAGGAGCAGCCGGGTGCGGAGGGAGGTGGGATGCGACCGCGGGCATCGCCCCTCCGGGCACCGGGTAAGTGCCACCCCCTCGGAGCCCCGGCTTTGTCCCTTTTTTCCCCTTCCCAGTGCACCCTGTGAGTGTCCCCCTGCCCGGGCGGCTCGGTCCCCGCTCCAGTGACGCCTGCGATGAGCGTCTGGGGGTTTTTGGAGCGTGAACTCGTCGGGATGCAAACATTTCTTTGGCCTGGCGCTGGCACACGGGAGCGAAGTTGGAGCCCCAGCAGCGAGCCCCAGGAATCCCACTGGAATGCTCCCAGGGAGAATTCTCTAGCCAGATTCTGGAGCTGGAATCTGGCCCTCAGCCATGGGGAGGGGGCTGCTGTGTCCTGCGAGGGTTTGGCAACAGGGGGCAATCCCAAAGGATCAGATCCCAGAGGATCAGATCCCAGAGGAGACTCCCTGTGCTCGGAGCTGGGTGTCCCCAGCATGACCGTCCTCTGTCCCTGAGTGGTGTGACCCACCAGCAGGTGCCAAAACCCACAGGTTTTGCCTCAAAACAGATTCCTTGATATTTGGGCAGCCTCCAGGAGAGCTGCCAAGTCAGGTCCTGGGGAGGACTCCACTCCCCAGCCCTGGAGGGGGCGTAACAGCTCAGGCTGCACTTGGGGAACTGATAAAAAATACAGAATTAAAAGCAGAGAGAGCAAATTTTCACTTCCCCTTGCTGGCTGCTACCAACTCACCTCAGGGCTTCTTGGAAATGCAGAGGTCAGGCAGGGGGAGCAGAGGCTTTCCTTGGCTCTCTGTGTGGCCCAGAGCTTGGAAGAGCCAAAATGAGTCACTGACCCTCATCCCAATAAGTTTTCCCAGCAGCTGTGGGAGGAGGGGTGAAGATTTCCCAATAAAGGGACTTCTTTCGCAGAAAGATTTTCAGCATCTTGAAAAAATGGTGTCCCACAGTGGGAATCGTCCATCTAAAAGCTCTCAGGACATCAGGGATGCCCAAGAGGAGCAGGATGATGTGAATTCCAGCAGTGCATCCCGGCAGCTGCTCCGGCTCAGCCCGAGGGAGGCAGCCCTGGGACCATCCCTCCGTTTCCTGTCTGTGGACTCGGGGTTTTCTCTGCAAGAACCAACCTAAAAACCAACCCAATTCCTCCTGCTCACAACCTTCTCATCCCGAAATATTTTCAGCCCGGACCTCAGGAGTGGAGAGGCTGGGATGGGACCCCTCACCCAGCAACAGGCTCCTTCTCCACCCTCCCAAAAAGTTCTTCCTGAACCTCACCGGACCAGATTGGGTCACTGAAGTGCCGTGACATCACTCGTGGTTTTGTGAGCGAGCAGCCGCGTTTCCTGTGGTGCCGGGGCTCCTGTAGATCCAGACACACACGGAGAGATGTGAGCTCTTAGCTCCTGCTCCTTCCTCCCTCCCAGGATCGTTTCCCTCAACCCTCACCTCTCTTTCCCAGCGCCAGCGGCGAGGGCCGGCGGCGGAGCAGGAGAGCTGGATCCCGCTGAGAGGATGAAAACATGGGGCTCAAGTTATCCTGCCTGAAAGGTGAGGTTGTGAGGGGGGTTTGGGGTGCTGCTGCTGCTCTCTGAAGGCACCTGAGGGATGGTTTACCAGGAGGAGATTTAGGTGTGGCGGGATTGGCGGAGTTTGGGAATGTGGTGGAATTTCTGAAGTCCCTCGGGTGACCTGTTGCACCTGGATCACCCCGAAGAGGATTTTCCCAGCTTGATTTTCCCAGTCCTGTGCTAGTCCTACACCCTTTGCTCTGGAGAATCCGTGGGTTAAGGGCAGCCCTCAAGAACTCAGGTGGGTTTCCTTGGAGGCAGGAAAGGGCTGCTCAGGGACACATGGATGGGATGCAGGGGTGAGCCCAGAGCCAGGGTCCAGGCTCCCGGCCTCCAGGCTGACCCCACTCAACCCTCACTGCTCCACTCTCCCCAGGGATACTCCAACCAGGAGCTTCTTTCCCAACTTGAATTTTCTTAATGGATTTAGGCTGGGAATGGCGTCAGGGATGTCTGCACAGGGGCAAAGTGGGAGCTTTTAATGCTGCTGGCCTCGCAGGGCGAAGGCTGGGTATCGCATCTCCCATTAGCTCTGCATCCCTCTGACTCCTGGTAATCGTCCTTGGGGTCGTTAGGGATGGGACTTCATGAGGATCCCTCTCTAGGATGCAGGGCTGCCTCTTCCCTGGCTTTTCCAAGCCCAAATTCTGTGGGATTCTGGTTGTAATGGGCACAGGGTTGGATGCGTCACCCAAAAATGAGCTCTGCCACCTCTCTGCCTCAGGGATGTTGGGAGGAAGTGGTCGAGGGGGTTTGGGGTCTCACAACCCCCCCGTCCAACAAGGGATAACTGGGGAGGGGAAGGGAAGTCAGGGAATCTCAATCCTGCCCCAAATCTAGGACATAGCCCCAAAATATTCCCCCATGCCTCCAGACCCCTCTGATGAGCTTGGAGTCTGGAATAAAAGAAAAGACCCTCCCCCTTTTCCAGCTCCCTTACATAAGGTAGGGCTTTATCCTTAATTAAAAAGAGATTAAAAATATCAGTGTCTGTCCCCTCCAGGCATTTTCCTGCTTGGGAAGGGCTGAAACCTCCCTGAATGCCGCCTGTGCCGCACAGGGCTTTTCTCCTGATTAAAAAAGCAGATTAAAGCTATCTCCTCCCCTCACGGGGGTGGGCTGGGCAGGTGGTCGAGGGAGGGGAGGATCCACCTATGAAACCCCCCCAAAATCCAAGGTGGATCCAGGGGAGGAGCTGTGAGGATGCTGTGGATTCTCCAGTAAAGGGAAAAAGTGTTTAAGGGTTGACACCGAGGAGGGCGGGGAGCAGCAGCCCGGTGCCTGATCTCCTTTTATCCCCCAAATTTCCCCAGGCTTGAAGATGTGTGTGAGCAGCGGGAACGGCAGCGACGGGACCCCGACGGCGTCCTCGGGACAGAAGCACCTGCACGTGCCCTCCATCATCGTCACACCTCCCACGCCCACGGGGACCACGCTGTCCCGCGAGGGGCGGCGCGGGGAGGGCCCGTCACCCTGCAGCCAGTGCTGAGCGGGGACACGGGGGACACCCGGGCTGGCAGGACCTGTCCCCGCTCCGTCGGGATGGAGCCGCAGCCCCCAGCGTGCGGCTGGGCCGGATGCAGCTCCCAGGGACACACGGGGCACCCACGCGGGTGGGTTTGGACGCCAGGGACTGGGGTTTGTCCCTTTTCCTAACAGTGCCAGGGAGGGGGAATCCCCCCAGGATGAATAAAACCCCTGGGGCTCCGCACCCCCGGTTTGGCTGTGTGTGGGTTGTGCCCCCCAAAACACCCCAGCACCAACCCCCCCGGAGCCGCCCTCGTGCCCGTGGGTGGCCAAAAGTGAGGCCCCCACCTCTCCACCAAGGATTGAGGAATGCATTTCAGCAAACAGCACCGGGAGAATGAACTCGGCGTCGTCACCTGCATCCCGCCGGATCGGCCGCATGCCGGGAGGGAGCCGGGGGCGATGCTTCCCGGGGAGCGGCGGCACCCGGAGCCGGCGGGAGAGGCGGGAGTGTGAAAGCAGATGGAAATTTAATTTTTTAATGACAGCAGCAGATGGCAAAAGACACGCGAGGGGAGGCGCAGCGTGGGGGAGACGTTCCTGGAGCGCCCAGCACGTGCCGGCGGCACCGGGGGCTGCTCCGGGAACGGGGGCTCAGGGACCCTCCTCGTGCCACCCATGGCGGGGGTGGGTTGGGGGTCCCCGAGGCTTGGCTCCCACCCCAGGCTGGAGTAACACTCATCCCAAGGGTCGTGGTTGCTCCAAGGGTGGTCCCAGGGCTGAGCCCGATGTGGTTTGGGAGAGGGATTGGGGAGAGGTGGGTTTGTCTGGTGGGGGGGGTGGTTCCATGGGAATTTGCACACGGGATGCAGCCCCCCCAAATCATCCAGAAGCCATTTGGTGTGGGGAGGGGGATGGATGGAGGAGTGGGTGGGTGGATGGATGATGGATGGGATGGTTGCGTGGATGATGGATGGATGGATGATGGATGGGATGGATGAAGAAGGTGTGGCTAGATGGATGGAGGCATGGATGGGTGAAGGGGTGGCTGGTTGGGTGGATGGATGGGTGGGTGGATTGAGGGATGGCTGGATGGATGGGTGGTTAGATGGAAGCACAGGTGAATGATGGAGGAGTGGATAGGTGGATGGATGGATGGATGGATGGATGGATGGATGGATGGATGGATGGATGGATGGATGGATGGATGGATGGATGGATGGATTGAGAACAGAGGAAAGGGACAGGTGAGTGATGGCAGGTTCCTGAGGCTGGATGTCTGCACAGGGGCCACTGAGCAGACAGACAGACGCTGCTGCTGGTCCATGCACCGGAGGGTGGCTGCTGAGGCCTGGGCACAGCCCAGGGACAGTCTCGCACACCCAGGCTCCCCCGCCACAGCCCGTGTCACCCATCACAGCCCCGGGGGTCGCGGGGACCCGCGCGCTCCCGCCAGGCGCTACGGCTCCCGGCCGCCAGGGGGCGGCAGCGGCGGGCGCGGCCTCTCCCGCGGCGCCCCGGCAACAAGTGCCGAGCGCTGATTGGCCGAGCGCCCGCGGGGAGCACCGCGATTGGCCCCCGTGCCCCCATCCGGGCCTTCTCTGCGGGGCCGCGGCCAGAGCGCGCCGTGCGCAGGACAGCCAATCAGAGAGGCGTGCGCCACGGCAACGGCAGGGGACAGCCAATCAACGTGCGCCGCCCTGCCCCAGGCCCCGCCTCCTCTCGGAGACCGCGAAAACGAGCCGGGCGGCCGGGGGCGGGGAGTGGTGGGCGGGGCCTGGGGGCTGCTAAGCCAATAGGGAGCGAGGGCGCGCGGCGGGCTCCATCCCGGCCCGGTCCCGGTGGGATCCCGCTTCGGTCCTGGTACTATCCCAGTTCGATCCCAGTGCGATCCCGGTGCGATCCAAGTGCGATCCTGGTTCGGCTCCCCCCGGGTCCATGGAGCCGGCCGAGGTGGAGTTCCTGGCCGAGAAGGAGCTGGTGACGATCGTGCCCAACTTCAGCCTGGACCGGATTCACCTCATCGGGGTCGGCGGGGCCGGGGCTTGGGCCTGGGCTGAGGGGGCTCCGGAGGGGCTGGAAGGGGCCTGGAGCCTTGGGGACACGGCTTGGGGTGACCGAGAACAAGTCTGGGGGGCTTGTGGGGCAGGGCAGGGTCTGGGTGGGTCTGGGGGGCAGGGACGGGGGATTAGGTCTGGGGACGGGGTTTAAGGGATTGGGATTGAGGTGCAGGAGCTGGGGGAGGTGAGGATGGCTCTGGGGTGTTTGGGAACAGGGGGAGGAGATGGGGGTCATGGGGAAGGGTCGGGATGGATTTGGGATGGTGGGGATGGAGGGATTAAGGGATGCGGGAATGACAGGCAGAGCGGGGACTGGGTTGGGAGAAAAGGCAGGGCAGCCCCCCAGGAGGTTTAGGAGGGGGCTGTGGTGTCCCCCGCATCTCTGGGGGTTTGTGCAGCCCCTGAGCCCTGGCTGGGAGTGTCCGGCTGTCCTGGGTGCTGAGCAGAACTTGGGGAGCCTCTGGGAGCTCTCAGGGTGAAACCAGGGGCTGCACGTCCAGGGAGATGGAATTTGTGGCTGTAACTCCCGTGAAACGCCTTGAAACAGAAAATGCACTGGAAACGTTGGTTATTCCTTCTCGAGGGGGATGAGGAAAAGTCTGAGAGCAAGAATTCTGGGAAGTGAGAGGAGGAAATGCAGGATCAAATGTTTGACTCAGGCTTTTCCAAATCCTCTGGAAGCTCTCACCACACTAGCGGACAAGCTCTGTGCAGTCCAAGCCGTGGTTGTTGCCCGCCTCTGATCCTTGATTTGTTTTCCAGGGAGATCTGGGTCCCTTCAATCCTGGTTTGCCAGTGGAAGTGCCTGTGTGGTTGGCCATTAATCTGAAGCAGAGGCAGAAGTGTCGGCTCATTCCCCCAGAATGGATGGATGTTGGTGAGGATGGAGGCTCTGACTTCAGCTCTGGCCTTCAGTGGGTGCAGTGGGAACATGAAATTAAAAATGATCCGTTTTTCACCGTTAGTGGGGAGCTTAATTCAAAAACACAAAGCAACTGAGAGAGAAGGATCTAATGTTCCACCACTGGAATTCTTTATTTACTCTGAGGGTGGTGAGGCTTGTTCAGATGAAGCTTTAGGGACTTTGAATCACAGAATCCCAGAATTTTTTGGGTGGTAAAAGACCTCCAACCTCATCAAGTCGAGCTTGTGCCCACCTTGTCACCAGCCCAGAGCACTGAGTGCCACATCCAGCCATTGCTTGGACACCTCCAGGGATGGGGACTCCAAACCTCCCTGGGGCAGCCCTTTCCAATGTTTAATCACCCTTTCAGTCCAAAATTCCTTCTGATGTCCAACCTGAACCTCCCCTGGCAAAACTTGAGGCTGTTTCCTCTCATCCTGTTACTAATCCCCTGGGGAAATCTCTGTGAGATTGGAGGTGTCCATGCCCCTTGCCTCCTCACAGGAATCCTTTTCCTGCCCTCACATCATTGGAGGCTCGGACACTGAGCTGATCCTACAGAAACAACGTGGCTTTTCCTGGGAAGGGGGAAAAACACACCTGGAGCATTGAAGGCCTGGCAAAACCTGAGCACCCCTGGTTGTATTTTAGGGAAACTGGAGGAAATCCGGGATCAGGAGCGGAAGGAGGACACCTTCACTCCAATGCCCAGTCCCTACTACATGGAACTCACCAAGCTGCTGCTAAACTAGTGAGTAGGAGCTGAGCTGGGCCATTTTCCACCCCACTTCGTGTGAGCACGGACGATTTTTCAAGCTTTGCTTGGCACCAGCCCCGGAGGGCGGTGGGGAAAGGGAGAGTTGAGGGAGGTTTATCCCTCAGCCTGCCAAGATTTCACAGCAGCACTTCCCTCGTGGTAACTCTGCCTCTCAGGAACTTGGGGATCGCTTGTTCCGTGGCCTCATAATTGGGGCTGCGCTGCTTTATTGAGCAGCAGCTCAGCGTGGAGGCCTGGAGGATCCGCAGCACGTTCCACGGCTGCAATCTGTTCAGCAGCCTCAAGCCTCCAGGCTTCTTCCTTGGCTCTCCTTCAGGAGGAAAGCTCCTCTTCCCTCAGCCTGGGAAGCAGGAGGCCGGGGATATTCCGAGCCTGAGCTCCTGCCTGCTGAGGCATTTCGCTTGTAAAATGTGCTGGCTGGTATTTGTCTCAGCGAGGGCTCTGCTGACTTTTTAAGCCCTCGATTAAGCAGGGTGGGCATTCCAGCTCTGGCTTTTCCCCTGGAGAGGAGGCTCCTGGCGTGCTGCTCCTTCCCAGCACGCTCCAGCAACCCTGACAGCTCTGTCCGTGTGCATCGATCCCGTCTCCCCAGCTCCTTATGGCAGCGCTGAATGGCCTTAATGGGGTGATGTGGCACATCCCATCCAGCCCTTCCAGCTTAATTCTCCCTGATGGAGCCCTGGGAGCCCCGAGGTGGGGATTTCATCCTGCCTGAGCCCTTGCATTCCCCAGCTGGCCGTGACTTTGGCCAGGTTTGGGGCACTCCGTGCGCCTCGTACCAGCTGGGCAATTAAAGAGCAGAAGGATTCTAGTGACAACCAGCTGCTGCATTGGAGCTGAGCGTTCCTGGGGAAAGATACCATCCCAGAAATCCCAGCAGGACAAGGAGCAGAGAGGATTTTCATGTGGAGTCACAGGTTTTTAGCAAACTGTCTTGCGAGCGCCTTGTGGGGCAGGGGGCTGAGATGGTGACAGCAGCACTCAGTGACATAACCACTCGATGACAGCAGCACTCAGTGACAACAGCACTCAGTGACATAACCACACACCCCCTCAGAGCCTGCTCTGACCCTGCCTTTCCTTTCCCTGTCCCAGTGCCTCTGACAACATCCCCAGAGCAGACGAGATCCGGACGCTGGTGAAGGACACGTGGGACACGCGCATGGCCAAGCTGCGCCTGTCCGCCGACAGCTTCGTCAGGCAGCAGGAGGTTCATGCCAAGGTGTGCCAGCACCTCACCCCGGGAGGGATCCGCCTGCCCTGGGGTGCTGAGGGATGAGGGATGAGCTGCTAGGAAAAGGCTGGCTTGGAGCATGCCTGGCCTGGGTTGTGGGTGCCTCACTGGGGAGCTGGAGTTGTGTGTTGAACCTTGTGCTCCAGGGGCAGCTCCCTGTGCTTTGTGGGAAGCAGAGGAGTCGTGGAATGGTTTGGGTTGGCTCTTAAAGGTCTCATTACACCCCCTTCTACACCTTCCCCTAGGCCAGGCAGCTCCAAGCCCCATCCAGCTTGTCCTTGAACACTTCCAGGAATGGGGAATGCTCTTGAAATGGTGCTTGGGTGCTTCTCTTGAGCAGGGCTGGCAGCTGGGTCAGTCCCTTGGGGTGTCACCAAAGGGAACTGTGGGCTGTGAGCTGCTTCCCGAGTACCTTGTCTTCCCAGATCCTGTTATTTCCCCATTTTAGCTGGATAACTTAACCCTGATGGAGATCAACACCGCTGGGACTTTCCTTACCCAAGCCTTGGATCACATGTACAAGCTCCGGACTAACCTCCAGCCTGGCGAGAGCTCCCACTCCCAGGATTTCTGACACGGAGCTGGGAAGGAGCTGCTTCATCTGGCCAGCTCCCACCTCCCTGCAGGGACCTCCCAGCCCTCAAATCTGCCCTCGGGGCCGGGTGGGAATTGCTCCAGAGCCGCCGTGGGGGCGGTGACTCGCTGGGCGGATCTCTCGGGTTGTACTTCAGCGAGGGAACTTCTGAGGGCAGCACAGGCCACACACTGCCTTGAAAGCCATAAATTTCGAGGCGGTGCTTCCACGGATTTTCATAGAGCCTTGGAAAAAAAAAAAAAAAAAGGAAGATGTGCTGGCAATGAGGTGTCTGCTGGGGAGATCAGCTGGGAAGCAGATCCATCTGCTCTTTGGAGAAGGACAAAAGGAAGTGGTTTTCCCTCTCAGATACCAGGCTGTGGGGAAATACCAGAATATCATCCGTCTTTATTTTTGTAATATTTGGGGGTTTAATCTGAAACTGTCTGTAAAAAAATAACGATAATAAATAAATAATTGCAGCTGAGGGACGGCATCAAATTAATCCCGGGCTGTGTCGCAAACAATGCTGGGAAAATCCTGCTGCTCTCCCTTGGCTCCAGCCCCATTTCCCTGCGGCAGAGCGACAGGCAAGGGCAGGATCCAAGGCGGGATCCATAGTGGGATCTGGGCAGGATGCAGGGCAGGATCAAGGCAGGATGTGGACAGGATCCAGGCGGGATCAAGGCAGGATGTGGACAGGATCCAGGCGGGATCAAGGCAGGATGCAGAGCAGGATCAAGGCAGGATCCAGGCAAGATCCAGAGCAGGATCCAGGCAGGATGCAGACAGGATCCAGAGCAGGATCAAGGCAGGATACGGACAGAATCCAGGCAGAATCCAGGGCAGGATCAAGGCAGGATCCAAAGCAGGATCCAGGTAGGATGCAGAGCAGGATCCAGGCAGGATCCAGGTAGGATGCAGAGCAGGATCCAGGCAGGATCCAGGCGGGATCCAGAGCAGGATGCAGACAGGATCCAGGCAGGATCCCAGAGCAGGATCCAGGCAGGATCCAGAGCAGGATCCAGGCAGGATGCAGACAAGATCCAGGCAGGATCCAGGGCAGGATCCAGAGCAGGATGCAGACGGGATCCAGGCAGGATCCCAGAGCCGGATCCAGGCAGGATCCAGAGCAGGATCCAGGCAGGATCCAGGCGGGATCCAGAGCAGGATGCAGACAGGATCCAGGGCAGGATGCAGGCAGGATCCAAAGCAGGATCCAGGCGGGATCCAGGCGGGCTGTGGCCGGAGCAGGGCTGTGCTGATGGCTGCTGTAATTATTGCTGGCGCCCGAGGGTGCCAGGCTGCCAGCGCTGCCCTTCCCCGAGCATCTGGGCCAGCCTCCCGCTGCCATCTGTGCCCTGCCTGCCTGGGCTGTGCCCCGGAGGGCTGGCACAGCGGGAAGGATGGCAGGAGTGACGGCAGGAGCTGCCGGGAATGCTCGGAGCAGGGCTGGGGATGCTCGGAGCAGGGCTGCGTTCCCCACGGAGAAAGGATTCCTTGCCGTCGTTGTGGAAGAGTTTATTTGGGGGTTTTTTGGATGTTTTCAGGAATTACAGCAATATATTCATAAATACCTAATTACTACATTCAACAAATAATATATTACATTACAATTAATTCCAACAAAGTACACTTTGAACATGTTTAGGGTTGGATTTTTCTCCTCTTTCGGGTTTTTTTTTTGTTTTCTTTCACAGCATCCAACCTGCCCCCAGCAGGCTCTGCCTTCCTCTCCTTCCTCCCAGCCCTTCCAGGCTCTGGCACAGCTGCTCCAGCAATTCTGCACGGACACAAATGCTCACCACAACCCCGGGGCTGGGGGGAAATTGGTCCAAAACCCCTGAATCCAGGCTGGTGAGGAGGGAAAGTCAGCACAGGAGCTGCGACAAAGTGAGGCTGCAACCCAGCCAGGCTCCTCAGCACGGTGAGGGATAAATTGCCAACGATTTTCCATCCCTGGCTTCTTCCCCCTCCCTCTGCCACGGCACACAGGAAGGGAAAGGAGCGGAGCAACGAGCGAATTTTGCCGTGTTAAAATTCCCTTCGAAGCCCGGAGTTGGCAGCGGCGAGGCCAGAGGCTGGCGAGGCAATTGGGGATTTAAAAAAGATTAAACTAATTTCTGTCACAAGGGCATTTTGCTTTTTAATCTTGCCCAGCTTTTTTATTTGGTGAAGCCAATGAGAGAGCAGGGGGAGGGCGGGAGGGGGGAGTTAATGCTTTTCTTTGCCAGTGCAACGAGGGAATTTAAAGCAGGAAGCAGAGGTCACCTTTTCCCGGAGATGTGAGCTGGTCTCGTGGCGAATTAAAAACAATTTCTAATAAATAATTTAAAAATAACAATCAAATAAAAAGGCTCCCCCGGGGGAGGGGAGGCGGGGCACACGCTGGTTTTTAGCAAGTGGCTAAAAACGGCACCAAGCCTGACCCTGGTGGCACCAGGGCATCCCTGCCCGCCTGCGGACACAGTGCCACATGGATTGTCCCCAAAGTGCCACCAAGAGATCCCACAGGACCCCCACTCCCTGTGCCCAAACTGCTCTAGAGCCGCTCTGATTGTCTTGGTATTTTTGGGAGGGACAAGGACACCCCAGTGCCACCCACCCCTCAACCCTCCACCCTCTCAGCGCAATTCCTTGGGAATTTTCCTTTGGCAGACGGAGGCTGGGCAAGGCTCAGACACCACCCGGCCCCGTGACACCTACAACGACCCAGCTGGAGCAGAAAAAGCCCCAGAAAGCAAAGAAAAAGGGTAAAAATTAAAAAAAAAAAGGCAAAAAACCACATTAGGATGGAAGGGCTCAGCTTCCCGAGGGAGTGGTGGTGGGACAGGACCTGGGCCCAGTGGAAAAGGGGATTTATTTTTCCTGGGTTTCAATTCTTTTAAAGCCATTTCAATATCTTTTCTGGCCCGACCAGCAGCAGTACAAACACCAAAAGCGAGTTAATCCTTTTGCCAGAAGGAAAAAAAAAAAACCAACGAGAAAAAAAAAAAAAGCAAAAACATCGTAAAAAAAAGGCAAGCTTTTTATAACAATAATTAAAGAAAAAAAAAAATAAAAAAAAAAAAAAAAACCAACGAGAAAAAAAAAAAAAGCAGAAACATCGTAAAAAAAAGGCAAGCTTTTTATAACAATAATTAAAGCAATAAAAACATACAAAACTTTGTTGTTTTTTAATATATATACACAGTACAAGGCTGAAGCACCTTTTTTTTTTTTTCTTTTTTTTCCCGCCTGTTCAATCCCAAAGCCGGGGTGACAAAGTGACCCCGCGCGTGTCCCTGCCCCCTCCCCGCCAACCAGGAACAAAAAGGGACCTTCGACCAGTTTATTGACTTTATTTTCTGATAGCCAAGTGCATTTCCAGGGGAAACCCCGGGCTGGGGGTGCCGTGCTGGGAGCGGGATCCGGCAGCACCCGGCCCCGCGGGGCCCCGCCGGGTTTAGTGTTGTCAGTGGAGTCTTTCATTGTCTTTTTTTAGAAAAAAAACCCAAAGAACCAACAAAAATGAGCGATATAAAGTGTGGGCGGGTGGAAGGGGGGGCTTCAGAGCCGTGGCCCCCCGGAGGAGGGGACAGGAGGGGACATGCCAGGGGCTGCTGGCCATGGGATGGGCTCCCGGCTCCTCCCGGCTCCCATTTGCTTCATGCATGGCACATTCTCCATTTATTTATTTCTCTTTTTTTTTTTTTTTTTTTTTCTTCTTTTTATTATAATTATTTCGTTTTCGTGGTTTGGTGGTTTTTCTTTTTCTCTTTTTTTTTTTTTTTTTTTTTCTTCCTTTTATTATTAATGATTTCGTTGTCGTGGTTTGGTGGTTTTTCTTTTTCTCTTTTTTTTTTTTTTTAACTTTATTTTTTTAGCTTCAAACCTCCCAGTGAAAAATATTAAATATTCAAGGTAATAAAATAGATTATTATTTCTAGACTATATGTTCGGCCTGGCCCAAGGAGCGTCACCTGGGATACCCCTTGAAATAACCCCTAGACCACTGCATTGCAGGCAAGGCAAGGCACTTCCGCAGGTGATCCAGCTCGGCTTGCAGGCGCTCCCGCTCCGACACCATCTTCTGCTTCTGGGTCCTCAGCTCCTGCGGGCAGCCGGGGAAGGGCAGCGGTCAGCGGGCACCGGGAAGCTCGTGGGGCGGGGAATAGCGGGGGAGTGGGCGGGGGGCGGTGCTGGAATGGGGAGTGCAGGGAATGGGGCAGTGCAGGGAATGGGAAGTGCAGGGAATGGGCAGTGTAGGGAATGGGGAGTGCGGGGAAGGGGGAGTGAAGGGAATGGGGAGGGCGGGGAAGGGGGTGTGGCGGGGAGGGGCAGTGAGGGGAAGGGGGAGTGCGGGGAATGGCGAGTGCAGGGAATGGGGCAGTGCTGGGAATGGGGAGGGCGGGGAAGGGGGTGTGGCGGGGAGGGGCAGTGAGGGGAAGGGGGAGTGCGGGGAATGGCGAGTGCAGGGAATGGGGCAGTGCTGGGAATGGGGAGGGCGGGGAAGGGGGTGTGGCGGGGAGGGGCAGTGAGGGGAAGGGGGAGTGCGGGGAATGGCGAGTGCAGGGAATGGGGCAGTGCTGGGAATGGGGAGGGCGGGGAAGGGGGTGTGGCGGGGAGGGGCAGTGAGGGGAAGGGGGAGTGCGGGGAATGGCGAGTGCAGGGAATGGGGCAGTGCTGGGAATGGGGAGGGCGGGGAAGGGGGTGTGGCGGGGAGGGGCAGTGAGGGGAAGGGGGAGTGCGGGGAATGGCGAGTGCAGGGAATGGGGCAGTGCTGGGAATGGGGAGGGCGGGGAAGGGGGTGTGGCGGGGAGGGGCAGTGAGGGGAAGGGGGAGTGCGGGGAATGGCGAGTGCAGGGAATGGGGCAGTGCTGGGAATGGGGAGGGCGGGGAAGGGGGTGTGGCGGGGAGGGGCAGTGAGGGGAAGGGGGAGTGCGGGGAATGGCGAGTGCAGGGAATGGGGCAGTGCTGGGAATGGGGAGGGCGGGGAAGGGGGTGTGGCGGGGAGGGGCAGTGAGGGGAAGGGGGAGTGCGGGGAATGGCGAGTGCAGGGAATGGGGCAGTGCTGGGAATGGGGAGTGCGGGGAATGGGGCAGTGCAGGGAATGGGCAGTGTAGCATTTGGGATACAGCAGGGAATGCGGAAATACAGGGAATGGGCACTGCAGGCAATGGGCACTGCACGGGATGGGGGCAATGTGTGCAGACGGATGTGCTGTGGGAGGATTGGGTGCCTCAAGGTCAGATCCCAGGAAGGCTGGGTACCCAGGAGGGATGGATGCCCAGGGGATGAGTGCCCAGGGGATGAGTGCCCAGGGGATGGATGCCCAAGGGATAGGGTGCTCAAGGTGATCGGGTGCCCAGACAATGGGTGTCCAGGGGATGGGTGCCCAGGGGATGGGTGCCTGTCCCCACTCACCGCCATGCTGTGTGACAGCTGCTCGGCCGTCAGGCTCAGGGTGTAGTGCTGGGCCTCCAGCCGCCGGCACTGCGTCTGCAGCACCTGCCGCTCCAGGTTTTGTTCTGCAACATCCAAAGGACAAGGGCTGAGCTCCTCCGGCTCCGTGCACCACCCACAGAGGGTGCCAGCCCTGCTCTAGGCTCTGCCCAAACAGCAGTGATTGCCCCCAGCATTCCAGAGCATTCCCAACCCTGGCACTGCCTGTGGGGAACCTTCAGGTCCCACCGGGAGAACGTTGGGCAGCTGTGAACACCTCAATTTTTCATGCATACATCAAGTTTTCCAAAAACAACAGTGCCTGTTGCTTTCATGCTGCTCCTGCATTGCTGGACATCCCCCAGTGCTTCCCCAGCCCATCCCAGCAGAAACCACCGACACCTCCCACAGGAAATTAAAGCACGAATTGGCATTTTACCCTCCCTGCACAACACCCTGTACCCCCCCCCTTTACCTTCTATATGTTCCTGGTAAGCTTCAAAAATTGCCTCGATCCCTTGCCACTTGGGCCTGGGGTAATCTTCCTCCTCCTCCTCCTCTTCCTCCTCCTCCTCCTCCTCCTCGGAGGCGGAGTCCCGGGGCAGGGGGGGCAGTGGCCGCAGTGGCCCCTCGGCCGTGCCGTTGTGCGGGGGCCCGGCCAGGCGGGTGGACGCCTGCAGCTCCGGGATGTTGTAGTGGATGGAGGTGTCCAGTTTGTGGTTCTGCTCCGCCGTCCCCCCTGTGGGCAGCCACAGTCAGCCCCTGCCCACGCCCCACGGCCCCTCAAGGCATTAACCCCACCCTTCCAGATTTTTCGGGGGCTTACAGCACCTTCTGTGGGTTTTTATCACTCCTTGTGCGCTGGAGTAGTTTTATTTATTGCAATCACTCAACTGAGCGAGTTGGGAGGCTTTGGAGCTGTATTATCTCTAATTTTTAGCTTCAGCAATGAGCTCATGGGATGTTCCAACCAGTGAGGTTGCCAGTGTCAAACCCTGGTGGGGGGATAAGGGGGTGATATTCCAGTAGCCAAGCAGCTTCCTGCATGCCTGCTGATTTTTATGGACCATCAGGGAGAATTTCTTGATTGGCAGGGTTGTTTAACACTAGAAGGAGCTGCCCTGAGAGGTGGTGGAGTCCCCATCCCTGGAGAGGTTCAGGAAGGGCTGTGTGGCACTCAGTGCAGAATCCTACTCTCCTGGATTCTTAAGTACTTTGTAAGTTGGGCCTGTAAGGAAGTTATTGTTTCCTGGTATGGTAAATTCTGTATGAACCCCTTGCTAAATTGTTTAAGTTATCAATTCAGTTTAAATGCTGTTAAGTTTAAGTTAAGTGCTGTTGGGCCTTTAAACATAACCTGTTGATCAAGTCCAGGCTCAGTTTAGCACAGGGGTCTACTCTGAACGTGTGACTCAACATGAGGGTCTCCCATGCTCCTTTTTGTCCTTACTCTTTCCGATCCTTTTGTTTCCCCCTCCTCTGGCCTCCACACAGATTATTTCAGGTTTATTTATTGACTTTGGATTTTTGTTTGCTTTTCCTCAGAGTGCTTTAACCATCTAATACACAGGAGAGCGAACCTTGCCAACGAACTCTGTCGTGATACTGGTTTGGCACTAAACCTGGTTTTGCTGATACTTTTGCTGGTGATTCTTTAAGTAACTTCAAAACAGTAATTCCCAACAACTTCCCATTACCTTTGTGCTTCTGCAGCGCCTTCTGCGTGGACTGCAGCACCGACTCATGGAACTGGTGGGCAAATTCCTCGGCAATGAAGGGTTCCCAGGGCTTGCTCTTGCCGTTCATGCTGTGGGACAGCGGCACCGGGATGTCCTTGGGGAGGGGACCCCTGACGTAGCTGAGGATGCTCAGAGCCTTCTTCCCGGGGTGCCCGTCGCTCAGCCGGGGCTTCTCCGGCGCCGTGCCCGACTCCTTGTGCCTCGGTGGCTCCTGGGGTCTCAGCTGGTCTAACCTGGAGGTTTCTGCTGCCTTCGGCACCTCCGGCACGGAGATGGCGATGCCCACGGGTTTATCCAGGTCCAGCAGCAGCGGTGGCACGGGAGGCTCTTTGGGAAGAGGAGGAGCAGTTGGCTGCAGCCAGGACTCCGTGCGCCCCTCAAGGCAAAGCTGTGCCCCCCAACACAAGACCCAGGGAAGGACTTGGGGCACTTACCTGTGCTGGGGGCACCGGGGCTGTCCCGCGGGGAGCTCTTCACCACCACGGCGGCCGGCGTGGTCTTCTGCTTCATGGCCTGGAGCATCTCCACCAGCTTCTCCTTGTCTGCGGCATGGGAAGCTGAGGTTTAGTGTAGCCTCTGCTCAGCAGAGCAAGCTCAGGGCCCCAGGCAGATCCGCCACGGCACCCCCAAACCCGAGCGTGCGCGGGCCATGGCTGTTACCTTTCCTCTTCTCGGCGCTGATGTGCGTCAGGTTGAAGATGGTGAGGAAGCGCTTCTTCTCCTCCAAGTTGGGGCTGTTGTTCATCTCGTCGGGGCTGTAGCGGGTGGAGAGCGGGAGGCGCGGGGAGGGCGTGCGGCGCTTGTTCTGCACCGTGGGCGGAGAGGGGCTCCGCTCCCGCAGCATCCGCCGGCGCTTGCGCCGCTTCTGGCTCAGCAGTTCCTCCTTCTGCTGCTGCGTGGTGAGGCCGAAGAGCTGCAGGAACTCCAGCTTCTGGGGTGACCAGAGGGAGAGCAGAGCAGGGTCATCCCCCATCCTCGTCTTCATCCCTATTCTCATCCCCATGCCCACTGTCATCCTCATCTTCATTCCCATTCCCATCCCCATTCTCATCTCCATTCCCCATCCCCATTCTCATTCCTGTTCTCATCCCCATCCCCATCCTCATCCCACCCCCATTCCTGTTCCAATGCCCATCCTTACTGCCATCCCCCTTTCCATCCCCATTTCCATCCTCACCTCCATCACCCATCTCCATCCTCATCCTCATCACCCCCATCTCTCACCCCCAGGTGTCTCCGCAGACATATGGGGCTGGAGGCTGTATTGGGCACTGGGAACTGGTGTGAAGGAGGGGCTGCTCCCCCAGGGGACAGGGAGGGGACAGGGAGGGGACAGGGAGGGGACAGGTGCCACCAGTACCTCAGAGGACGTGTCCAGCTTCAGCGGGGGCTGCTCAGCCACGCAGCGGAGATGGGCCCGCACCTCCTCCTCGTCGCTGTCGTCACAGGAGTCATCCAGGTCGTAGTAGTACCCTGGGGATGGGGAGAAGCTGCTGTGAGGCTGGGGACACCTTGGGGAGCTGCTGAGACCCCGGGGAACCTTCTGGGACACAGGGGAGCCCCACTGGAGATGGGGGTGCAGCAGGGTAGGATGTTAGAAGGGAGTGATGTGGATCCAGTGTGGGGCCCAGCAGGGTGAGGGGAGCCCTGTCTCCTCTCCAACAGCTGTGGGACCTCTGAGGGCATCGCCCGTCCCTGTGTATCCTCTTGGCATCGCAGTGGGATGGGTGGCAGGGGGTCAGTGGGGCACAGGCTGGGGAGGACCCATCCCACTGGAGTGGGGACAGCAATTCCAGCCCCTCCCAGCTCTCCGTCTCCTCCTCACCGCTGCTCTCATCCCCACACTCCAGCAGCCCCATCAATATTTAAAACCCTCCTATTAGGTCCAGGTCATCATTTATTCATCGGGCACGTCTGGAGCGCTGGGTTTACCAAACCGCTCGGATGCGGGAACGTCGGCATCCCCGGGAGACCCCGGCCAGGTCCCGGTGCCGGGGGGGAAATCCCTGCTCCCTCACCTTTCTCGCGGGCCTCCCGCCGCCGGCGCTCCTCCAGGTCCAGCTTGCTGACCAGCCTGCGGTGCTGCTGCACGAACTCGTCGTAGATGTACATGGGGTCCTGGGCACGGGGCTGGGGGGGCCGGTAGGGCGAGCTGGGCTTGGTGGCCTCGGGGAACGGGGTGGCCGGGGCTCTCTGCTGGCTCAGGATGCTCTGAGTGGACTTTTCCAGCTCAGCTAGGAAGGGGGTGTGGGTGAAGGCTCCGTGCTCAGGGACGCCGGGCTCCCGTCCCGGGGGGTATTTCTCCAGAGCATCCCTCTTCCTCGGCCCCTCCTCCAGCTTCTCCGGGCAGAAGACCCTCTCCACCTTCACCAGCGGGATGCCCTGGCGGCCAGGCTCGAAGGGCGCTGGGTGGCTGTGGAGGGCGTGGGGCTCAGGGAGGCGCCGGGGAGGGTCAGGGGGGCTCTCCATCAGCGAGACGGGGTTCCAGAGGGACGTGGTGACAGGGTGATGCTGTGGTTTGGGGGAGATGAGGGGTGGGGGCCCACCAAAGTGCTGCCCTGGCTCCCGGCTGCTTGGCTCGTGGTGGCTCGATCCCAACCTGCGGGGAGAGGAGAGCACCGGAGAGGTGAGGAGCTGGCACTGCCACCAGAGAGCTGGCACCACTCCAGCCCCGGGGCATTTTGGGGAGAAATGAGCCTGTCAGGAACACCCAGAGGGGTTTGTGCACGAGGCTGCCACACTTGTCCCCTCCATGCCACAAACCTGAGGGATGGGGGCAGCATTACAACTGTGCATGGGCGGGTTGGGCACCGATGTGGCTGCATCCCAGGAGCACTGGGCTGGCGACTCCAGCCCTGACCCCTGTGTGGGGACAAGCGAGTCACCAATCCTGGCAGAGCCCAGTGGCGAGGGCAGCACCCCAGTGCAGCCCTCCTCTGACAGCCGGAGCCAGCGCCAGCCCGTTTGCAGGATAAATATTTCATGTGCCCAAGCTGTGCATTTAACACTTTTCCGCTCCAGCGCCCCGGAGCTCCGCGCACGGAGCAGCGAGTTCAGCTCAGCGCCGCCACCGAGTCACCAGAGGCGGGGAGCACCGCCTGCCCCCCGGGATCCACCCCTCTCCTGCCCCGCTGGATGCAGGAAAAGGATGGGGATGGAATATCCCTGGCTGCAGGTGTTTCGGGGTGACCTTGCTGTCTCCTCTCCGGTTTGGGGCGGGAGGAGCGGACGGGGAAGGGAGCCTGCGGCGGGCGCTCGCCTTTGTGCCGCCCCGTGATCCGCTCCTTATTATCCTCGATGAGCCGTGCTAATCCCCTGGATACCCAAAAATAACAAAGGGAGCAGGCGGCAGAGCCGGCTGGATGAGCCTGCACCGCTTAAGGGCTGAGCCACGGGGGCGAGCAAGGCCCTGTCAATCAATCCGGGGGTGTGGGCACGCTCTGCTGCCCCCCAAACTGCCCAGGCTGGGCACAGGTGCCCCCTAAACAAGGCATCTGCCGCCTGCCCCACTGCTGGGGAGGGGAGCGCTGCAATTAGCGGTGCTGGTGGCTGGGCAGCACCTGGCCACTCGCCGCTGGCCCCCGGCCACCTCCTGGGCTCGGTGCCTGCCGCCACGCAGATGTCGGGCACCGGGAACGCCTGGCACTGCCAGCACAGCCGGCCTGGCTGGCACTGTGTGGCAGGAACCCGCTGGCATCGGCCAGGCACCACGGCTTCAGCTCACGGGGTGTGTGAGGGGCACAGCTGTGGGGTAGTGGATGCCTGATGGGGGGCAGAGCTGGGTAACGGGGTGGGCACAGCCACAGGCTGGGAGGAAATCCCATAAATCATCATATCATGGCATCATGGAATGGTGTGGGGTGAAGGGACCTTAACCATCATCCTACTCCAGCCCCTGCCATGGACAGGGACACCTTCCACTAGACCAGATTGCTCAAAGCCCCGTCCAACCTGGCCTTGGACACTTCCAGGGATCCAGGGGCAGCCACAGCTTCTGTGGACAACCTGTGCCAGGGCCTCGGCGCCCTCACAGGGAAGAATGTCTTCCCAGTATCCCATATAACTCTGCTTTCCTTCTACATAGAGACAATCCCCTTGTCCTATCACTCCTTCCCCTTGTCCAAAGTCCCTCTCCGGCTTAAGATGCGGATATTCCAGCAAGGACAGCTGCGACATGGGAAAACGCAGCTCAGTTTTGGGGGACAGCTCCATCCCTGCAGCTCCATCCCTACCTGGGGTGCTCGGGCCGGTGCTCGGGCTCAGCCTGGCTCGGGGCACGCCCTATGTCCAGGTGCTGCTCCAGCACTTGCTGCCGGAACTCTGAGACTTGGGATTGCCGATCCTCCTTCTCCTGGCGCAGCCGGCGCTGCCGGGCCAGCCACTTCTCCTCCTCGTTGGTGCGGTGGATGAGCAGCGCCGTGGCCGCGCTGCTCCCGGGCAGCGGGAACACGCTGTGGTTGGGGATGAGGCTGGGCACGGGGTGGTGGGAGCCCGGCGGAGGGTGCAGAGGGTGCTGGATGGGCTTCGGCGTGGGCAGCACCGAGTCCTTGAGTTTGTCTGCGGTGGGAAAGGGGTGATGGAGAGTCAGGGTGGGGAAGAGGGGGGCGTGTTTTGGGGTGAGCATCCCTGCGGGCGGGAGGGACCCAGAGCTGTGGGGCAGCCACCGGTCAGAGCTCAGCACCGGGGGCTGCCCACTCGCTGCCAGCCCAGCTGCCCGACATGCACTGGGCACGGTGCCAGCCTGGCCTGAGTCAGATGGCACAGGCACCGCGCTGCCGCTCTGAGCTGCTGCAGCTGGGCTGCTGGCAAAGCAATCTGGCAGCCAGGACAGCCCATCCCTGTCCCCAGCCACCTCCCGGGGCCACCGACCCCCTCAGCTTTGCCATCTGGAGGGGAGAGGGGACCAAGGCAAGCCCTGGAAGGCGGGCGTTACCTGCTCTGCTGGGTGCCAGCGGCTCCACCGGCTTGCCCCGCTCCTCGGCCGGGTGCCCCCGCAGCCCGTGCAGCTCTGCCACGGGGAGGAAGGGCCCCTCCATGGCTTTCACCATGCTCAGCTCCTTCTCCCTGGCACGCTCCCGCTGCCTCTCCAGCTCCCGTTCCCGCTCCTTTTCCCGCTCGCGCTCCAGCTCCTTCTCGCGCTCCCGTTCTCGCTCGCGCTCCTTCTCCCGCTCCCGGTCGGCTTCTCGCTCCCGCTCCTTCTCCCGCTCACGCTCCCGCTCCCTCTGCCGCAGCTCCTCGTCCATTTGCAGCCTGCAAGAGAAAAATCAAAAAGAAAAGCACCAACCCCAAACATCCCCTTTGGAGCGCCCCTGAAATCAACCCTGGATGCCTGTCAGCATCCCCTGGAACACCCTTGAACCTGCAGTGCAGCCCCAAACAATTCCTGGGCACCTGCCAGCATCCTCTGCAGCACTCCCAAAACCCCCAGTCACCTGTCGTCATTCCTAGAGCATCCCAAAACCACCCCTGGTCCTCCGTCAGCATCCTCTGGAGCATCCCACCCATCCCCACCACCCTTCCGTACCTCTCGGCGGCGAGGCTGGAGATGCGCTCGGACTGCAGGGCGGAGAGGGAGGAGTGGGAGAGCTCGGGGGGGTACCGGACCCCCGAGAGGTGCAGGTGCATGGCCGAGGGGTGCAGGGGGGGCAGCGAGCCCGGCGCTGGCAGCGGGTAGAAGGGGGACCTCAGTGCCGACAGGCAGTACGACTCATCCATCCTGGGGAGACAACGATGCTCAGACGGGCAAAGAAGCCCCCAGTTCCCCTCCCAGGAGACAGATGGAGGCTGCCTTCTACTGGGAGAGAGGGATGGAGAGCCCCAAAATGCCCTCAGTAGATCGTGCTCCCACCTCCCAATACCCCAAAGCTCCTCCAGTGGTATCTCCCAGGGATCCCAAGGCTCGGAGGTGCCCACCTGAAGGCAGGATGAGGGAAGGGGTGATGTGTCAGGTAGCTGGGGTGGTAGTAGGCGGCGGCAGTGGCCGGGTCGAGGCCGAGGGGAGGCAGGGAGGACATGCGGAGGTCCTCGGCCGTGTGGTAGGGACGGAAGCTCCGCAGGTAATCCTCGGTCACCGCGCTGGGAGGCACCACGTGGTGGACCGGCCGCTGCAGGCTGGGGGGCAAGGAGACGGTCACCATCCCTCCCTGTCCCCCTGGGGAGGTGTCCCCTCCTCCCCCAGGTGGGAGCTGAGCTGGCAGGGGACATCTGCATCCCGCAACCGCTCCCGTCCATTCCAGGCAGACTCACTTGAGAGGCGGGAAGCGGGAGTCCTGGACCACGGAGCTGGGGGGCAGCCCGAAGGAGTAGGGTGTCCCCAGGAGGTGGGAGGGCACGGTGGGACCCCCCGCTTTCTCCTGCGTGAGGGGGGGCTCTGAGATGAGGCGCTCGCGGCCGGTGCTGCTGCTGCTGCCTCGCGACCCTGCTTCCTGCTGGAAGGCAAAGGGGCAGGAATGCCCAGATGGGCATTAGGGGACAGCAGGGGATGGAGAATCCCTGCTGTGTCCCCACCTCGAGACCCGCAGGAGGTCCCCAACGTGCCCTGGCTGGCAGCAGTACCCTGGGAAGGATTCATCCACCAGGGCATCTCCTGCATCCAGGCTTTGGGAGGGCAGCAGGAGGCGTGGGAGGGTCTGGGAGGCTACACCGGGGGGTGGCTCCAGTGGGAAAGGAGGTGCTGAAGCCAGGGCAGCGCTGAGGGCAAGACACCCATTACCTGCCTGGAGATTTATGGCTGCTTTGTTCTCCTGAGCTATTAATCATCCAGGGAGGAGTGACACGGCCGGGGGAAATCCAGCCGGCCTTTGATAAGGGCCATAACCCAGGGGTCAGCCCACAATCCCCCCGGCACCCCCCCGGCATCAGCACCCTCCTGCAGGGCCTCAGCTGCTTTCCATCAGCTTCCACCCCTGGTGTCAGGATGGAGGTCACTCCCTCCAGCTGAGGAGGGACCCCTAGCAACAGGAAACAACTTGGGGTGACAAGAGACCCCACAGGATCTGACAATTAGTGGGGCGACCCCCAGCAAGGCGAGTGTTGGTTTAAAAATTATTATTATTATTTTTCACTGCACCTTCTCCATTCAGCAGCTCAGAAGGAGGAGGAGGATGGCGGCACCCAGAGCATCCCCCACCCCGTGCATCCCTCCCCACCCCATCCCATCCTGCTCCCCAGCCCCTCCAGGGCAGGGCCGGCCCCAAGGTCACCGCAAAGGGTGCGGTGTCCCCCCGCAGCCGCCACCTCTGCTGCCTGCACGGAGCTCATTGTGCGTGCCAGGCTCTGCTCCAATTACCTCCCGTCTCTGGCGCCACGCTGCGAGCACGGCTCCGCCAGACAATCACCACGCTCGGTTAACCCCCACACCGGGGGGGACACGGTGGGGACAGCGGGCTGGGGAGCACCCGGACACCCCACGCACCCCTCCGAGCTCCCGGGGATCGCGGTTCCATTTATTTCCCCACCCCGCCCCCGGCGTTTCTCATCCCCTACCCTGGGCTCTCTCTCTCTCTCCGCTTTGTGGTTTAATTAGTCTTTCCAAGTGGCATAATCCCCCCGGGAATCTGCTTGTAGCATGCGGAGGAGAGGAGAACCACTAACGATGCTTCTTAATTAGCTGCTCTCCCCCCACCCCGGCCCCCCCACTCCTCCTCCTTCCTCGCACTCCCCTCCGGATGGCAGCCCGGGCATGATGGCAGCAGGGGGACGATGGCAGCCCCGGTGACAACGGCAGCTCGGGAACACAGCAGGGAGGGGAAGGGACCAAATGTGGGCAGCCCAGTGATCCCCTGGGAGCCGTGCACCCACACCCTCCATCCTTCAGCGGGGGCGGGCAACCCCCAAACACAGCCATACCTGTCTGCCCTCGCTCCTCCAGACCCCGTTGACAGTCTTGGTGGGGGCGATGGTGACGACGGGCGGCGTGCTGGGCACGCTGTGCCCCCCCGGGGGCACGATGATGGGGCCCATGGGGCCACGCTTGGGCGTGCTGGCGGGGGAGCTGTGGTTGGTGGCCGGCGAGGACACCGGGGACGACTCGCTGCTCAGCGAGGACCCTGGAGTTAAATCAGAAATTGAAGTAAGTTAGGGAAACGGCAGTTAACGGGGTGCAAGCGCCCTCTGAAGGAGCTGGAGGCGTTCCTGACACGATGCCTCACTGCAGGGAGCAGGGGTGGGGCACTGGGATGCACTCAGGGTGTTCAGCATCCTGCCAGACTCCCAGACTGGAGCCCCATCCTCCCATCCCCGAGGTTCCCAGTGGTGCTGAAGGCTCCACCCTGCACAGTGGGATGGGGCAGCCTCTTGTTCCCACCTAACAGGGACTGCAAACCCCCAGTCCCACAAAGCCCCTAGGCACAAGTGACACCGATGTGGTGGTGACCCCAGATGGCCACATCTTCCCAAGGCAAACCCAGAGACTCCTTAAGCCAGCTGCAGAAACGTCAGGGACAAGTCAGGGCCTCTGGAGACACTGGGATGAAGAAGTGACTCCCTGAAACCCCTGGGCAAGGCTTTGGTTTCATTTGCATAATACATCTGTACTTTAACTTATCCCCACCCCAGGGATGCTGGCCATATTTCCAAAGGAAAAATAAAATGGAGTGAAAGTGGAGAACGGGAGAAGCAGAGAAATACAAATCCCACATTAACTGGGGCACGGGGAGCCTGGTGTCTTCTCCACAGACCACTTCCCATTCCTCAAACCCAGCTGGGCAGCCTGGGGGGCTCTGAACCCCCAAACTCTGCTCCCTCCATCCCAGAGCCTGGGTCAGAGGGCGTTCCAACATGCCAGCAGGGATCAGCTGTTGGAGAGCGAGGAGTGGGCTGTGGTCACAGGACGAGGTGGCAGCGATGCTCCCAGGCACTGAGCAGGGCTCAGAGAGCAGGGCACCTTGGCTCCCCTCAGAGCGCAGGGTGTCTCCTCACCTTCCTAGCAGGCAAAGCCCCTCCCCAGAGTGTGCCAGCCAGCTCCTCCCTGCAGACACAGCAGCCAGCTCCCAGAGCTCGCCCGGGACCCCACCTCCATCCCCTTGTCCTCTCCTCACGCCACACAACACCACGAGGGAGCCAGGAGGCTGGGAATGCCAGGGGAAGCAGGAGCATCCCCGGGCAGCGGGAGGGATGCTGGGAGGGAAGGATGCTCCAGAAGGACGCTCGGTGGGAAGGATGCTCAGCAGAGCAGAGGCCAAGCGGAGCATCCTGCTGCCGGCCGCCCTCCCTGATTAATTATTCCCGAGTCGCTCGGAATCGCTTTCATTTGAAGAGCAGCAAGACTGGGGGAAGGAGAAAAGCTGTCCCCGACAAAGGAGGCCGATTTGACACCCACTGAAGTCTATCTTGTCAGCGCAAGGCCAACAACAATTAGCAGCCTAATCCCCTCTGAGCTGGGAAGCCATTACTCACCACGCGATAGCGTTAACAATCAATACCATCACAATGAGCCCGGCAATTAATGAAGCTAAAGTCTTACTTCAGAACCTTAATTCTCGCTGTGTGGCTTTAAACGGGAGGGTTTGTGATCGTTATAATTAACTGGTGGTATTCAGCCAGGAGTTAGTCAATGAAACTAATCTGGATTGGAGATGACAAGAGGCACAGTGTGATGGTGTCACCTTTGTTTTCTGACCTCCCGCTTCCCACTCGGCGATAGCAGATTAGCAGCCCGGGCTGACAGGCAAATGTAATTAACAGCTGAGACCCTGATGGAGAACTGGGGGAAAAAAAAAAGGAAGGAGGGGTGGAATAAAACCCACCCTGCGGACAGCCCCAGGCAGGACAAGAGGCAGCAGCCCGCGGGCAGGCAGTGGCTTTGTGGGGCTTTGCTGGGAAGGGGTCAGTCAGGATGAGCCTTGACAGCTTGGGATGCTGTGGAGCAGCAGGATATCCCCAGGGATGTGCCAGCACACCTGTGAGCCCATAAAGCAGGAAAAAATGCAGTGATCCTGCCAGTGGATCTGGCATCTGCCACAGTGGAGCACCTCCCGAGGTGGGAAGGGGCGTGGAGTGAGCAGCTCCCGTTGTGGGAAGTGGGTGAGGATTTGAGGGAAAAGCAATTCATTTCCTGGTGCTAAAAACCACAGCAAGGAGAAAAAACCCCTTCCCCACACACACCCAAACCCACACGGATCAAAAACCTCTGGGATGGGCCACTCGAGGCACCCAAATGGGCAAGGGAGGAGTTTTTGCAAACAAACCACGCAGGTTTTAAAGGGAAATCCAAAGGGAATGTGGCTGCTTCTCTCCAGTGCCACGAAATCCGTGCCCAAACCTACTGTGACCCTTGGGATGGGCTGAGCAGCACAGGGAGGGCACAGGCTGTGGGGTGCGAGGGGTCAAAAAGGCAAAATAATTCCCCAAACTCAATCAATCGCTCCAAAGGATTCCAAAGGAAGCAGGTGGGTTCCAGAGGAAGCAGCTGGGAAAAACCAGGAGGTTCCAGTGAGGATGAAGCATCACCAAGACCTGGTTCCCTCAGAGTCACAGGGACCTGGTATCCCCACACATTTCCTTGGGAGCAGACAATGCTTCAGGTCATGGCTGTGCCAGAGATTTTAGGGCTGCAAGGAGGGTCTTGCAGATGGTGCCTCCAAAAGGGATTTTCCAAAAAGAGCCTTGCCAAAGGGGTCTTGGGAAAAGCATTGTGCCAAAAGGGCCTTTTCGATAGGGTCTTCCAAAAAGACTTTGCAAAAAAACATCTTGCAAAGGGGTTGGGTGCCTTTTCCAAAGTGCCCAGGCAGTGGGCAGTGATCCAAGGGGGGCACTCACCAATGCAAAGACTATTTCATCCCAAACTGATGTGACCAGCAGTCTCCTGAAACACCTCCCAGCCTGGGCACTGGCTGCCTCCCCGTTTGGGTGTGGGAGCCCCAGTGATTCCCATGGGATACGCTCCATGTGCCAAGGGGGACCTCGGGGTGCTCCAGAGGCAGCTCACACCCAGCATCCCACATCCAAACAGGGCGAAGGGGGTGTGACGGAGGATGTGAGTGACAAGAGCTGGGCACCTCCTGGCGCTCTTTAGTCGGGAAATTTGGCTGGGGAAGTAGCAAATTTGGGGAAACTCTGGAAAAAGCAGCGTGGTGGGAGGGAGCAGGGCTGGTCCCTGCCATGCTGTGCTCTCCCAGGGCACGGTGAGTGATACAGCACTCGGATTACTCCGGATGAACTGAATTCCCCAACTGCCCCCTTGAGACACGACGCCAGCAAAAGGCATTAGTTGGGAAATGGCAGGAAAACAGCAGCTCCTGGGAAAGGCACCAGCGTTTGTCACTGCCCCGGTCCCTGTCCCCACCTCTGGGCTCCTCGGCTTGCTTGGCGAGCTTGCGCAGCGCGGCGGCGAAGCTGGAGGAAGGTGCTGCCTGGACGGACAAAGTGCTGCTGGCGGCGGGGCTGCCATTGGGGACGATGGAGCCGTTCAGGGGGGACGGGGTCAGAGGGCTCACGGTGGCAGTGGTGCGGGTGGCCGTGGAGAGCATTCCTAGGGACGGCGACTTCGGCTCATGGCTCATGCCTGCGAAGGAGAGAGACCGGGTTGGACACGTGGAGACAGGATTCCTCAGTGTCCCCCAGGAGATGGGAGGGCCAACACCTTTCCTCTGGTTCACCATCCCGCCCCAAAAGGCACCCCGAGGTCAGGCAATGGGGGGGAAGCGTGTCCCAGCATCTCACAGTCCCACTGAAGCCCTGGATAACGGAGCAGGAGGGCTCAGCAGAGCTCTGCAGGAAGGGACAGGGTGTTTTGGGGGACACAGGGACTTCAGCATCCTGATGCAGGTGATGGGGAGAGGCGCAGTGCCCTGGCTCGCATGGTGCTGCCAAAACACAAAGCACCACTGCTGCACCCCTAATTGCCACTACTGCATCCCCAAACCCCAGCCACTGCACACCCAAATCCTCACCATCGTACCCCTCACTCCTCAATATTACATCCCTAGACTCCCAGCACTGCACCCCCAAATTCACACTCTGCATCCCCAAAACCCCAAAATTGCATGCCTGGATCCCCAGTCCTGCACCCCCAAATCCCCATCACAGCACCCCCAGCTCCCCACACTGCACCTTCAAATCCTCACACTCCAAATCCCCACCACTCCACCCCAAAGCACCGAGGTGCTACAGGGCACGGTGACCCCAAAAGTGAGGTTCAGGTGCTGAGCAGGAGGGAGCAGCCCTCCCCGAGCCCCCCCCAGCTGTCACACCAATTGCTCCAGGGCTCTCCACCTCCCAAAACAGCAACTGCTGATGTCAGGGCCCTTAAAATAGACTTCACCGAGCAGCTTCATTAACACCAGCCTAAAATTAGCCCGGCTCCCAGGTGGGCAGGAGTACGGGCTGGGGTATGGGGGGGGGGGTCGTGGGGCAGCCCCCAACTCCCAGCAGGCCGGGAGGCAGCTCGAGGCATTGAACACCTGGAGCATCCCCTGCAGAGGGTGGATGGAGCATCCGCGGAGCATCCCATGGCAGCGGACGGCCAGGGAGCGCGGCGGGCGCCGCGGGAGCCGGGGGGGCACGGGGGGCACTCAGCGTTGATTAATCTTTGCCCCCCGGCCCCAGGAGAGGCGGCCGGCGCGGCGGCGCGCTCCCCTCTGCCCTCATTATACAAGCATTTATTAACTCCGGTGCTCTCAGCCATTGACTGCCGCCTTGTCGACACGCTCGGCTCATGTAAATTCATTACCAGAACAGCTGGGAAGCCAACCCGCCACGCCAGCCTGGCCCCGGCACCCCCGGGCTCTGCGCTGGCACCCCCGGGCTCTGCTCCAGCCCCCGGTGAGGGGTCGGTGCTCCCCCGAGAGCCTGCAGCACCAGGCACCCACACACCATCCAAAGGGGACACGGCACTCCAGGCACAGCCTGCAGCTCCCATGTGCCCGGGCACTGCCCCACATCGACCAGGCACAATCCTGCACCCCCGGGCACTGCCTGGCATCCCCTTGGCACAGCCCTGCATTTCCCAGGCACTGCCCCACATCGACCAGGCACAATCCTGCACCCCCAGGCACTGCCTGGCATCCCCTTGGCACAGCCCTGCATTCCCCAGGCACTGCCCTACATTTCCCAACATGGCCCCACAGCCTTCAGGCACTGCCCCACATCAACCAGGCACAATCCTGCACCCCCGGGCACTGCCTGGCATCCCCTTGGCACAGCCCTGCATCCTCCCAGCACTGCCCCACAGCCTCCAGGCACAGCCCCAAACACTTCCCAGTGCCCCCAGTTCCTCCCCACCTATTCACCACCCCAACACGACCCTCATTTCCAGCCCCAATCCAGGTCTGGAGACGCTTTTCCAACCATCGGGTGGGATCAGCAGGCTGGCACACGGGCACAGGGCTGGCGGCAGGGCACCACCCGTGTGATGCTCAGCTGATCCCTGCGGCCCCAAACGCCTCCCGGCCAACTCATGATCCCAATGGGATTTGCCAGGCCAGGGCAGGGCAGCCGGCAGCGGGCGAGTGGCCGGGCAGCGTGCGGGGAGCTCGCGTGCCCCCCGGGCTGAGCTGTGCCGCTGCCCCAGCCGCGCTCCAAACCAGTTCTGCCGCTCCCTCCCGGTGATAAAATCGGCGCCTCCGCCCCGGCTGGGGCCCGAGCAGCGCCGCTCGCCCGCCGTGCCCCGCCGGCGCTGGCGTCCGTCTGTCCGGGCGTCCCTGGGCTGCTCCGCGGGACAGCTGCCAGCTGGGGAAACTGAGGCACGCAGAGCAGGCAGCGCAGGAGCATCCACACGGGGATGGGATGTGGGGCTGCTGCGCTGCATCCCCCCACCCCTCTGGCATCCCATTGCCGGCACGGCGTGGGTGCCACTCACCCCTGCGGGTGGCTGGGGACGCCGTGACGCCCCACGGTGAGGTGGGGCCCCCCAGTTCTGCCCCTCCCCGGCTGCTTCTCCCAGCAGGCAGATCCGTGCGGAAAAACAGGTCAAGTTTGGTGCCTGGAGCAGCCCGGGGTCACGGCAGCGGTTGCCTCACCAGGGTGGGGAGATGAACCCCAAAACGGGACAGGCTGTCCCTCCACCATCCCCAGCCCTGTGTGAGTACAGGGTTGGCACTCCCAGGTGCCCCTCCCTGGGAAACTGATGCCTGTACCCCACACCCACCAAGGCAGCGGGGCTGGGGGGGCCACAGGACACCTGGGTCCCCCGCTGAGGCCGCAGGGGAGGTCGGGCAGTGGCGAGCAGGCGATGTGTCACCCTGTCCCCATCCCTCCCACAGCATGTGCCCGGGCACAGCCGTACAGGGAGTGTCTGGCATTCCCGGCGCCCGCTGGCTGCCTGCCCGCGGGAGCAGGCAGAGGGGGAGGAGAGGGGATGGCAGGGTCACTGCCACGCGCCCCTCGCCCTTCCCTGTGCCGCTCCTTCCCGCAGCGCCACACATGGCACCCGCCACGGGGCTGGCATCTCCGACGGCACAGGACCCCAAAGCCCCGACTCCTGGAGCGGCGCTCCCGCCCCTCCCGAACCCCCGCATCCCCGGCTCAGGGCTGGGAGCCGCGAGCTGGGAGCGTGCCATGTTCTCTCCATCTGCTCCTGATGATGCTGGCGGGTTTTTTGGCAGCGGGAGCCTCCTCCGGCAGCGAGAGCAGAACCAGTCTGGCTGCCTGGTGGGGCTGGAGACAAATAAAACCCCTTGGCAGCCGCTGCGGGCAGGCAGGAGCGGGCAGCGAGGGGCAGGGATGGGCTCCCAGCACCCTGAAATCCCTGGGCACGGGGTTCTGCTGCCGGGAAACGGGAAGTGGGCAGGTTTAGCACCTTGGCTCCCGACTGCCCCCTTCCCAGCACCTTGAAAGGCCTCTAATGAGCGTGGAGTGCCCTTGGGAGCAGATTGCCATTGAACTCGACCTGCACCAGCCGCCCGCTCTTACAGCAGCTATTTTGAGCTGCCGGGCTCCCAAGTGCTGGAACTAATAATTTATTACCAAATACGATCAGGCAGCAGCTCCAGCCCCTGGCAAATGGAGCGGAAAAAAACCCAGTGCGGCGGGAGGCCGAGGGAGTGGGGAGAGACGAGCATCCTGCCTGCTCCTCCCCCGGGATGGATCCGCACCCACCCGGCAGCACCGCAGCTGGCACGGAGCCCACTTGGCCAAGCCCCCTGGAAGGCTCCACCACAGTCACTGCCGATGGCTCCCCGAGGGATTTGGGGTGAGGAGGTCCCCCCTCAGCCTTTCCCCCCTCTCTCAGCGCCTCTGCTCCCGCTCTGGAGCCGCATCCAGCTGCACGCTCCAAGCAGGAACAGCTGCTCTGCATGGATTTTCAATGCTAATGGCCTCGCATTTGTCAGCCCCCCTTCCCTCTGCCTGAATGCAGCGGGCAGAGCCCCAGGATGGAGGGCAAGGGGCCAGGGCCAGCGTGTGCCCATCGTCCCCCTGTCACACACCCTGTCACCCCCTCGGGCAGGGGACAGACAGGGGACAGGCAGAGGGGACCAGCTCCTCTCCCGGTGATGCCCTGCCGAGCCGGCGCACGTTTTCCACCCCTCATTAAAGCAGCTCTGCCGCCGCACCTCCAACATGCTCCATTAATTAATTAATGGATCGATTGGGGCCCGCGCTCCTGCCCTCCCTCCCCACTTCCCAGCACACAGCGGAAACGAAGGGAGGTGGCGGTGCTCGGTGTCCCCGAGCGTCCCCAGGTGCAGAGAGATGCAGGCACAGCCTCTGTCCAATTTTAGGGTGCTCACAGCAGAGCCCAGGGGCCATCATGGGAACACCCCCCGTTCCTTTGGAGGGGCCTGGATGGGCTCCCCATGGTGAGGAACACCTCGGTGGGAAAGGCTGGGATTTGGAGCTCCCCATGGCACCGAGCATCCGGCACTATTATCCGGCTGGGCCTCCATCGATCACTCCTCCATGGACCATTGATCTGGCAAACGACAACAAGCAAACTAATAAGAGCTCGTTTGGAGGGCCCAGCGCTGGGGATGGAGCGATGCCGGGTGGTTTCTCTCCCTTCTCGGCCTTCCCGTGCCCAGCCAAGCAGCCCTGGGAGCCTTTTCAGCCCTCAGGAAGCAGAGCCAGGGAAATATTTACTTCAAAGCAACTTTCTACATTGTTTCTGCCCTGGTTTGAAGCTGGGAGCTTGGAAAATCAAGCCCCTGTGCCCCAAGGGTGCTCCTGGTCCCTGAACTCCCCTCTGCAGCTTCAAGGTTGGGCTGGCAGCTCCTCTTGGCTCCTGATGCCCAGATCCAAGTGCCAGGTGTCTGCTGAGGATGCCTCTGCTTTGGGGGAAGTGGGGTACAGCCCTCACCCCTTCACACTGGTGTCTTCTCAGGCTCAGTGGCTTTGTGGGGCACTGGACACTCCATGGGGCTGCCAGGCATCACCTGGGGGAGACTGGGCATTGCACTGGGATGCAGGGAATTGCCTGGGGGAGACTGGGAATTGCCTGGGAGAGACTGGGCATTGCACTGGGATGCTGGGAATTGCTTGGGGGAGACTGGGCATTGCACTGGGATACTGGGAATTGCCTGGGAGAGATTTGGGAATTGCACAGGGATGCTGGGTATGGTCTGAGAGAGCGCAGGGCACTGCACTGCTGGGCACTTAACGGCACTGCCAGGCACCGTTTGGCGCTGCTGGCATTCAGTGGTGCCACCGGGCATTCCACAGTGCTGCTGGGCATCCCATGGAGGTGGCACTGGGCATTCCCAGACGCCAAAGGGCACTGCTCAGCGGCACTGGGCATTCCACAGAGCCGCTGGGCAACACCCGGGCCGGCGCCAGGCACCACACGGCGCTGCCAAACCTTGCACGGCACTACCAGCCACGGCACAGCCCGAGAGCAGGCGATGCCTGGCGCATCCAGGCTGCCCTCCCACACCCACACCCCCGTGCCCCTTGTCCCCACGTCCCCAGGCTGGCGCAGGCGTGCAGCAGCAGCGCATTGTTTTGGGCGCAGGATCCCTTGCCCAGCAGATGGCAGGTATAACAAAGCAGCTTGCTGCGGCCAAGCCAATTATTTATCTAATTATGATTTACCACTTAACCACATGATCTTTCTGCAGAGTTGTAGGCAATTAAAACCGGGGTGATTATGTGGATTATGCAAATCGGCTGGAGCCAGGCGAATAAAATTGGAGATTAGAGTTTCACGCAGGCTGGATCTTGCATGGGGCAGGTCCTGGAGGGGCAGGGGCAGAGCAAGGGGGCTGCAGAGAGGAGCAAGGGGGCTGCAGGCAGGGTGGGTAGCCAGGACTCAGCCAAGGGAAGGGGCAGCAGGACACAGCTGGGACGTGTCAGGACAAGGTGACCAGATGCCTCGTGCCACCCCCCTGCAGCACTGGGGCCACAGCCAAAAACTTGCCCCCATCACGGGGTGGGTGCCCACAGGGGACACCCGCTGCTGCTGGGTGACTCTGCTGCCACCAGGCACTCCCCAGCATCCACCCCAGCTGCACCCCAAAAAGGAGAGAGGGGTTCCACAGTGCAGCCCCCTTCCCTTACCCCATCCATGGGGCAGCTCACGTCAGGCTGCAGGGGCAATGAACAACAGGTACTAATAACAGGTATTAATAACGAGCACCAATAACGGGCATTAATAACGAGTATTAATAAGGAGCATTAATAACGCCGCCTGGCAGATTACGCCGCCCGCCCGGCTTGATATGAGATTTATGGATGGCGCGAAGTCCGGAAATACAGGAGTATTAATGGTAATTCCTCGTGTCCCAGCAAAGGTCACAGGCAATCTCCATCAATCCCGCTGCAGAGCCAGGGGTCTGGGCAGGATGGGGGGGTCCAGGCAGGATGGGGGTCCCCCCTTCACCCCCAGGATCCCCCAGCAGTTTCTGGTGGTGAGGATGGCCCGGCACGGGCCAGAGCGAAGGTTTTACCTCAGGGTAAGAAATTATCCCCGGCAAACAGTGAATTTGCTGTGTGGATTTTCGTTTTCCCAACACTAGCACCATCTGCTCCCAATCAGTGCCCCACGTCCTCGGCTGTGAGCTATGAGATGTTGTGGAAGTCTTGGGAAGACCTTGGATTTCTCCAAGCCTGCGAGCACCTGCAGTGTCACCAGGGCTGCCCTGATGGGTGTTCCCCTTTTCGTGGAGCCCCACAAGAGAATGAGGAAGGTTTGAAGGAGCAGAGATGTCCCTGGAGGCAGACTCTGCTGGGGATGAGAACGTGCTGCCAGCACTGGTGGGACAGATCCAGCACGTTCCCCATTGCAAGGAAGATCAACCAAAACCCCAGCAAGGGGAGCAGACCCCTCTTCTCTTCCCACGCCGGGATTTAGGGTGATTAATACCAGGGATCCCATGTGCCGGTGCTGGCAAGGCCAGCCCGTGCCCCCATGAGCAGCATCTTCCCTTTTCGCCTACAGTAATCCTCAGCCTTTCGAGCAAATTATTAAAATTCACTTATATTTAATCTGCCTGCTGGAATTAATTGAATTTTTACGCTTGGCAAATGTCAGTGGGTGCACGCTGCCTCCCAACGGGGACCCGGCTGCAGGTGCAGCGGGCACAGCCCGCGGCTCTCATCACTCTCCAGGGATCAATCCCACCCCGGAGCAGGGGACAGGGTGCCCACAGGCCCCACTGGCAAGGGAAGCGGGATGCCAGGATGCCAGCACCCTCCCAGCTCTGCAGGAATGCTCAGTGACACCAGGCACGCATCCCCCAAACCTCCCTGTGGAGGGAGGCTCCCCAAATCCCACGGGATTCCCACTGTGGTGGCTTTGGAGGGGACACGGGGAGCCCCTCGGAGCCCCTCTCTCCCTCAATCACACCCCTGCCGGAGATGCCAGCGCCCTGCCTGGCATTGTGGTCGCCCTCCGGGTGATGAGAGCCTTCCTCCCCTCCCCATCCTCCTCCTCGCAAATTGCCAAAGCATTTAATTTGCCCGCTGGGAAGGCCGAGGGAAAAGAGCCTCTATTTTGCCGGTAATAAGCCCTCCAGACAAAGGCGGGATGAGCCATTCAGCGCCGGGAAGGGGGAAGGGTCCGGCCCCACTCCGGAGCGGTGCCAGGGCCTTGGGGGAGAGAGAGATTCCCTCCTTGTCGGGGGAGCCAGCACTGGGACACACACACAGGACGGGTGCCTCATCCCAGGATGACCCCGGGATGATCCCGAGCTCCTGGATGGGCGGTGGGATAGGACACAGCAGCCACGGCGCTGGGGACACTCCGGCCCTGCAAAGTGACACCAAATCCCAACCCCACGTGGCCTCGCTCGCTGTTGTCCCCGGGAACAGCCCCAGTTCCCTGCTCGGGGATGCTCCTCTCCCCAGCCACCGGGATGGAGAAGTTCACGGTCGACCGTGGAGTTCACGGTCGGCAGGAGCCACGGGGGACCCCGGGCCCCGGCGGGCAAGTTCCAAACTTGACTGGCGCTTGCCCCCCTCCACCGCCCGCCCGGGATTATCATAAATTAAGACGTAATTACTCCATGGAAATTTACAGCACAAAGCTGCGGCGCTAACAAGTGTGTTTGGCGGCACCGGGGGGAGATACAAAGCGCTATTGTCTGGCAGGCGCCAAAAAAGCTGCTCTGCCCCCAAACCCACACATCCCCGGGACAGGGATGAGGGTGGGGATGGCGATGGAGCGACACCACGGCAGCAGCGCAGGGAACCACGTTTGTTTGACACGGAGCTCCAAAAGGAGGGTCCCAGCAGGGAGGGGTGGGTGAAGGCTGCCCAGGGTGATGGGTGCCCTCCAGGCAGGTGCCACGGCTCTGCTCCCCGACAAAGACATCTCCTTTATTCAATCAAATAACTCTCAGCTCCCAAACATGGGTGCGACACCCAGCAAAACCGTCCCTCGAACCCCTTTTCCCCAATTCCAGCACACACGGGGTTAAAACTAAACCCCCTGGGGACCTGGAAGGGGGGGACACCCATGGGGAGCAGTGCCAGCATGTGTGTCGTCCCCCCCCACGGTGCTGCCACATTCCCCCAGCTGTCACACGCATTAAAAAATAATAATCATCAACGTGGCAAAAAAAAAAAAATATACCAACAACCGAACCCAACAAAACAGTGTGAAAAAAATTCAGGCGGCTAAAACAAATCCAGCAATAAAGGAGTTGGGATCCTCGGGAAAGCTGGCTGTGCAATTAAGCAGTTTTCTGCTGTACGCCGATAATCACCTAATTATACTATTAATGACAGTTCAACCTGCTCGGAAATAAAAGGACATTCTTCCATAACAGGATGCCAGCTGTTTGTTACAGATGTCAAACATCTTTAAAGCATTATTATTAAAAGAAGGGGGGAAGCAGGAAGCTTGGGGATGCTGAAGCACAGCCGTCTTTCCCTCTCAAAGCATCTTGCAAGGGATGAGGGTCTGGAATACCACCCCCACTTTGAATCCGGGAGAATAATCTGTCAGGGGGGGTTTTTCGGCGGGGGTCGGTGTTTGGAGTCATAAATCCCCCACGTCGGGCTGGCGGCGAGAGGCGCCTGGGTTTAATTAAGCGCAGCGTTTGGGAAATAAAGTTTAAAAATCGGTCATAAAATTAGAGGGAGGGGATGCTCCTGCTGCCAGGCTCGGGGCAGGGCTGGCCCCGCTCCCCCCCACGGCTGCCACCGCCGGTGCCTCCAGCGCGGCTGCCGCCGGCGGTGCCCGCGCACGTGCCGCGGTGCCGTGCCAAGGAGCATCCCGGCAGGTGCCGACAGCCGGTGCCAAGGCGAGGGAAAAGGGGGGGACACGCCAGAGAGAAAGGCAGCACCTGCTCCCCCTCAAAACCCCGCGGTGCGTTTGGAGGTTCGGAGGTGAGCGGTGCCCGCTGCAGCCCCGGGGGTTGGGGTGCGGCGGTGCCAGGAGGGCGGGGACACTGTGGCAGGGGTGCCCCAAATGGCCAGCCGAATGCCCGCTGGGGTGATTCCATCTCTCCCCTGGCAGCTCTGTGGCTTCGTGCTGGCACAGCCGTTCCCGGGGGGCAGCAGGGTGCCCACCCGCCACGGGGTGATGCCAAAGCTGGCGTTACTCACCCACCCACCCAGACACCTGGCTTTGCACCCTGTCCTATATAGCTACCGGCAAATCTGCCTGTAAAACCATCAGGAACCAGGTTTAGCCTGGGAATAAAGAGATTACGGGCGGGGAGGGGGGGTTGAGAAAGGAAGGAGGAAGGAAAAAGGGGGTGTCTGGGAATAATTCACCCCCCTCCTGGCTGTGTGACTACTGATATCCCGGGTGCCCGTAGGGCCATGGCATGAGCAGGATGGCTGCAGAAAGGCACTGGATTTGGGGGTGCCCACCCACCGACTCAGAGCTGGGGGGACTGTGATGGAGCCCCCTCCCCAGGCCGGGACCCCTTGGCCCCTTGGCACGCGCTGGGCTGGCACGGGCCCCACTTGCCAGACAGGATCCAGCAGGAAAAAACCATCTGGGAGGCGTCCCCCCGAGCTCCGAGCAATGCCCCCAGTCTCCCCCTTCCCCTGGCTTCCCTCTTCCCCCCCCACCCCCCTCAAACCATCACGGGGAAGCTGGAAAGTGGTTGACATGGTTGCCATGGCGACCGAATTTAGGACTGGCGAGAGGAGGAGGAGGAGGAGGAAGAGGAAGATGGAGGGGTGGGCAAGGGAGGAAGGCAGGAGGACTTCCCGGCACCCCAACACGGCTTGGAACCCTTCGGCATCACCCAGCCCCCTCTCAGCACCCCACCAACACCTCCTCGTGCACCCCACAACCCCACACCCAGCGGGGATGAGGAAGGGCATCCCCAAACCCAGCTGGGGGGATGCACAAGAGTGGGGCTCAGCCCCGAGAACCCCAAACCCAGCCTGGGGGCGACTGTGCCCGCCCAGCGCTGCCGAGAGCCGCCGGTGACTCACACCTCGCGCCAGCGGCACCCGCCGAGCGAGTGTTTACACGGCATCACCCAGCTCCTTCCATCTGCTTTGATCCAGGGGCTAAATATTCCCGGCCCCGGCATAAAAATAGGAACCATTTGGCAAGGTCCTGAGTCAGCAGCATCCGCTGCCGGCACCCACCGCCATCCTCCCCGGCACCCGCCGGGGAGCCCCAGGGCCCCTTGGCACCTGGAGGATTTGCCGGATTTGGGGACACTCGTAGGGAGGGGGAGCCCCCAACAAGCTGTGTGTATCCAGGTGCCACCCTTGTGCCTGCTGGAGCAAACAGCCAGGCCCTCCGGGGATGCTCTGTGTCCCCTGAGGGGTGCCGCTGTCCCCAACGGGGGGTGGTGTCCCCGAGGGATGCCGACACCGGCCAGAAGGTGACAACTGCACCCACGTTATCTCGGGGAAGATCAGCCTGAGCATGGTTCCCATATGGACCAGCAGGGAATGGGGTCCCTGCCCCGTGCCCCGGCTCTCAGGGATGCCTGATGGCAGGTCCCCACAGCGCCGGTGTCCCCTTGCAGCCGGCTGAGCCCCGTGGCACAAATCCAGCCTCATGACCAGAGGCATACTGGGGACAGATGCATCGGTGACCACAGGGATAAAAGGGGACAGAAGCATCAGTGACCAGAGAGACAGAGGTGAGAGGAGCATTGGTGAGGTGACCAGAGGGATAAAAGGGGACAGCAGCATTGGTGACAACAGGAACAGAAGCTTCAGTGACCAGCGGGATACAGGGGACAGGAGGATTGGTGACCAGAGGGATACAGAGGACAGGAGCATCAGTGACAAGAGGGGACAGGAGCACTGGTGACCAGAGGGACCGAGGGGACACAGAGGAGCCGGCTGGATCCCGGGCCAGCCAAGCTCAGGGAACAAGCCACCGAGGAGCGTGTGACACAGGCCACGGCCAGGCAGTCCCTGAGGCGGTGACAGTCCCCAGCAGGACTCGCGCCGCTGAGTCACCGCCACCAGCCCCGCGCTGATGAAACCCCCGCGAGCCCAGGGCGGGGGAAAGGTTCCCGTCTCCATCTGCTCCCACCCCACCTGGCCCACCGGCATCTCCCAACGCCCGGCAACTGCCGCCAGCGATCCCGCTGCGTGCCAGCGCCTCCAGCATCATTCCCCCTAATTGCTTTAAACCTCGCAGCCTGACACTTCCATGTTCCTCTCCGTCTTGCTTTTCTCCTCCGATTTTATTATTCCCCCTCCTCCGAGGCGGCTGGGGAGCCAGCCCGAGCAGGGTTTTCCAGGGTGCAGGAATTAGCGCATCAGCCACAACGGCAAAACCAGAAGTTTCACGCAACAGGAGCTGCTGCCGGGAACCCCGGCTCGACCGGCGCGTGCTAAATATGGAATTTAAGGGGGAAAAAAGCCAACCCCAAACCCGTCTCCCTGCACCTGCAGCCCTCGGAGGAGTCCCCACCGCAAGGGACTGCTCCGAGGCCGGGCAGGAATCGCCCAGGGCTGCTGCAGGCAGTGGAGAAGAGCGAGGCGCAGGCGAGGCGATGGTGTTTGGGGGGGACACGGGGAGAGGGACCCCCACAGCCCACACGGAGGAGGGCACAGGGTCAGAGCAGGGTGGGAGCGCTCAGGGCGCCACAGGAAAGCAGGTCACCCATGTCCCCACCGTGGCACAGCGCTGGCAGGGGATGTCACAGCGCAACCCCTCCCAGAGCGAGGGGACCCCCAATTCGACCCCGGTGCCCCTCGGCTGCTCTTCCCGGCTCGCCTTCGTGCGCTCCGGCGCAGGCGCGCTGGGAGAGCCGCTCGCTCCGGTAAGAACGGCCACATGCCAAAGCCATTTCCTGAAACAAACAACCATCCGCGGGGGAACGGCCACGCGTGGGCACCGAGCCCCGGAGAGGCCCCTGCCACTGCTCCCCAACTCTGGGAGAGCGCCCTGAGTGTGCACCCAAAGCCTGCACCCCAAAAGCGCCTCGAGTTCACGGCCGGGGCTCCCAGCCCGAGGCTGCATCCGGAGGCTGCACCCCGAGCGTGAACCCCGAGAGCAGCCCGAGATCACACCCTGAGCTGACAGCCTGAGTGTGCCGAGTCTACATCCCCGGTGTGCACCCCAAACACGCACCCTGAGCCTGCACCCCCAGAGCCCGCACCCCCAGAGCACCTCCAGCTCCCACCCTCAAGCGCCCCAAAGCCCCCTCAAAACACCTTGGCACACACCCTGCAGGCACCCCCCAACCCCACCGACGCTCCCCAAACCCCCCCGGGGTTCCCCTCCCTCGCCGGCTGCCGCGGGGGCCGGAGCTGCCGGCTGGGGCGGCACAGCAAACTTTGGTGCCCCAAATCCCCGTGCCCTCACAGTGACAAGGCTGGCACCCCAAAACACAGCACACCCCGCATTTCTCCCCATCCCACCTCGGCCAGAACGCCCCCAGCTCCTCGGGGAGAGGGAGAAACCCCCAGGGTGAGGGAGTGGCAGCAGGAGAAGAGAGGGGGATCCAAGCACCCCAAAACACTGCAGTGCCGTGCCAGGGCTCTCTGCTCCCTCCTCTCCCCCCTTTCCCAGACCCCAAAACCTCTTATAAGGTGCTGGAAGAAAGTAAGTTCACCCCTAAATCGCCCTTGTTTGCGCTGGCTGGGGCGGACAAAGGGGAGTCCCCGGGTTGGGGGGGACCCCGGGGGGAGACCCCGGAGTGGGGGGAGAGGGAGTGCGGAGGGCTGGCGGCAGCATCGCTCGGTGCCTTACCTGGTAAGTAATAGAGAGGTGGTTTCAACCCAAACATGATTTATGTTACAGTTCCATTGCAGCCAGTGGAAAAAAAAAATTAAAAATAAAAATAAAAGAGCCAACGAGAGGAGGATGTGTCAGGAAGCAAGAAAAAAAAAAAAAAAAAAAAAAAGAAAAAACCCCAAAAATTAGCACCAAGCCACACGGAGGGGGTTGGAAAAATAAACCAGAGGCGAAAAAATACGCTGGAGCGGGGAGGAGGAGAAGAAGGAGGAGGAGGAGGAGGAGGAGGAGGAGGAGCGGGGGGAATCAAGTGCGTGGGGGGGAGGAGGAAAAATAAAAATTGAAATAGCAGCGAGCCCAGGGCGCCGGCAGAGGGTGGCGGTGGCGGCTGTCACCGGCGGGGCCAGGGCAGGAGCCTGGCTGCCACGCGTGACGCCTTCCCGGGGGTTTTCCTGCCGCTGAGCCCCCAGCTGCCAACCGCAGGCACACAAAAAGCCAGCGACGACGAGGAGGAGGAGGAGGATGAAGAGGCGGTGGGACCCTCAGCGGCGGGGAACGCACCCCCTGAGCAGTGCAGTGGGGTTCCCCCCACGCTGGGGAGGGTGCTGGGGGCGCGGGGCGGGTGACCCACGCGGGGGTTGCGAGCCGGTGTCCGTCCGTCCGTCCGTCCGTGCGACCAGAAAGCCCCGTCTCAACGGGCTGCGCCAAGGCGGGCGGGCGAGAGGCGGCAGACTTGCCCCTCGATCAATTTTCATGCAAGAATCATTATCGGTAAATTGGAAATCTGGCTCCTTGACAGCAGATTTGTCTCCCCTAATGACGGGGAGCGGGCAGGAGGGCGGCCGGCAGCTGCTCGCCCCAGCACCCTCCGCCCACCGCCCGCGTCCCCCGGGCTCCAGCCTTTGGCCCCGGCGGTTTCGGGGGAGGGGGTGAACCCCCGGGGCGCCCCGGGGAGCAGCCTCCTTCCCCCTCACCCCCCCGCTCCTCCTCCTCGCCTACAGACGGAATAATTTTAAATTTTTCTTTCTTGCCTTTTTCTGTTTTCAAACAGCTGCCGATGCGGCGGGCGGCGGGGCGGGGGGGGGAGAGAGAGATACATGTAAAAAAAAAAAAAGAACCCCCCCCCCCCCCCCCAGTCGCTTCAGGAGGGAAAATTAGGAAATAAAACAATAAATAACCCAACTTTCCTGCCTGCCGGGAGCTGCCTGCTGCTTCACAAAAGGCAGGCGAGCAAAGCCGCCTGCCCCAACCCCGGCGCGGGGGGCTGGGGGTGAGCCCCCCCTGCCAACCCCCTCTGAGCCCCTAAATCCCCCCATGCCGGCCTCGCTGGGCGTCGGGGGCTGTAATGAGCCGCCCGATAGGATCTCCCCCATCCCCTCTCCGCTGATGCATTAGCAGATCCGGGAAGACATGCTTGCAGGCAAATAGGGCTAATAAATGCTATTACGGGAGCGCGAGGGAGGCTGGAGATCCTGGCTGCACCATAGTAACGAGGGCCCGGCTTAATTTGCTTTAAGCAAACGATCAGCCAAGGCGGGGTGGAGAAAGGAGGGGACGGGGTGGAAGCCGGTGCGGGGGGGGGTGGAAGCGTCGCTGGCTCCAGGCACGCATGGGCGCGCTTCCGCGGGCACGCGCTTCCAGCGGGAGCGCGCTTCTCACGGGAGCGTGCCCCCGAGGGTTACATGTGCGCCCGACCTCCCCCTCCCAGCGCGCCCCCGCCCAGCTCCGTCCTTCTCTTCCCAAACTGGTTTTAGCACCAAAGTTCACGAGGGCGACGTGTGATATCTCGCCCCTGCAAGAGAAGCCACATCCTGTATGATAATGACCAGCCCTTCCAACAGCTTAAAGATACAGAGGCCATTCCCAGGCGCCCGCTGCCTGCCTCTGCCTGCACCGGGGCGTGGGGACAGGGGGCACGGAGGTCACAGTGTCACCCCAAACCCATCCATCCATTCCCAGGTGGCCCCCGCCTGCTCCAGCGCGTGGGGACGGAGGGGCATGGGGGTCACGGTGTCACCCCAAATCCATCCAGCCATTCCCAGGAGGCCACTGCCTGCACTGGATGTGGGGATGGGAGGGCAAGGGGGTCACAGGGCAACCCCAAATCCATCCAGCCATTCCCAGGTGCCCACTGCCTGCCCTACCTTCACCAGAGCGTCGGCACAAGGGGGAAAAGGGGGTCACAGTGTCACCCCAAACCTATCCAGCCCCATGGCTGGGCATGGATGGTTGGAGGGGGTTTGTGAGAGGTCGTCTGGCTGCGAATGCACATGTGCACACTTCTGCACATTTGCATGCAGTGTGCACACACACAGGTATCCCTGCACTCCCACCCTGCCAGCCGTGCTCCCCAAAATCTCACTCGGCAGAGACAGAGCCTGAGCAAACCCGCACCCTCCTCCCCCCCCCTCTCCCCCGTTAAATATTGCTTTCCCGATTCCAGGTCGGGGGATTATTATTATGTCTTCTCTTCCTTCCTAACCTACATCTGTCAAGATCGGCGCTGGGAGTATTTCTGGCCCATCCCCTGAGTCATCGTCGCTCGTGTCCCGCTCCCTCCCAGGCAGCTCCCCTGTGTCACTGTGCTCTGTGGGGTGCTGCGAGCTGCTGCTCCCACCCTTGGGGTGCTGCTCCGTGTCCCCCCACCCCGGCCAAACCCCCCCCCTCACACCTCACTGGTGCACTCTATAATGTCACTGATGGGGTGACACACCTGGGGGTGCCCCAAACCCAACGCCCGCCTTGTGTGGGTGCAGTGGGGACCCCCCCCACCCCAGGCTGGGAAAGCTTTGGAGTCCCCACGTCACCCAATTCCCACCTCGCTTGCAGAGAGGTTGGATTTGCTGGGTTCAGGCAAGCACCAGGGGACCCCTCCCCTGCTCCCCCCCCCCACGGCAGGAGCCGTAAAAATTAATTTGCAAACATGTCATTACACAATAGCTGTGCAGGCAATAAACCTGTAATTACAGGCGGCTGGGGGAGCGGGCAGGCAGGGAGGGGAGGCCAGGGAAGGGAGGGAGGGCAGACCTGCCTGCCAGCTCCGGTTTTGGGGTTTCACCCCCCACCCCCTCCCCGCTACCTTTATTCATTATGCAAACGAGAATTGCTTCACTCCTGGAAGTTGGGCTCCACTTCAAAGGGGCCCCCGCCTGCCCTGCCTGCGTTCCCCGCCCTGCCTCCCAAAAGCCCAACACCCCGAACCAGGAGCACCCGTTGCTTGGCCGGCGTGGGGAAACCGAGGTACAGCGGCTGTGGGGCAGCCCCGTTGGGAAACCCCGGCCCTTTGCGACATCGGCCCAACCGAATTATCCGCCACCCTCCTGCGCTGTCCCCGCTCTGCGGGCGACCACCCCTTGCCTCAGTTTACCCACTTACCACCCCGCGGGAGCCGGGACGCCGGGCACCGGCCGAGACACCCGCCCGGCCACCCAGCAGCCGGCTGGGCCACGCCGCGCCTCGCCCCTCGTTAGCGGGAGAGCCTGACGAGCCTGACCCACTTCCCCGAGCGCCGGGAGGATTAATTGGTTCCTTTGCTCGCGCGAAGCCGCCGGGAGCTGGGGCAGGTGCCAGGCGGGATTAGCAAAGCATGAGAGCGCAGCTTGCGGAGCCGGCCCTGCCCACGCCGCCGCCAGGGCCCGGCCACGCCGCATGGGCAGCCCGCATGGCCACCGGGACACCCCTCCCTGGGGATGCTTGGCCTTCCTCACGGGTGTCCCCGCGGAGTGGGACGCGGCCGTGCTGGGGACATCCAGCCTGTGGCCCCCAGCGGGATGCCCAACCCCAAGGGATGCCCGCTCTAGGGAAACTGAGGCACGGGCTCCACCACATTCCCTCTATCCCGGCACCCTGGAAGCATCCAGCAGTGGGGACACAGGTTCAAGAGGAGAGAGCGGTTGCCTCCCATCGTAAATAAGCAGCTCAGCGATGATTTCCTGCTCTTGTTGACCTTTGACTATGCAGAATAAAGACATAAATCCATATTTTAAACCCATCTGAGCGCCAGCCAGGCCCACAAAGCCATTTACAGCCTGCGATTTGGACGGGGCAGTGAGCAGGAAAGCGATGGTTTCTCGAGGTGACATTCCCCAGGAGGGAAATGAAGTGTTTTATTTGCAGATATATAGGGCACGGTCGTTCCTCTGCTTCCCCTTCCCTCCGCCCTCGGCTCATAAATAAAACATACGGCCGTGTAACCGGCTAATTACGGGAGGATGGCAAAACCCTGCCAGTCGCTGGGAAAAGAAATCAGCTTTTTAATCAGCCCACTTTCCTCCCCATCTAACTTAAGGAGAAACGAAACGGGCATTTCGGGTGCCGGGATGGAGCCGAGACTCTCCGGCGGCTCGTAGGCTCCCTCTGGGGTTGTGCATCCCGATCCCTCGGGGCAGGTTTGGGGTTGCTTTGGATTGGGAGGGGTTCAAACTGCTTCTGGTGTTTTGTTTTTTTTTTCCCCTGGCTGGGAAAAGGATGTCTTTGAAAAGTCTAATTGTTCCTTACACATTAGATACATTAATGAGGTCTCTGATCAAGCGGCTGGCTCTCCGGCAAGGAGGCTTCAAGTAGCAATTTTCCATTTGTGTTTCAAATTTTAATGAATGTTCCTGTCTCCGGCTGCGATGCGCGGTGATAATCCGTACGGCTCGGGTCAGCGCCGGAGCAGGGGCTGCCGCACGGGAGGGCTTGTACAAGGGTTTGATTTCTTTGGGGAATAGTTCATACAAAAAATGGTAATGGCAGAAGACAGTCTTCCTTCCCCCTCGGTTGCCAGAGCCCAAGAGCTACAAATCAGAGGGTTATTATTTCTTTCCGATGTCCCTAAAGTATCCTATATCTTTAGCGGGAGAGTAAAGTTCAGCCCTGATAAGATTGCGGCGCTGGCTGAGACGCGCTTTGCCTTTCCTCCTGCCTTGTGTTTTCTTCCCTCCACCTCCATCTCCCTCTACCCCTGAGGAGGCCAGCAGGGTGTCCCCAGGGCCACCAGCCCACCCCAGGGCCCCCCCAGTGCGCCACATCCAAGGGCCGGATCCGGAACCCACCCCGCCAGGACAAGATTTGTATAACCTTGTTTTGGCATGCCTGCCATTAACTTAATTTAACATCCATATTGCCGCTACTTAATTAAATAGATGAACTCATTTTACATTTGCAAGTCTTAATTCATCCTGAACAAAATTGGCCATGTTTCGTTCTTTCTACGCTACCAGCTCCCCGGAACAAATGACTGCCTTTTGTAGCTAACTGCTAGTACAGGTTAAAAGCTAATTAGCAGCCCGGGTTGGGTGTTAACTTCCTTATTTATCACCCGGCGCCACTCGGTGAGCGAGGGGGCGCGGGCTGGCACTTCCAGCTTCCTGCGTGGGCCCCGGTCCCGCGGGGTCAGGGCAGCGGCGCTGGATGTGCGCGGGACACACCAGGGCACCTGGGGCTCAGGGCACGGTGCCTGAGCACGGGGCTCCTGATGCACAGAATGCTCAGTGCAGGGGGCCTGGCACATCATCCAGGTGTGCAGGATACGTGGGGCTCGGCGTGTGGTGCACGGGGGGCAGCACATGGTGCTCGGCACACGTTCGATGCATCGTTTTCAGCGCACGACGCTTGACGTGCAACGCGCGGTCGTGTCGGGGGTTCAGCACATCATGCCCGCAAGTGGCGTGGCACATGGGACACGATGCACGGACACATGTCTCACCGTGGATGAGGCACAGGGCTTGACACACAACGCACATGGGCCTTGACACGCGTGGCCCTTGTCACAGTGGTGCTCAGTGCGTCACACGGCGCCCAACCATCCCACAAGCACCCAGACATCTCCCTGGAGAGCACCCCTCCAACTCGCCACCCCGCCAGGCCACCGTGGGCCCTGCCAGGGCCAGCGCAACCTCCCTGGAGGTATCTGGGGAGAGGCCCGGAAGCAAGCACCACCCTGGTTTTCCAAGCACGCTCCCACGCAGGCTGCTCCAGGGGTGCCCACACCAAGTGGCCGAGCCTCACCACATCCCACCTCCATGCGGCACTGGCTGCTGCGGGGGGCACAGCAGGGCCAGGGGACACAGGGACCCTGCCAGCGGGGTGGCCGGGCCACGCCGAGCCTGGCAGGAAGCCGCTCCAGGAAGGCTCATCTGGTTTGACTAACAAATCGCTAACTGCTTCCCCCGAGGCAGGTGGAAGGAAACAAGCTCCGTGGCTGTAAACAACACCCCGGCCCCCCGCTTCCCACCCACGGCCCCCCACAGCCCTCCCCAAGTACTGGCCAGGGGCAGGTTGAGGCAGAAAGCACTTGTGCAACACCCCCTTCATGCTCTGATGCAAGGCCTGCCACGGGGACAGGGCCCCCCCAGCCCCTGCCCGGCACACAGGGACACTGGCACCCCGGGCAGGGCGTGGGTGACGCAGAGCTTACACCAGCTGAGGCTGGCCCTGCAGGACAACACCTCGCTGGCGCCTGCCATGCCGTCCCATCTGCCAGCGTGACTCATGGGGACGAGCCAAGGTGGTGGCATGGGGCAGGCAGGGGCAAAGGCCACCATGCTGGTGACACTGAGGTCCCTCTGCCAGCACCAGCCAGTGCAGGGGACCCCAAAGAGCAGTGTGCCCAGGAGAGGCGACCACTGGTGATGGCATTTGGCATCACTGGTGATGTGCAGCCCTGCTAACGGGGACGTGGCGGAGTGGCAGAGGTGGCGCGGGGACGAAGTGGCGGGAGGGGGCTGATAGGCATCTCCCTGGCCTTGTAAACCGATCTGCGCCCACCTGCTGAAATAACAGCGAGGGGAGGCAGCTCTGGTTACCGGCAGTGCCGGGAGCCGGCTGGGTGCCAGCGCCCTTGGCCGAGGGCCAGGCAGCTCCGCGGGCACCGAGCGGGGACCCCCGTCCTCCCCCCTTGCCGCAGGCACCGCACGGAGCTGCTCGTCCCGCTCCCCGGCGTCACCACCGCGCCTGCTCCCTCCCCACCCGGTATTTCAGGTCTGGCACCCAAGCCGGCGCCTTCAGGAGCCAGCGGTCCCGCAGGGACATCACCCCTGCCTGGGGCCACCGCTGTGGGGATGACACCAGCCACGCCGCGTAGGAGCAGGAATAATTCTCCAGGTTATCCCGAGCGGTTTGGGCTGCATCCTCCTTGACACAGAGGGCAGCACCAGGATAAGGGGCCACCATGGCCAAAAAAGCAAAGCCTGGTGGCTGGATCCAGCCCCTTTGGGAGGAGGGATAAGCGCTCCCAGGTCCCCTCGCTCCCCCAGGCCCCACCAGGACCCCATCCCAAATCCCTGCCATCAGCAGAAGCGGAGGAGCGGGGCCGTACGGAGAGAGGGTGATAGATAACAGCCCTCTGTGCCGGCGAGATAAATAGCCCCAGCAGCGCCAAGCTGTAGTCGGCCAGAAGCTAATAGGGGCTGTCAGGGCGGTTTAGAGGAGCAGAGCATCGTTTCGGGGCCCGGCTGGGAGGACGCCGAGGGGAAGTGACAAGGAAGCTGAGCAGAAAGCGACAGGCAGTACACAAAGAGCATGTCCTCTGTAAGTGGTGATAAACCTTGGAAAAAAAAAGAAAAGCTAAATCAGTTGTTTAGCCGATGTACCACATGCTGACAGGGCAAATGTGAAGGCTTTTATGGCCACATGGGTTTTCATTTGCAGTTATTCATAGCGGAGCCGGGCGCTTTATCTCACTTTACATTATGTGCAACCACAATGCAGACACTTGCACCGCAACGCATTGCCTCCCTGGAAAATATTAATATGTAAATGTCAGGCTCAGAGGGCAGTGAGGGAACGGCAGGCAGGGAGCAGGCCGGGAGATAAAACCTGCCCTGGAAGGGAGGAGGGCGAGCAGGACCCCCAGCCCGCACCCTCGGGTGTGCAGGAAGGGGGAGGCACAGCTGGGATGGAGCATGCAGAGAAGAGCCTGGTGTGCAGTTGTGTGTGGGGCACACGTGTGTGCCCCGTGCACAGCCTCAGCTGAGAGGGATGCGTGTGTGTGAGCACAAACACGTGTGCACAAGATCCCTTAGCAGAGAGCGATGAATTTCTGCGTGTGCACTCACACCCGTGTGCACAACACACCTCAGCAGAGAGAGATGAATTTCTGCGTGTGCACTCACACCCGTGTGCACAACATCCCTCAGCAGAGAGAGATGAATTTCTGTGTGTGCACTCACACCTGTGTGCACAACACACCTCAGCAGAGAGAGATGAATTTCTGTGTGTGTACTCACACCTGTGTGCACAACATCCCTCAGCAGAGACCGATGAATTTCTGTGTGTGCACTCACACCCGTGTGCACAACATCCCTCAGCAGAGACCGATGAATTTCTGTGTGTGCACTCACACCCGTGTGCACAACACCCCCTTTGCAGCACAGGATGCGCACGTGCGTCACCTCTGCAGGAGGACAGACAACCTCTGTGACCTGCCATGTGTCACAGTCCATGGACAACCCCCACAACCCCACACCACGCACACCTGAGCACCCTCACGCACCCACGACAGTCCCGGGGAGCTGTGCCCATCCCGAGGGATGTGTGGCCAGGCCATGGGCCACCACGCCAGGCTGGGAGGCAGCCCCGGCCGGGCAGAGCGCGCCGGCGCAGCGTGCCAGTGCCTGCACAGCCCCGGCGGGCAGCGCTCCAGCCATGCCTGCTGTTCCCGGGCTCCGTTCCTCTCCAAGAGCCTCCAGCCCCGGGGTAGTGCCAGACTGACAGCCTGGAGGCTATTTATTCGCAGGCAGAGGCAGCGGGAGCTGCTGGCGGATGTAGCCGCCTTTGTCCTACAGGGAAGTTTGCTCCCCGCCTCCTGCCTGCCCCCCATCTCCCCGGGTTTTCCACCTCCACACCCCGATGCACCATCCAAACGCAGGGAGGCATTTGGGGGAGTTCCCAGCCCAGGGTTCCCAGCCCTGATGCCCACTGTGCTACGGCAGGACACGCCACAAGGCCCTGGCACACAGGGACACCAGGCAGCTGCCACGCTCTCCCTGCCCCAGCAGCCCTCAGCATCACAGAGTCAGGCCAAGGCGCTGGAGGTGGCAGCCCAAAGGTGATGGGGGTAGGAGGAGGGTGGGCACCCACCCACCCACCCACCCCTGGGCTTTGCCCTTTGGCACGGTGCCTGCCGGGTTGGGGGGCACCTCCAAAACGCGGCCCCCTCGGCCGTTACCAGGAGAATCGCTGGCAGCCGGCGCTGGCATGGGGACAAGCCTGGGAGGGAGGTGGCCCCCCAGCACCTCAGGGAAGGGAACAAATCCCTGGGCATTTCTTTTTTGGCAGGCCCCGGGTGCCCCCCCTCTGCACCCCCCGTCCTCCTCCCGCGCTCGGGCGCGGGGACACAATTAAATCAGTGTTCTGCTAACAATCTGCCGGCTAATAAGACATTTTCCTCCCTCTCCCTCCTCCCCCCCACTCCACCCCAATCCGTGTGTGATGGGAGCGCTTTGATATGAGAGTGGACTCTAATGGGTTCGGTGTAAGGGAGCCTTAATTTATTACGTGCCTGTAATTGATGTTTGTATAAAGTAGCTCTTACAGCTCCTCAGAGCGGGAGATGAAAAGCAATCAGTCAGCCATTTGCCTCCAAAGGAAGGAGAGAGGAGAAGACAGACAGCGAGAAAGAACCAGACATACTCATCAAGCCTGGAGAAAAACCCAGAAAACGAGGGAACAAACAAAATCACCCCCGCGCAGCCTCACCAGCAGCTCTGGCGCCGCTGGGTATCACCGCCAGCATCCCTGGGTACCACCACCAGCATCTCTGGATATCACTGCCAGCATCCCTGGGTATCAGCATCAACATCCCTGGGTAGCGCTGCCAGCATCCCTGGGTACCACTGCCAGCACCCTTGGGTAATACTGCAAGCATCTCTGGGTACGGCTGTCAGCATCCCTGGGTACCAACACCGGCGTCCCTGGGTACTGCTGGCAGTCGCTGACTGCCACCAACAGCACCCCTGGGTGCCACCAACAGCATCCCTGGGTACCACCCTGGGTACCAGCTGCCACAATCCTGGGTACCTCACCACCCCAGCATTCCCAGGGCCGGATCCTGGTGGGAATACCGGGGGCAGGAGCCTCGTGGAGCCGTGGCAGGGCAGGATGAGGCCCCCTCCCGCGCCGGCCGGGGCTGATTAGGCTGCAGCAGCCGGTGCTGAGCTGCTCTAATGACGGCGGGCGCTGGGGAGTCACGTGCCGCCCAGCGCCGGCTGGGGAGCCGTACGTCACCGGCCCCGGCAAAAAATCGGTGCTAAATTGAATCAATCCATCTTGGAAATGGCTCTTGTCAGCCGGTGTCAGGGAGAGCGTCTGCAGGAGAGGGATCAGGCGGGGGCAGGCTGGAGAGGGCCAGGCGGGCGGCACCGCTGGCGCGGCACTGCCAGGTGTCTCCTGACCCCCCCCCCGTATGTTGGATATGGGGGGTCCTCCTGCTGTCAGGGGGGCAGAGCAGGATGGGATCCTCATCCATCCAGCAGGGAAAGCAGAGCCTGGAGCAGACTGCATGCCTCAGTTTCCCACACTCCGTGCCTCTCTATCTGGTGAAGGAGGGTAGCTTCACATCAGGTAAAACCCCAGGAGGGTTGGAGACCCCCCCCAGTGCCCGTGTGCACCCCAACTCTGTGCCCAGGGCAGGGTGTGCCAAGCTGGGAAGGACGATTCTGCACCAGGGAGACAAAGACGCCGCCACTTGACACAAATATAGATGGATCCTCGGAGTACGGACCCCGCAGCCTGGCAAATTAAAACGTAGCGCGAAAGGGGGACGGAAACAGCCCCGGTGATTGATTTTCCATCCAGACATTCGAACCAACCGAATATGTCACCCAGACAAGCCCTCGGAAAGCAAGGCGGCAAGCCCAGATTTATCCTCTGCTTGGACCAGAGACCATCAATCCCTATCCAACCCTAGGAAATGGTTTCACACCCCTGCCTTCCCATCACAGCGCCCATCCCATCGCCGGGCCGGCAGGTGGGATGGGCACCACGATGGGAAGATGGGGTGCAGGAGCCGTCACCGTGCCAGGAAAGAGGATCCAGGCACAGGGACACACACCCAGGCTGCTAACGAAGGCAATTAGAGGGGAAAGCATCCCTCGCACCGCTTCTCCTAATTAAGAACCATCCAATTCCCCAACCCGCCTGTTCCCCGGCTCCGGTACAGCCTGTTATTTACCTGCAGCTAATAGGTTGGGCGCAGCTAATGATAGTCTTGTATCAAATGGCTGGATCTTGGCTTCTGACAGCTTTAAAGACCCGTCTCGGGGACACGAGGGTTTCTAATTACGGGGTTCGTCACGGGAAGGCTGGGTTCAACGCCAGTCACTCTCCCCGGGTGACATTTCTGCCCGGATTGGAAATCTAAACACAGCCCAGCCAGTTAAGGTTAAAAATACGGCGCTTGACAAGACAAGGGATCATAATTTGGGTCACCGCCGGGTTTAATTAATTGGAATGGAGCAATCAAAGCACAGCGTGCAGTAATTACAGCCCCGGTTGGGGCAGGGCTGGGGGAGGCGGGTGAAGGGATGGGGGGGATGCTCCCCACCGTGGGGACGGGCAGGGAGGCATCGCCCTCACCCCGGGGTGCAGGCAGGCATCGCGTGCAAGGAGCAGGCAGGGCAAGCAGGGAGACGCGAAGGAAGCGGGCTGGGAGCTTCCAAGCACGCCATTCCCAGCGGATCACACGCCAGCCCCGCAGGAATCCCGGCCAGGCAAAGCGGGTTCCATCCCCAGCGTCCCCATCCCCACAGCGCCACGCGGCTGCAGCCCAGGCTCCCAGGCACCACCGCGGCTCTGCCGGGGCCGCGCCGAGTGATTTATTTTCACCAATTACCAGGGCACTTTTCCCTTGGCCAGGACCACGCTTAATTGATTGGAACCTATTGAAAACAAATTAACCGGCACCGGGGCGCAGGGTCCTGTTTATGGCTCCTCCGTGGGGCAGCGGGGAGGGCACGTGAGTGGCTCTGGCACGTGGGTGATGCACGGTGGGATCGGGAGAGGAAGGTGGGACGACCCAAATATCCCCCTAAATATCCCCAGCGCTGCTCGCCGGCTCCTCTGCGATGGTTAATGCTGATGTGCAAGGGGAAACTGAGGCACGGGGCAGCATGGAGCTCACATCCTGGCACTTCCTTGCTGGAAAAGCTCTCCGTGGCATGGACACGACTGAAATGTTCTTCCCCACCCCAGCACCCCGGAGGAGGGATGCTCACAACGGTGACCCCATTAAGCGAACCCAGCTAGCATTAATTTGACCCCATCCACCGCGCGCTAATCAGCTGTAACCGTGGCACCCAGCTCAATCCAAATTGATTTACCGAGGCTGGAAATGGATACAAATGTGATTAAAGGCTTTTTATTTTCCATAGGTCCTCTCTAAAATGATTTAAATCAATTGCTACGTGCAGGGTCCTCTTCCTCCTCCCCGGCCGACCCCACGGCGCCGCGCTGTCGGCCGGGGCGGGGGGGGTGGGAATAACACCCCACTTTCCACATCTGCCCCACAAAACACGCCCAGAGGGGAGCAGCACCCCAATTTCCCCCGCTGACCCACCCACACCCCTCGCCGGACCCCTCACATCCTTCATGGGCGGGATGGCGGCGCGCCGGGCGGCCCTGGCGAGCGATCAAAGCCCATTAGGCTGAGCGCCGATGCGCGCCCGTTGTTCGTCAATTATTCAAACAATAATTGCACCCTTATTTAAAGTCTAGTCTTGCGTGCGCGGCACTGCAGGCTGCCAAGGCCCACGTTAGATTTACACCCCCGGCGCGCTCCCGCCGCCAATTAATTAAGCAAACACATTCCTCCGCACGCTCTCAGGTGTGCAACCTGCCCGGTTCAGGTTCAGCCCGGCAGCACTGACACATCCCCACCTGGGCGAGGGGTCACAGCCCCTGGGGGCCCTCTTAGGGCTCGCTGGTTTTAGGATTTCCCTAAGGCTGGCTGCTCTCGCCCCGCTCCAAAGCTGATTAAAGATTAGGCAGTCCCCTCATCTGCTTCCCCACGAATTTTCCCAAATTTGGGAATAAAAAAGCAAGGAGGAGGGGGTTGACACCGGCATCCATTGTTAGGGGCCCCCCTCGTCCCCAGCAGCCCCTAACAAGGGGGGAGGCTGGGAGTGACAGTCACCAAGAGGTCAATTCATTCATCTGGCCATGTTATTACAAGTCCAAATTTATTGTCACCGGGCCACATTAGCGCTGGCACGGAGGACGCGAGGTTGCACCCCTACTGAATAAGCAGATAAATGAAAGACATCTGGAGAGCAGAATGAAGGGGCAGATTATTAATGCTGAAATTTAGAAGCCAAGGTCTAAGCCACGAATCCATCAGCGCAACCAGTTATGTCCAATAAATTAGGAGAGATAAGGATTGAAGGATGGTATATTAAAGGCAACATTCATTTCTGAACTGGCACGAGGGCTTGCAGGCATCCTGCCTCTGCAGGGTTAACCCTTGGTGGGCAGGGATGCGGAATGTGGGACGTGACAGAGCTGGGGAGGCCGATGGTCCCTGCACAGAGCCCACCCTGCCACCAGCTGCCTGATTTGGGGTTGTCCCCAGTGCTCACAAGGGGGTGTGAAGGAGGGTGCCCCACAATGGAATGGGCACAATGATGGAGGTGCAAAGTGACAATGGAGAGCCTGGCACGGGAGCACAGGGCACCCCATAACCACTGGGCAGGGAGCACAGGGGGCCTCAGCCTTTCCTGCAGCCCATCCATCCTCCCCAATTAAGGGAGGCCTGGGGGTCTGCGTGGCTCCTCACAGCACCTGTGACCTCCGTCCCTGGGCTGGGGTTCAGCTGGCCCAATGGTTCTTTGGGGACTCATTGCCACGGGCGACAGGTAAGGACTGAGGGGACAGAGCCTGTCCGGCCACCCCAGCCCCAGGCCAGACAGCTGTCACCCGGAATTGTCCCCCTATTCCTCCTCCTTTGGCTGCCTCCCACCCACAGCCTCCATCCCACCCCACCCCACAGGTCCCACCACACCAGCACCTCTGAGTTGTGCCTGCCTCAGTTTCCCTAATGGCATCACAACAGAATGGCAGGATCTGGCTACCTGAGAACACTTCAGTCCCTATCCTGCTGATGTGAGGCTGCAGCCTGGCACCTCCAGGACACCCTTTTCCCTGGGGAAAGCAAGGGAACACAGCAGGCCAGGGACCCATGACCTCCTCAGTGGCACAGCCCCGGGGACAAGTGAGCACCTCCATGTCATGATGCCTGGAAGGGGAAAAATCAGGATTTTTTTGCTCCTAAGCACACAGTTTGGCTGGATGACTGTTCAGCAGTGAGGGCACCCACCTGTGTCTCCCCTTGGCACCCCACAAATGGCATTTTGGAGGAGAGATGTGCTAAGACGGGGAGTTGAGAGCAAAATAAGGGGTTCACTAATGCTGGTCCCTCCTGGCGCAGCAGCAAAGGGATGTAGGGCAGGAAGGCACACAGGGTCCCCCAAATCTGCCCTGGCCCCCACAACACCAACTGAGCCCCCTGCCCAGTCCCAAGCCCTCCCAGCACCCACACAGCCTCCCCAGTGCTCCCAGCGGTTTTGGCTTTCCCAGTGCTCCTGCCAGTTTCAGCGGCTCTCCCCCTCCTCACGGTGGCTCCCGAGCAAATTTCAACCAGCCTCATCTGGCATCTGAGGGATTTGGGATTTGTTTAAGCTCTTTTCACCCGCCGGACTTTAATCGGCGCGTTTGCCTGACCTCCAGCCCCGGTGCAACCCCGGCTGTGCCGGCGGTGCCGCCTGAGGGTCCCGGCTGGGGGCGATTCCCAGCGCCAAAGCCCGGGGCTGCCCCCAGGATAGCTGGGATTAGCTATCAAATAACTTTGCATTTAAACCCTTTTTAACAGGGCTGGAGGTCGGGAGGGTAAGGGCAGAGGTTAAGCCTGGCCGCGGCCGGGCGCTGACCCCGCGGCCGGGGACGCCGGAGAGGGGACGGGGCGGCACGCGGGGCCAGGGGGTGCGGGACCCTCGCCCCGGCCATGCCACCCACCCACTTCCCCTTGCACGGTGGGGCCGGGGAGGGGGCGGCTTGTGGGGACCTCGCAGTGTGTCCCCACAGTGCGGGGTGTCCCCACAGGAGGGGTGTCTCCACAGGAGGGGTGTCCCCACAGCCCCCAGCCTCGCCACCCCTATCACTTACTGAGGCTCTGCAGCAAAGACGACCAGCTCTTCATCTCCAGCATGGCGGGGGTCCCTTTCCCCCCTCCCCAGGCCGGCGCTCAGGCTGCTGGGGGGGCCCAGGACGGGTCCCCCGCCCTGGCCGTGGGAGGCACAGCCCCGGCGCTGAGCCGCCGGCGGGTGACAGCGACCATTTTATTCCCTTTTAACTCTGCCTGCGCGGCTCCGGCGCGCTCATCCTCCCCCTCCCCGCCGCCCAGGCTGGTCCTGAGCTGGGGAGCTTTGCTTTTCCCTCCCTTCCCTCCTCCTCCCTCCTTGCACTTGATAGCAGCCTTGTCAAGACCGCCGAGCTGTGCTGACCCCTGCCCTGGTGCTGCTAATTAAGGCGGCACAGTGACAGCCCCAGTGCCTCGCCAGCGCGCCGTGGCACTGCTGCTCCTAATTGGAGACGCTTTGGAGTTCTCAAAAACCACCCAGTTGGGGCTGGGGGTCTTGGGGGCGTCCTGCACCCATGCCAGGGGGTGGTGCTGCAGGGGGATGCAGTGCCCAGCCTGCACCCATCAGCATCCTGGATATGGAGATTCCAGAAATTATTGAGAAGCTGATGCAAAACTGGATAAAAAGACCCTGAAGTCAGGAGGAAAGTGGGACTGGGATGGATGAAGGTGAGCAATTCCCTCAGGAAGGTCCCCTGCCTGAGGTGCACCTCGTGCTGGGGCCTCCCGTGGTATTTTTGGACGGTGAGGAGTGAGGGCAGCGGGCATGGCAGGGAGCCAGGACACGGGGCTGTATCTCCCTGCGGCAGAGCAGGGGCTGGCAGGGGTATCAGCCGGGACACCTGGCTCCTGTCCCTGTCCCTACCCCTGTGCCGAGACCCCGAACAGCCTGGGGAGCCCCAGCATGGCTGGGGGAGCTGGAAGGGGCACGCCAACACCCACCCAGCCCCGGGGCCGCGTCCCCTGGGCCGTGCCAGCAGCCTGACGGATCCATTGTGTCGTGACAGACGAGCTGTTTTATCGCGGCGAGGGAGCCAGCGCCAGCCGTCAGGCTGACCCCGCCGGCGGGCTGAGGAGAAACAGAAGAGGGCTTGTATCATCCAGGGGGTCAGAGGGCACGGAGGCAGCCGCCCCCCCCGCCGCGCTCCCAAATTCCTGGCATGCACACCCGGGCAGGCAGCTGCGTGCGGCCCCTGAGCTGCAGGTGGGGGGCTGGCAGCGTGTGAGGACAGACACCCCCCCCTCAGCACCCCCAGAGCCTGTGCTGCCAGCCCAGCCTCCCCTTGTCATCCCTGTAACATGGGGACTGTGCCCTGAAACAGTGTCCCCAAGCTGTCGTGTCCTGTAGCATTCCTGAACTGGTGTCTCCAGTCTGTGCTGTCCCATCCCTAAAATGGTGTCCCCAAATGCCCCATCCCACTGCAGAAGCTGCCACTGCAGGGGGACACAGAGGGACAAGGATACTCACGACCACCCCTGTGTCTCCCAAGCCAAACCAGAGACCAGGGGGTCACTGCTTTTCCCACACCACCCCAAAATCCAGTGTCACCTCCATGTCAGGGCTCTAGTGGGACAGGCAGGGTGGGATGGTGATTGCAGCAATGACTCACATGGAATTAATTGGAAATCACGCCCCCAAGGCCGGAGCAATGTCCTAGCACAGTGAGATGGGGCTGTTTGGTAGGACCCCACTCCCTGCTCCCAGCAGCAAGAGTTCTGGGCAAGGACTAAGCAATGCTGCCTTCCCCCCGAAAAAACTGTCCCCAAGACTCACATCCCTCTGGGATCAATCCCACTGGGCTGACATCTCTGGCATCAGGCATGGCCAAGCTGTGGGAGCATGATGGTGCCAACCACGTGGGTCAGAGCCTGTCTGTGCCCCCTCACTCTGCCACTGGGGGTCTGTGTGGGCCAGTGGGGAGTGAATCCCCCCTAGAACCTCTCTGAGCTCCCCATCCCTTCCTCCCCTCCCTTCCAGCAGCCTTTGTGCCACCGCCGAGCCGGCACCTCCGGGGTGGACGCATTAAAGCAGCACAAAGCAGAGCCGAGAGGCATTTCGGGTGCAATTTTCCCTGCTCCATTATTGACAAACAAGCTGCTTTGTGCAGGTGATGCCGAGGCCAGCGCGGCAGCTGGGACACCGTGCCACGCCGTGCCAAGCCGTGCCAGCTGGACAGCCCCACTCCTGCCCCACAGCCGGCCACACTGCCCTCCCATCCGCCACATCCTAGGTCACCCAGATCCATGTCACTGCCAAAAACCAAGGGGGTAAGAGGTTGGGGGAGTGCTCTGGGCTGAGCAGTGGTGCCCAGGCGGGCACTGGCATTGCCACCGGGCAGCCCCTCTCCCCCGGCCGGGGCGGCTGGGCACAGCGTGCGGCGAGTCTGTCGTTAGCGCCGTGCCAAACCCAAAGTGGCTGCTTCGGAACGGCAATCCAATAAAAGTGCTACTTGTCTATTTATCATCCTCAGGGCTTTTTATCACAGTGCAGATGGCTGCTACCTTCGCAAGGCACAGCAGTGTGCTGGCACGCGCCCGCCGCACAGAAGCTCGGGCGCCGCGGAGTCTGTGCGTACACCTGCGAGGAGCCGGCGGCCGCCTGCTCCAGAGAAGCCGGCCGGGAGCCGGGCAGCGCCGCCTGCCAGCCCCACAGCGCCCCAGGACACGCCAGGTCCTTGCCTGGGTGGTGTTTGCACCGGGCATTGGCACCAGGGATGGGCACTGGAAGGGAGCACTTGCGGTGGGGATGTCCACTGGGCATTCACACTGATCATTTGCACGGTGTATTTGCATCAGAGACGGGCACTGGGCATTGGCACTGGGCAGTCCTCATCCCTGGAAGTGTTCAAGACCAGGTTGAAAAGGGCTGGGAGCAACATGGTCTAGCGTAAGGTGCCCCTGCCCATGGAAGGGGGTTAAAACCAGGAGATCTTCAAAGTCTCTTCCTGCCCAAACCATTCCACAATTCCATCCAACTAGGGATGTTCGTGAGGTGTTGGCACAGGACTGTTGCAGCGGGCACGTTCACTGGGCACTTGCAGGGGGTGTTTGTTTGCACCGGGCACCTGCACCGGGCATTTGCACTGGGGTTTATTAGCGGGCGTTCCACCGGGCACCTGCAGCCTGTCATTACCCGGCTGGGCGGGCTGTGGGCAGCAGCAGCAGCGGCAGCAGCAGGCACAGGGCGGTGGGTGGGAGCCGCTGGAGCAGGTGATTAAAGCTGTATTAAGTGTCTGTCTGCACGCGGGAGAAAACACACCTAATTATCCACCGGAGTCGGCCGGGAGGGAGGAGTGGCCCCGATCGCAATCGCGTAATGAAGTGGAACGCAGGGCCAGGCCTGGCGCGGGCGGTAATTAAAAGGCAGCAAAGCCAGAATTGCAACGGTGGCAGGCAGCGGGCAGGGTCCCAAACCCGGAGCCTCTGACTTGCGTGGGAATCCCTCCTCAAGGAGCCCACTCACATGCCCACTCCAGGACACTGGCCCGTGCACCGTGGCCTCAAGCCCCGCCTGCTTGTGCCAAATCCCCCCTGTATGGCACAACACCGGCGCACGCCAGCAAAGCCACCCGGGTGCCAGGACGCGGTGCCAGCACCCCCGCCCTGCCCGCGGGCGCCGGGCAGGCACCGCCGTGGCACCGTTGCATGGGCGTCGAGCACGGCCCGCTGCGCAGAGGCGATGCCGGGACACGGAGGGCCGGCGCCGCTGGAACAGGCGGCGGCGAGGCGGCAGAGGCGGCCGGCCCCACCTCTTGCACCGGAGCCAAAGCAGCCAACCCACGCCGCTGCTCCCCGAGCGGGTCCGGCGGGTCAGGAACGCCCCAGGGAGACGCCGTGTCGCCCTGCCTGTGCCCGGCGTCCGCAGCACCGCTGCAGGGACCCCACGCCCGTGGCCTCCCCGCTGGTCCGGCTGCCCCAGCCGGTTGGGAAGTGGCCAGGCTTGCCCGGGAATGCCGCTTGCGTCAGCCCTGGCCTGGCTGGCACCGCTGGCAGGTGGGGACGTGCAGTGCTGGTGGGCAGCACACTGGGGTCAGGCCCTGGAGAGACGCAGCAGGGTAAGGGCATCCCTGGCAACACCACAGGGACCCCCACATCCCTTGGGGTGGTGGTACAGGGGACACTCAGAGGGGCAGCAACCACCAGGTCCATCTCCCTGTCATTCCAACTGCAGCACGCCGCAGTGCCAGCACTCACAGCTTCATCCATGGCACAGTGACAATCTCCACCACAACGTGTGGCACGGTGGCAGGCGGTGAGGTCACAGGAGGATGTCCCCTCCTTTTCCTCTCCCTGTCTTTTTCTCTTTCTAATGTTTTTTTCCTCCAAGCTCTCCAGAACAAAGTACACACTCTACCTCTTCAAACCCACCACCATCTGTCCGTCCGTCTGAGCGCCGCAGCCCCGCCGCTCCGAGCGGCCGCCTCCGAGCAGATGGTGACAGGGGAAGGACAAGCCGCTGCCACACGGGGCCTCGACGGAGGCGGGTCACGGCGGCTCCATCGGCCCTGACCTCCTCATCCTCCCCGGCACGGTAATTACCCAGCGCGCCGAGCAAACAGCCTGCGGCCAGGTCATTGTGCTGGACACCAACAAAGGGCAGCCGACGGCGAGACCTCCCGACCCCTGCCAGCCCCTGGCGACCCCCACCAACCCCTGCCCTCCGCAAAAGAGCAATAAATCAAAGAGATGGGATGGGGACAGGCTGGCAGGCAGAGATGGGGATGGGGACTCCCTCCCCACCAGCACGTGCGTGCACCCCCAGCACCTGGGTGATGAGCCCTGGCTGCTCCGCAGCCCTCCTGGATTAGTGAGGCTGTGCAAAGCATGGGGGCCATCCCCCTCCCTGGCCGAGGGGACAAGCCCCTGCTGCCCTTAGGGACACACACAGGCTGTGTGTGCTCCCAGGCTGAGCGCAGAGGAGTGAGGGATGCTTCCTCCCCCTCCACCCTCCGGTCACAGCCAGTTAATGGGGAATTTCATGGGTGCGGCACAGCGGAGCGCGGCCGGGAACATGCCGGAGCCATCTGCTCGCAGGACCTGGGGCTGTCGAGCCGCCCTGACCTCGGCAAGGCAAACAATTTGCAGGAGCAGATGTCGCACCCTCCCTTTCGCCCCCAGGGCTGTGGGTGTGTCACGCCCCGGGCTCGGCACCCCCACAAACCCCGGGCACCCTGGGGTGGTCCCTTGCAGTGAGCTGGGGGCACAGAGAGCAAAATTGCGGAGATCTGGGAATCTCACTGCAGGAGTCACACCCCCCAAAATGTGGGGCCTTTGGGAATCTGGGCACGGCACAGAGGATCCCTGCTCCCTCCCGGTGCCCTGGGCACCACAGTCAGGTGCCACCTCACAGGCTGCCATCCTCCTGTGCCCGATGGCAAGGATCTGGAGAGCCGGCTGTGCCCACAGAGCTCTTATCCTGCAACCCCCCTGCCATGGCAGCAGCGCACAAAGGTGCCTGGCTCTGTCACCACCCGCACGTAGCACGGGGGCAAAGGTGCAGGCGCGGCTGCTCTGGCAGCAGATCCCGGCCGGATCCAGGCTGGTTTCCCGCAGGTCCCCGGGAGTGGCTAGCACCGGTGTCTTTCGGACTGATTAAAATTCATTCTGCATGATTTAGGACCTAATCTCGGTGAAACTCCACAGCGCTTTATTAATAGCGCATTAGTGGATAATTCATGCGTTCGGATGAAAAATCAGCCCGTGTTATTCTCTGGAAAGGGGGGGACACGCTGGGGGGGGACACGGGCGAGGAGAGGGGGGCACCCCACTCGCCCAGCCTCCCGCACCTCCCCGCCGCCGCCGCATCCCGGCGAGGCAGCAGCCCTTCTGACAACTGCCACCACTCATTAATCTTGACGAGTTTTCTGCTGAATATTCTTCCACAGGCTTTCAAACCGTTCACTAATTGCAATTAATCACTTACCGAAACAGATGTCAGGAACAATGGAATTGGGAAGTCTGGAGGCTTGATAAAGCTGTCAGAGGAGCGCGCTCGTGTGGCAGCGGGTGCCAAAAGGCGCTGGCAACACCTTTCCCTAGCCATGTGCTGGGGGGACCCGGTGACCCCGTCCTGCCCGCGCGGCATCTGTCCACCCCGGAGAGGAAAAACGCACGGAGAGGGGGCACGGGGGGAGGCTCTGTGTCCCCATCAGCCACCGGCGCATGGGATGGGGACGCGGGAACTGGGTTTTGGTGGTGGGAGTGGCACACCTGCAGGGAATACCACGGATCCCATCGGCACGGCTTCACCCTGACACCAGGGCGGCTCGGGCTCTGCTCTCCATCAGGAAAGCCGCACGGAGCCCCAGCGGGGTGTCACGTCCGCCGTGCCTCGCGCAGGCGACGGCACGTTCCCCGTCCCTGCCAGACGCCGCTTTAGCACCAGCAGGGATCCAACAGCCTTCCCCGGCAGGCGCGCCACGCTGTTTACCCATCACACATGAAAGGTGCCGAGCTGACAGCTCCAGAGATGGGAGAGAGCTCCCAGAGACACTGACGGGGCCAAGGCGCCCGCATGCCTTCGCCTCCTGCCCTTGGAGACCTCAAATGCCACCCCACAGGTGACCCCAGCAAGGGGCAGCCCTTGGGCTTCTGTTCCCCTGCAGCTTTACCAGCTGCAGCTCTGCACACCCACACACCTCAGCTGCTCCCCCAGCTTGAAGACATCCTTTAGGAACAAGGTGGGGACAGGCTGGGAGAGGGAGCACTTTCCCAGTCCCCCATGAGGCAGAGGATGCTGCACAGCCCGAGGCCACCAAGCACAATTAGCCCCGAGTCCCCCAACCACTGTGGGGACACCGCTGTGGGGACATCCACACCTCCCCAGCAGGCAGAGCCAGGGGGATTGGAGCATCCTTCCGGGGCTGGCGCAGCGCGAGCCCAGCCCGGGGCTCATGACCGGCGCGGCCTCGACACATGTTACAATAAATATTCCGCACAGACACCGTTCCATATGTATGATCCGGTGGGGTGATGATTTTTCTACTGATCACTGGAAGTGACAGCTGTGCGGAGAGCAGGAGAAACAAAGGCACCGACTGCTCTCCCCGCCACACTCCGCTAGCGACATGATGGTGTGACACGGAGCGGCAGCATCTGGTGGCACGGGGACTGGCAACCGGGATGGGACGCCTGTTAGCTCCCGCCACAAAGGGGTGGCCACGGGGTGGGGACAGGGATGGGGTGGCAATAAGGATGGGGTGGCCATGGGAACGGGGTGGCCATGCGGATGGGGCCATGGGGAAGGAAATAGGGCGGAAATAAAGATGGGGCGTCAATGGGGACAAGGTGGCAATAAGGATAGGGTGGCAACAGGGATGACATGGTCATGGGAATGAGGTGACCATAGGGCAAGGGTGGAAATAAGGATGAAGTGGCAATGGGGAAAGGGTGGCCATGGAGGTGGAGTGGAAATATGGATGGGGTAGCAATGGGGACAGGGTGGCATGGGGACAGGAATGGACACAGGACAGCAATGGGTGCTGGGCACCCAGTGAAGATGGGGTGGGCATGGGACAGCAATGAGTATGAGGTGAAAAGAAGGATGAGGTGGCAACATGGTGACAACGGGAATGGGGTAGCAGAGGGTGACAATGGGGATGGGGTGGCCATGGCAATAGGATGGAAATAAGGATGGAGTGGCAATGGCAACAGGGTGGCAATGGAGATGGGATGGCGATGGGAATGGGGTGGAAATATGGAAAGGCGTCAGTGTGGATGGGATGCCAATGGGAATAGGGCAGAAATAAGGACGGGGTGGCCATGGGGATGGCTCCCATCAGCCCTCTCATGTCCCACACAAGCACCCAGTCCCTCCATGCTGCCCTCCTGCCCCCGCAGCAGCCGTGGGATGGGTACCGGGAGCACCCGGCCACAGCAGTGCCTGGCCCAGGCAGGGTCAATATTTGCATTTGATTTGCAAGCGTTTCCTCCCCCCAGATAACGGCAGGGCTGCCTCACGTACGGGAGGGGAGAACGCTGGGTTGGGTTAATTATTAGTGAACATGCAAATTCCCCCTCCACGAGATAACAACAAACACCGTGATTTCAGCGAGATAAACAGGGCTTTAAATTTCCAGCAGCCTTTACTGGTGTAAAAATAAGCGTCCCTTATTTATTTAGCTCCTTTGAGAAACCACATCAGTCCCCAAACACAGTCTTTTACTGTCAAGCTACAGTAGAAGCCTTTATAGGCGGCGAAGATCCTGACAGCTACCCCTAGCACAACCATCTTTTATTCATGCTCATAATATGAACTGTATTGCCTCAGAAACAAAAGGATTTAACTCACTGCTGGCCGGGTGGCAGCGGCCAAGCCGAGGTCCCTGCTGGGGGCACGTGGTTGAGATGGCTTTGCTCTGCCATCCCACATCTCTTCATCCCACAGGATGCCTCCTCCTAGGGACAGTGCTGAGACAGACCCCTGCTCTGATGCATCAGCACATCCACGGATAAAATAAGCCAAAATAACAATTCCCCCCCCAACCTGGAGCCATTAGGCAAAGCCTCTGTGCTCTGCGGTTCCGAATCCCACCCTGCCTGCACAGAGGCAGGAAGAGCAGCGGTTACAAGAGTGGTTCGTATTTAATAATGCAATTTATATTCCACTCTCAACATAAACTATTGTAAAGGCACACTAATGTAAAAATACATCTGGCTTGTCAATAGTTTATCTTCTGGATCTGCATCTAAATCCCTGGGCATTCTTGACTTATGGCTGCACCAGTGTCTAATGAATAAAAAGGTGCAAATTATAGGCCTTGCTTTAATGCTCATCATAAAATTAGATGATAGTTGCAAAAGCTGCATTCTCCTGCCCACAGTGCAGCAATGGTAAGCTATAAATAAAGTGTATTTAATGTATCCCAGCGCTGCGCAGAGCCAGGAAACAGTATGTTACTGCACAGCCTTCAATGGATCCGCCACCAGTTCAATGAAGTGATAACTGATCCATCATGTGAATTTATGTTAACTGTCTGCTCGCAAAGTCACGGCCCCAGCACTGTAAATAGCCCACAATCCTTCCAGCCCGGCCTGCCTGCCAATAAACCTGTCACCGGCAGCCTGGGAGCAGCCACCTTAGGACACCGCAGACAAACCATTACAGCTTGGGTTTCCTCCTGCTTTTGCCATCGCCGCCGTGCCTTGGTTTACCCGCAGCCCAGCACCGCCCTCCTCGGGGCTTCCCAACCCCGTGCGATGCTTTTCCACCTCCCTGGAGCTGTCACATCAGGGATGCGGGAAGCCCAGACGGGATCCGGGGGGCTGGCGGGTGTGTGGGTGGGATGGCTCCCGTTCCGGCGACAGGCAAATGATGGGAAGGGGGGGACAGGCTGGAAGTGGAGCCCCTCCAGTTCCTGCAACAGGGTGGGATGCAGAGCCAGGAGGGATGGTGGGAGCAATTCACTGGATGGGGACAAATGTCACTGCATCGTGACTGGAAAGCATCCTCCTCTGGCAGAGATGTTTGTCCCAGGGCTGGCACCTGGGAAGGAGGCATCCCTGGGAAGAAGTTTCTGGGAAGATGTGGTCACAAGGAAGGAGATGTTCCTAAGAATGTGGTCCCCAGGGAGGAGACATTCTCAAGAAGATGTTCCCAAGAAGCAGATTGGGAAGGAGATGTCCCTGGGAAGATGTCATTCCCTGGAAGGAAACATCCCCAGTGAGAATGTCCCTGGGAAGATGATGTCCTAGGGGAGGACACATCCCCAGGCAGAGGACGACCCTGAGAAAATGTGGTCCCTGGGAAGGAGATGTCCCCAGGAAGGAAGCAGACGTCTTTGGGAAGGAGATGTGCTCAGGAAGAAGACGTCCCTGGAAAGAGATGACCCTCACAAGGATGTCCCTGGGAAGGTGTCATCCACAGGGAGGTGTCTCTGGAAAAGTGTGAGGGAGAGGATGTCCCAGGGAAGATGTGATACTCAGGAAGGAGATGTATCTGAGATGTCTTCAGGAAGACACAGTTCTGGGGAAGATGTTCCCAGGAAGCAGACATATTTGGGAAGGAGATGTCCCCAGGAAGGAGACATCCCTGGGAAGATGTCATCCCTTGGAAGGTGATGTCCCCGGCACGGATGTCCCAGGGCAGGCATCACCTGCAGGGATGTGTCACTGGGAAGATGTCCTAGGGAAGAAGACATCCCTTAGGAAGGAGATATCCCCCTTCAAACAGCCCAAACCCATGGAGCCCTAGCAGTGAGAGACAGGAGACACAGTGATCCTTGGGGAGCAAGGTGGCACCTGGAAGGACACGGGGGACACCGCGCCCACAGGAAGCAGCATTCACCATCACGCAGCTCTCATTAACGCGGTACTGAGCAGGCCCTAATAATAGCAACAGTAAATTCTCCTACCCAATTCGGGTCCATTTCTATAAATAATGTAGAATCTTTTTATTTACTGACAGGTTGTAAAAGTATCAGTGAGAATAATGTGAAATCAGGCGCTGCTGAATAATTCATGGCAGCAGCTCCGCTCTCCCCGTCCCCGCGCTCCCCTGGCCCCGGCGTTTACACGACAGCACCTTGCACCCGGGTTTATCTCATAAAAACCAGGACTAACGACCTGGCACTAATTCTTTATCAACAGGGACTTTTACAGTGAGGGGAGGAGGAAGGAAATAGAAAGAAATAAAAATAACCCTGGGTGCACCCTATAAAAAATGCATGGGCCCATGTCCTCGCCTCCGCACAGAGCTGGCCATCCCCGGCTCCTCCCATCTGCAATTCCCCACAGACCCCACAGCCTCTCCAAAAATTAGTATTAATTAGCAGCACCCACAGCCCCACAGTGGCATGCTGGGGTAGTGAGTGCAGGAAGAATGGCACAACCCTGCTGGGACATGGGGACACCAGCACGACCCATGGAACACCAGGAGGACTGACGGAGAGACTGGCAGGACCCATGGGAATGATGGTAGGACCCTTGGAGACACCAATAAGACCCATGGGGATGGTGGCAGGAGCCACAGGAACACCAGCAAAGCCCACAGGGATGATGGCAGGACTCAGGGGGATGGTGACAGGACCCATGGGGATGGTGACAGGACTCACGGGAACACTGGCAGGGCCCACAGGGATAATGGCAGACTCCTTGGGGACAATGGCAGGATGCTCCCTGTCTCTGTGCCACTCTCAAGGATGCCAGCCTGGGGCAGCAAACCCCTGCTGGGGGCAGATGGGTTAAATCTGGGCAGAAAAAGCTGATCGCTGGGGCAACGAATCCCTGTAACAACCTGATCCGGTGTCCCTCATCCCTCCTGCCACTGCTGAGGACGATGGGGACAGTGGGGACCCCCCCTGCAGCCGCCCCTATCCCCTCCCCAGAACAATACCTACCCGCCGCTGTTTTGATGTGCGGCACAAAGCCGGGAGAGCTTTCCATGTAACATGATAAAAGCAAGTCCCCAGCCAGCACAATTATTTGATAATTCTCCCTTAACACCCATCAAATTAAAGCAATGTCCAAGGGCTGCCTGAAGTGGCACTGATAGGTATTAAACTTTAATGAGATTTAATGGCACTGCCCTACTTTTTAAGCGCTCGGGCCTACATTTATGAACATTTAATTTCCCGGGCCCTGACCTCTTTTTTTTTCCCCCCTTTTCCCCGCAGCCCCCCCGCCCGCCTGCCGGCACAGCTGGATTCTGTTAGCGCTGGCAGCCGCCCCGACCCGGGATGCTCGGGATGCTCGGCCAGCCCCGAGCCCATGGAAATCTCCAGGCCCTGCAGGGTGAGATCTTGACTCCTGCAGGGAGCGGAGCAGGGAGGGGGAGCCCAGGGAAAAGCCAGGGGGGAAGGGGGGGTGCAGATGTGATTCACCAGCAGTGAACGCAGCCAAATTTATGGAATGACTTAATTAATTTGCTCTTGGGATGAAATGACACTGCAGGTCCGAGTGGCTGGAAGGCCCTCATCCTGCTGCAATGGTTTTGTTTAAAAATAAGTGTGCCCCTGCTGTAAACCCACTGTGCCAGGGCAAACTTGGGGGGTCAGACCCCTCAATGCCCCCGGGGACACAGCACAGCCCACTGAACCAGTTTATTGCTGCCCTCTAGTGTGTATGGGACAGCCCAGGCCTGCTGTCACTTGTTCCCCTTCCCATGTGTCCCCCATGCCACTTGACCACCTAGGATGCTGCGTCTCAAGGGGACAGCTGATGAGATGCTCAAAGCGCTGACAGACAGGGTACCAGAGAGCATCACCTCAGCACCCCAAAATCCCACTAATGCGGCTGCAAGACGGGCACCATGGCACAGACTGGCACCACTGACACCGGGGCATCACCACCTGCCCCACACCATGGCAAGGCCAGGTTTGATGGGGCTTGGAGCAACCTGGACCAGTGGAAGGTGACCCTGCCCATGGCAGCAGGTTGGAATGAGAGGAGCTTTGAGGTCACTTCCAACTCAAACTATCCTGTGATTCTATGGTGCTGGGAGATACAGGATTTAGAGTTTCCCTATACTGGGAGTACCAACCACGAAGAGGGGCTGCTGGCATGGGTGACCACTCATGGCAGGAGGGTTAGAGAAACTGAGGCACACACCAGGGCAGCCAGGCTTCTGAGCTGGAAATGCCCCTCTCCCGCCTTCCCAGCACCCATCTCAACTGCAGGGAGCCCGGCAGCAGGAATGCAAAGGCAGGGCAATAAAAGGGAGTGTTATCAAGCGCCAGCAGAGCTGACAGCTCAGGGAGGAGAGCAGGGAGGGAGGGAAAGGAACAGAAAGGAAAAAAAAACCACCCCACCCTTAACCCCGAGATCACTTATCATTCAGGCTGCATCACGCATCTAGAAAGTGCAGACACAAAAATGTAATGTCATAACATTCGCAGTTCAATAACCTTTGCTTCACGAGACGGCTTGAACTGTCAGAGGAGCTGGAAGGTAAATATTTCAGCGCCCAGGCACTGAATGCAAAGGCGTGGGGAGGGGGTCGGCCTCGGCTTCCCCGGCTCGCCTCGACACGTTCAAATATCCCCCGCCATAAATCCCAGCCGGCGCTGGGGAAAGGCCGTGGCATGGATAAAATACGAGCAGATATAAAGCCAGACACCTTTATTGTTCAGCAAAGTCTTCCAACAAGTTATGAACCCGCAGCTTGACCCTAACCCATCATCTTGTTATACAGCGGAAACAAAGGCAGCGCCGGGAGCCGGGGCTGGAGCGGGGCAGGATGCGGGTGGGAAGGAGGAAAACCCAGCCTGCCTCCTCCACAGGGGATATTTGGGTGTAATTCATCCCTAAACCCCACATCTACCACGCTGCAGGCTGCCTGTGGGGAGCAGACCCCGTGTTAGCCCCTTGCAAGGAGCCTCCCTGCCAGGGTCAAGGGTACAGAATTCCCTTGGCCAGGGTTAACAGGAGCCAACACCGGTTAACCAGGATGGCTCATCTGCCATGTGGGCAGGAGGAAGGAGATTGCACAGCCAAGGAACAACGGCTGCGGGGGGTTGGCAAACCAGTGAGGGATCCAAAGGGGAGCAGAGGGATTTCCCAATGGGGAAAATTCCCCTAACAGCACTGCGAAGGTGCTGGCACCAGGGCTGTGCATGCAAAGGTACAGCATGGCACAGCGGGCAGTCCAAGGTGGCTGCACAGCGCACCGGCCAGCGGCCTGGTGTCCAAGCCAGCTGCACGGCACGGCATGGCACAGCACGGTGGGCAACAGCAGTGCCAAGCAGCTTGCACAGCCCCTGCGCGGCACCACGCTGCCCCCACCTCCCCGCTCCAACTGCGTGGCACAGCTGGGGACAACCGCAGCCACCTGCCTGCAGCTGGGCCGGCTCCGCCACGGCGCACCCCGAACGCTGGGGAGCAGCAGCACCAACACTTGCAGGGGAGCGGGACCCCCCAGTGCCAAGCAGGGAGGGCGTCGAAGGGGGCACGGCCGCGGTGAGGAACAGTTAAACGGCCCCCGCCCGCACGGGGCGTGCGGCAACAGGCACCGGCGCACCCTGCCCAAACACCTGCTACCGCCGCGCTGGCACGGGGCGAGCGCCCGGGGCGGGCACAGCAGCGGCGGCGGGGAGCACGCCAGGGCCCGCAGCGAGAAGCGGCATGTCTGCGCTTGGCAGCACAACAGAGAGCAGGTGACAAGCGCGCCGGCGGTCGCTTTATTACAGGAAGCGAGCACGCAAGCATCTGACGCCGCGCTGCCCGGAGAGAAAATAAAACACCCCCCTCTCCCCTGCCATTAACAATCCCTCTGCGGGCGCGGGAGAAGGGCCCCCGGATGCGGGGGGTGGGTGCCCTGCTGCAAAATGATGGCCCGGTGGCATCACAGCTCAGCCTCCCCCTTGCATCACTCCCGAGGCCGAGCAAATCCCAAGGGAGGAAAATTATCTGTGTGTGCACAAACATTATTCCTCGGCAAACACTCCCCGAGACAACAAAATCAGCCGCCCCTGCACCCGTTCCCGCGCCGCCCCGCTCCTCTGACCCAGCAATTAGAGGCAGGCATTAATATTTAAATATTGCCAGCTCGGGAGAAGGGAAATCAAATAAAACACGCCAGCGTGCCGGCAGCACATCCAGCTCCTGCTCCATCGGCCTCTAAGAGGGTGCACGGCAGCAGGGGGGGGTGCTGTGCCACACTCCTGGGGACAGCAGGGTATTGATGTCACACGGGGGGGTTCCCGTGTGGGCCAAATTCCCTTCTGGGCCAAATCAGGGTGAGCAACAAGGCGGTGAGCAAATGGTGGGCAAGCAGCAGTGATGCTCTTGCCTGCTCAGCTGCGGGGTTTCAAAGGAACCCCAACCCCATGCTGACCATGTTTTGGGGTCCCCACTCCCTCCCAGCCACAAAGCACCCGCCTGCAGGGTGTCGGGGACACACACATTCAGGCTGTACTCCCCCGGGAGTCACCCCCCCGGTCCCGCGGGTGCTCAGAGGCGGTGCTGGCCCAGCAAAGAGGATTTACTGCTCAACGCAAGGGGCTTTAGAGGCAATAACTTTCCCTCCTCTTGACTTAAATGGATTTGAAACTTCAAAAAGGATCGAGGGGGCAGGCTGCCAAGCAGCCGCCCCCAAGGGCTGACCCCGCAGGGGCTGGGGCGGCCGAGGGGGGGCTGCGAGCCCAACCAGGGACAACGGCTGTGGCAGATAAGGGCTGGGGGGGCCCAGAAGGCCCCGAGATAAGGCGGCCGCCGTTACGGGTGCGGGAGCTCTGGGGCGCTTCCTCCCGCCCCGCGGTGCAACCGCCGGCGGGCAGTGGGGTGCCGGGGTGGGGGGACGTGGGGCATGAAGCACGAGGCATGGCAAGGGCCAGTTCAAGGGCAATCCCCCTGGCAGCCTTCCCGGGCGGCTGCTGCAGGCCAAGCTCTGTGCTGGCTGCTCCTTCTCAGGGCTCAGCTGGGCTGCCCCACAGCCTCTCGGGGGCACGCAGCACCCCACAGGTGGGTGAGGCACCCCAGCATTGCCATCTCACGGCGGTCCGGGTTGGGTGTCCCCACTGGGCCGGGATGGCAGAGGCCCACAGTAAGGTCAGGCCTTACACCCAGAGCTGGCAGCAGCACCAGGGCTCCGGGACAGAGGTGTGACCCATGGCATCGTGCCCTGATGTGGGGGACAGCACCACCACCTCCCACACGGCTGGCACAGGCACAAATCCCCAGGAACAGGCCCCTCCAGGCCTCAACCTCCCACGGGCCAGGCGGCAGGGTGAGGGAGGGGGCTGTGAGGCCAGAGCAACAAACAGAGGAGCAGCGATTAAAACAGCCCCTCCTCAAGCTGCCCCCCTAACCTGTACCCCTGTCCCAGCCACTGGCATGCCAGGAAGGAATAAACTGTCCCGCGTCCTTCGGCACCCCCCCTGCACCCCCCGGCAGCCTGGCCCCCCGCCAAAGCCACCATCTCCTCGCTGCAGCTCCCTGCCCTGCAGCCAACACGCTCACCCCCCTCCACCGGCCAGAACAGGCCCCGTGTGTGCACACAGGAGCACAGCCCCAGCGGGACGTGCAGGCACACGCACCCCCGTGCCCCCAGCCAGAGGTCACCGCACTCAGCACGCAGCGCTTGACACCCCGGGGTTGTGCAACGCTCTCACACGCACACACACAGAGACACACGTGTGCTCACAGCCAACCCCCCCTGCACACTGACCCCCCCCCAGCCCTGTGGGAGCCGCTGGCCTTGGCTGGCCAGCCCTGCCAGGCCACCGTGCCCGTCACACGCCCCGGCAGGTTACACAAACAGGCTGCCGGGCGCACACGCAGCCGGGCGCACGCTCGCCTCGCTCACACCCACAAACCACACGGGCTCACCCCGGTGCTCGCCGGCGCACGCGCGCCCTTGCAGGAAGAGGCGCTGGCTTCCCGCTGCCTTTTCCCTCCATTAACTCCCTCCCGGGATCTGGATCCCGCTCGTGGCCCAGCGGGCACCCACGCAGCACCCACCCCACAGCTCTCAGCCACAGGAGGAAGATGAGGATGAAGAGAGCAGGGTGCTCGCCCCTGCTGCTCCAAGGGCTGGCAGTGGGCACTTGCCCAGGGGGGACAGATGCTACCGATGGGCCACTCGACTGACAGATGCCACCCATTGGGACTGGCACCTATGTCACCATGCAATGCAGACGCGGGTGCTAGCAGGGCACGGTGAGCCGGCGGCCCCCGGGCAAAGGGCACGGCAGGCAGCACGGGCAGGGCTGGAAGAGCCAGGATGGAGCAGGGCAATAAAGGTGGAGGCAGGCGAGACGCCGGGGCCGCGGCATCACCCCGGCACAGGGTGCGGTGCCCGGGTTCCCCGCGTCCAGCTCAATCAGCAACACGGTCCCTCCCCAGCTCCAGCAGTCCAGGGTGTCCAGAAATACGGATATACAGCAGTGGCGGGTGGGTAAACTGAGGCACGGCCCCATGCTGCACCCGGTGTGCCTGCACTGAGAGAGGGACAGGCAGCAAGGAAAGAAAGGTCAAGGTCAGGGCCACTGTGTGCCCTGCCAGCCATGGGAAATGACCCCAAGGAATGTGGGTCATGGGCACTGAGCACCTCAGCTGGCCCCAGACCCTGAGGCCGCAGAACACAGAGGGTCTCATCTCCCCACAACATTCCCCAGCTGGATTCCCAACTCCAAAGCAACCTCCATTTTCCACACCATGGGGTCCCCCAAGGCCAGGGTGACCTCTGTTCACAACACCACAGGGCACCTGAAGCTCAGGGTGACCTCTGTCTCCTCACACAATAGGGGCCTCCAAGCCAAAGGCAACCTCCATCCTGCAGGCCACAGGGTCCCCTTGCCTCAGGGTGACCTCCATCCTCCAAACAACAGCATCCCCCAAAGCTCAGGGTGACCACCACACTCTATGTCATGGGGTCCCCCAGTTCTGGGGTGACATCAGTCCGAACACAATGGGGTCCCCTAACTCCAAGGTGACCTCCATCCCCCACATCACAGAGACCCCCAAGCCCAGGGCAACCATGGGGTCTCTCAACCCCAGAGTGACCTTGGTCTCCCAAAACATGGGTTCCTCCAGACCCAGGGTAACCTCTGTTCCCCTTACAACGGGGTTCCCCAACGCAGGGTGACCTCCATCCCCCATACCATGGGTTCCCCTAAACACAAGGCGACCTCTGCCCCTTAGACCATGAGGTCCCCCAACTCCAGGGCGACCTCCATTCACCAAACATCACTGCCCCCAAATCCCAGGGTGACCTCCACTCCATATATCATGGGGTCCCCCCGACCCCCGGGTGACCTCCATCCCCCACGCCAGACCCTCCAGCAGAGGGGCTGGGGGGGGATTTCGGGCGGCAGGATCACACCAGCCCCATCCCACCCCTCCAGCACAACTCCCACCGAGGGGGGACCCCGCTGCCCCCTCCCCACGGCATGGTGGGGGGGGGGGGGTCACTCACCCGCGGGCCGCGCCGTCCAACGGGGGCTGCGCTCCTCCATGGGCAGCGCCGGAGGGAACGGAGCGGAGCCGAGCTGAGCCGAGCCGTGCCGAGCCGAGCCTTCCCCCGCCGCTTCCTGCTTCCCTCGGCGCCCGCCCGCCGCCCCGGGAGCCGCACGGCTGGAGCGTGACTCACCGGGGGCCGGGCCGGGCAGGGCAGGGCAGGGCAGGGCGGCGGGGGCGGGGGCGGCGGGCA
>WAAE01011008.1:232669-270176 GCA_013400495.1 Nicator chloris
GGGCAGGGCAGGGCAGGGCAGGGCGGCGGGGGCGGGGGCGGCGGGCACCGGGAGCGAAGCACGGGGAGCTCCGAAAACAGGGATGCTGGGCAGGGGGCGGAACCCCCCACCCGGGACCACCCCCCAATTCACCGGGAATGGGGGTTCCCCCAGTGCCAGGCGTCCCGCGGGATGTCTCCGTCCCTCCGCAGTGTGCCAAGAATTAGGGTGATGGGGGTGTCACTCCTGATCACGGCGCACGGGTGACCCCTCCCCAAATGTAGAGATGGGGGGATGCCTGTGCCAGGCACTGATGGGGGCAAGGGGTTGAGGTGGGATCCAGGTCTTCAACCCCCACCCCAAAACTGCTCCAAGATACCCTGGGGCTCAGGGATGCCAGCGTGGCCCAGCACAGTGAGCACCCAGGGGGGTCCTGAGCCCAGACCCTGCAGAAATAAGGGGTGTTCCCAGGGCAGCCCCCTCTGGGTACCCCAATGCCTCAGGCAGCCCCTGCACCAGGCGTGGGAGAGGGAACACCACTGTCCCTCCCAGGTGGGGATGGTGGTGGTCACCCCAGTGCCATCCCACCATCACCTGGGCTTGGGGACACCAGTGACATGAGTGGGGTGGGGCTCAGCCCACTCGCACAGGAGGAAGTTGCCCATCATTCACCGGCCACACCAGTTGGCTCCACGTGCCAGACAGGCTCGGCTGGCTGGGACAGGCCAGACCCCCGCCTCCCTCGGGTGGGAAGGAGGCTTCAGTGAGGAATCTCATCCTGGCACTGCCAGCCATGAACTGGCATCTCTGCAGGAGGAGACACAGGCCATGATACGGACACCCAGCTATCCTCAAACAAACTGCCACACCACCACACGCCCCCCCCCCCCCGCCCCCCCCCCCCCTCCAAATCCCTTCCCAGCTCACCCTTGCCTCTGCATCCCCTCCATCCTCCTCCTCTTCCTCCAACAGGCCCCAGTGCCCGCCACGCCGGTGCTGCCGCGGTGCCGCTGCTGCCCGCCACCCCCCAGTCCTCCTCGTGCTTCCCCCCCCCCAACTCCCTTTTCCCGTTCTATTTTAAATTTTTATTGCATTCTTTTTAAAGAATACAGAGGAACAAATGCCCTTATCAGCAATTCTCACAAGGTATAAAGAGCCGCTTTTATCTCCTGCCTTCACTAATCTAGAGCGAGCCAATGCCTGTTAATTTTTTAATTTTCCTGGTGAATGCATTTGTGGTTCCGTCAGCATCCATCCGGACACGCACGCAGGATCCCCTCGGCATCCCAGCCCAGCCACCCTGGCATGGGATTGACACCGTGCTGGCAGAGCAGTGGCTCATGGTTTGGCAACCACAAAGGGGTTTTGTGCACTGGGAAGTCCCGTGTGTCACACGAGGCTCAGCAGGACACCCCAGGATATGTCACCACCCCCAAGATATGGAGGTGCTCCCACAGATGCCAGCCCGGCTCTGCCTGGCCACAGGGAATGCTGACCGTGTGGGTCTCCATGCTCAGCAGAGGGATAGATCCCATGCCAAGCTGTCCAACTGTCATTGTCACCCTGTCTGGCCGAGGTCCCCGCAGGGGCAAAGGGGGGGTCACCCCTGTGTCCCCCCCAGGAAGGGACGCAGCGCAGGCTGCTCGCACAGCAGGGCTGGGAGCGCAGCAGCCGGACGCGGTGCTCAGATGAGATGTGGCAGGCGTGTAACAAGCCATTAGTCACTGTCACCTTTGCCCGGCAGCCACTGGCAGGGTAATAAATCCCGCGCTGACTCCAGCAGGCCCGTTCCAGGCCACAGCTCCCAGCTTGCCTCCGCACCACTGCCGGCTGGGCTGTGAGCAGCTTGTAAATGTATCCCAGCCCCCCCTCGAGGGACACAGCTCCTTGCAGGGTCCCCAAACCACAACCAAATCCCTGTGGGGCTGATCGATGGGTGACACGGGCCACTGCATTCCTGAGAAGTATCCTTCTTAGGGAATGTGAGGGGTCACGAATCCCCACCACTAAGCAGCCCCCTGGCCCTGCAGGCTGCCCCCTGGCTCTCCTTCCCTGCCCCAGCTCCCTGCCCGCTGCACCTTGCGGTTCCTGACTCTTCCCAGCCCAACGCCAGGAACCGGCATCGGCGGTTGTTACCGGATCAAAGGAGCCTGGCATGGCCCAGCACAACACGGCCCGGCGCGCCCGCCGGGAAGGGCTGGCAAACAAGCCGGTCCAGGGAGGCGGCAGGCGGGAAGCACGCATGATACCTCTCCTAAAAATGCTGCTGCTCCTGACGGACGGGGCGGCCGAGTCCCTGGAGCCGCGGTCCATCCCAGCCCCGGGGGCCCCCCAGCTCCCCAGCACAGCCAGCCCAACACTGCGGCTCTCCCTGGCGCCCACGGCCTGACTCACTGCCCCGGGGATGGCGGGCAGGGACTGCGGTGCTGTCGGGGTCACCTTCCCGGTGGGGCTGCGGGTGTCGGATCCCAACCCCAAGCCGCTGGGCGTGAGCCTTCACCGGGAGACCCAAGCAGCATATTGGGCTGATGGTCACCCCACAGTGGGACAGGGGGCATCCCTTGGGAATGGCAGCCTTGTACCCTCTTGTATCCCCCCGCATCACCTACTTGTGGCTCCAGCGTCCGCACCCTCTGCATCCAAAGGCGTCCGCTGGCCGATGTCCGGGACGGTGCTGCCCGTTCCCGGGCTCTCCCCAGCGCTGGCCACCCGGTGCCGGGACTCACCGGCCGCAGGCTTGGTGGCGGCTGTCTCCAGGGATGAAGTGGACGCCTGGAAGAGAAGCAGGACAGAGACTCAGCGCCGTTGCCTCTCCCGGTCACAGCAGCGCCAGCACGGCTGGGGGGCACGGGGGGGTTCGGGGCGCACAGACACAAGATGCTTTTGTTTTCCTGCCGGCCGGTGCACGTGGCCAGCGCGGGAGCCGCACGCCAGCCCGCGCCACGGGGCTACAGCTGGACCCGGCCGATGGCTCCCAGCACAGCCAGACAAGAAAGGCTGCAGGGGGGGTGAGGACATGAATCAAAGCGGCGTCCCCTCGCCCGCGGCGGCAGCTGGCCGGTTAGGCAGCTCCCGATTACTCAACCGGGCAGTGTTTACTCGAGATCAACAACCCCCCATCGCCTTCCCTGCCAGGCAGGCGAGGGAAACGTGCTGCTGGGATGGGGATGGCATTCCCGCTGTGCCTTGTTTGGGGACAGTCCCCCTCCTCGACCCCCGGGCGCTGCTGTGGCCCGGGGTTTGTTGTAGCTGTCACCCTCCTGCCCGGGCACACAGCTTGGGCTGTCACCGCTCCTGTTTAGTTTTAATAAAGCAACAGCCAGTGACACCACGCTCATCCCAGTACTGTTGTGCCACCCTGGGAAAGACACAAGGACAACCCAGGCTCACAGGATGCTGTGCCCACCCCGGCTACGGATGGATGCAGGTGACCTCCACCGGCACAGGTGACATCCATTTTCTCGGGATTATTCCTATAAACACGGAGATGGACGGTCGGTGGATGCTTTGCTGGGAAGCCCTTAGACTCAATGAGCCACGCACGCGAGCGGACATATAAATTCACCGTTTGCTTCCTGGAAAGGTTTAATTTATGGAATCCATATGGCAGCGCCGCACAACCGCGAGCGCTTGGCACATCCCGTGAGTCCTCGAGTGCCACCACGTCCCAGCTCCAACTGGCGGGGTGCCACCGGCTGCCCCAGTGATGGCGGGATGCTCTTCTCTTTCCCAGAGATTAACAGAAGGTGACTTTCACAGCAGGCAGGGGACAAGCCCAGGGATCAGCCCCCATCCCTGACAGCTTGGTGTGGGATCCCTGGAGGTGGCAGGGATGTCTCAGGGGGGAGGTCATGCCACCGCTCCTCTTCCCAGGACAATGCCACCGGTGGCAGCAGGCAGCAATCCCCTACCTGTGGGCATGGGAAAAGGCTGGGGCACACTTTGATACCCGGAGCAACTAATCATTAATTAGGATTAATCACTCCCCATCATGTGTCACAGCAGCATTGGGCAAGACGCAGCTGGGAAGTGTCAGACCAGGGTCTTGGTGGGGACAGTGGATTTTGACAGCTGGGCCTAGGCTGGCACCCTTCTGCTCCCCAGGGAGCCCCCCAGACCCCAACCCACAGCCCAACTCACCCATCAGCCCCACCCCACCAGCAGCCCCCACCCTCTCTATTTTCCTGTCAAGGATGCTGAGATGCAAAGGCACCAGAGATGGGTCCCACCTGCCCAAGGGCAGCCAGGATCCCACTCCCCCTCACCACCCGTGTCCCCTGGGACCCCCGGGCTCCGCACGGAGCACCGGCCGCCTCCTTGCTTTAACTTCACCCGGCACTATCTGTCAGCAAATCATCCCCGGTTACACAGATAAGGAATAATTGATGCAAAGGAGCCATCTGTTTGTGAACACGGAATATCTGCTCAATTAGGAGGGATCTGTCCACCCAGATAAAGCATGGCAGCAGCCCCTCAGAGCGGGGGCCTTCCTCCCCAGCCACGTCCTCAAAGACTCACCCCCGATTAGAGGTGAGCAGGTTGATTTGGGTGCTAATTTGCTAAGCAGCACCCTGAGGTGCTTGGGAAGAGGCTGGGAGGGAAGGGTGCTCTGCCACCAAGCGCTGAAATTTGTGGGGAGTGCTGGCATATCCCCCATGTCCCACTGTGATGAAGCTCAGCTCCTCCTGGCTCTGGGAGATGCTTATCCCACATCTTTCCAGGGATGGAGAGAGGGGACCAGGATCTGTGCCTGCTGAATGGCGCTGAGCTGAGGCCAGCCTGCTGGTGACACACAGATGGACAAGCATGGAACAGCTCCCAGGGCATCCACAACAGGGATCAGGGACACAGGGCACAGCCTCAGGCACATCCAGGTCAGGGGTAGGTGTGCAGCGAGGTGACAGCAATGTGACATCGTTATGCGATGTTATTAACACAGGAGGAATGGAGCTGGCACGCAGTCCAGCTCCACAAGTGACAAAACCATGGGGAAAAGGCTCCAACCAGAGCTGGCAGGGATGGCCCCATGGCATGACACTCCTCAAACCCCTCCTGGGTGGCATCTGTCCCCATCTACCCCAGCAGATTCTTGGTATGAAGGACGTGGAGAGCTCGAGTGGGGTCAAAACAGAGTTGGGGGCCTCCAGAGACAGGCACAGAGAGGCACTGCCAGACCCCACGGCAGCATGGCAGTCCACGGACAGAAGGGCACCAAGGGCAGGGGATAGTGTCCCCATATCCAGTGTTCCCACCGTCCCCAGTGTGTCCCTCCCCACCGAGGGCACATTCCTCCTGTTCCCATCACTGGGCTAAATACCTGCCACCCCTCCCAGCTCTGCCCCCAGCTTTGGGATGGCAGCGGTGGAGTGGGAAAGCAAAGGGCAGGAGGCCACGCCGGCGCACTTCCTGTGCCTTCGGGACACCCAAAAACGTGGCTTCCCCATTCTGCCTCCCCTGCGCCTCGCCTGCTGCTGGGACGGGCTGCGGCGTGCGCAGCGCCGATGCCGCCCACGGAAAAGCCGCCCACGGGAATGCCGCGGGCACGGCAAAGCCCCCACCGCATCACCCCAACCTCCACCCTCCCGGGTGGCAGCACCCCGGAAAATCCCTGCGCTGCCAGCAGCCAGGGCACCGGGGGTGGATGCAATCTTTGGCTCTTGGCTGGCATCACCCCGGCAAGGCGGCGGGCACGGAGCCCGGCAAGCACCGGCACAGCTGCACCGGCAACGGGGTTTGGCAGAGCGTCGATGCCAGCTCCTGCGAGTGAGCCAGGGATGAGGTGAGGAGGATGCCCAGCACAGAGGGGTCGCATCCTGCACTTCCCAGGGAATGCAGAGAGTGCTGGCTGTAAGGCCTGGGGGGCACAAACCCTCGCTGTCCCCCGGCTCCCCCCAGGCCCTGGAGGCAGCGCTCAGGATAAAAGGTGTTTTTGGAGTGTTGAGGGCTGCAGGAGCAGGCTCCCCTCAGTTCCCTTTGTCGCTGAGGCCCTCAAGCCCCCCGGCTCCTGCTGAGACTTTATCACAGCACAGCCCCTGCCGTGTGTTCCCCCAGACGGTTCCAGCTGCTCTTCCCTCCAGGAAGCCTCTGCTCTTCTCATCCTTGTCCCAGCAGCCTGAAAACAGAGGGTTTTCCCACAAAAGCAGGCTGGGGTGCCCCTGGGGACCCTGCTGGTGGCATGGCTTGGCCCTGATGGGTGCCCACAGGAGGGGTGGTGGCTGGGTCCATGCATCTCCACTGTATTTAAAGTTTCTCAGCCGTGTTTGCTGGCAGAAAGTTGGAACCTACAATTACAGCTGTGCTAACTCCTCATTAAAGAGGGGAAGGGGGAAAAAAAAAAAAAAACCAACAAAAAAGGAAAGAAACAAAAGGCTCCAGACTGAGACACAGTGCCGTTAACCCTTCCCGAGATGGGGATGTGGCCCTCCAGGAAATTCATACAGCTGGAGGGACGGGTCACAGCGGTGGCAGGTGACACCGTGCACCGAGGGTCTGTCCACGAGCATCAGTGCCCACCCGGATCCCCGCTCGGCGTCCTGGCGCAGCGGCGGTGCCGGCTGTGCCGCGGCGCCCGCGTGGGCACGGCTGCGGCTGTGCCGGAGCCGTTTGTCACGGCAGGGCTGCGGTTCCCGCTCGCTCTCCAGCAGCGACACCGTGACGCCTGCTCCAGGAGCCCACACAATATGTTCACACTCATCTCGCAGCTGCCCCCAGACAGCCCGAGGTGCCGCGCGGGCCGGTGTGTGCCGGCAGAGCCGCAGCGTGCCGGCGAGCCCAGGGAACTGGCACGGGTGGAAGGGGCTGGAGACTGTGGTCAGGCTGGATGCCACAAGGGCAGACGAGGCTGGAAACACTACTGGCATGGGCAAGGGATGCACCAGTGGCCCTCCCATGCCCCAGCACACTCACCCAGGCTGTGCCATGAGTCCTGGGAACGGCAGGCAGGGGGACAGGCCTGGCTGTGACCCCCGTGTGTCACTGCAGCCATCCTGCACCATACAGAGAAGAAGCTGGTGCAACACATGGGGTGAAGCACATCCCCTCAGGACCCCATCCCCAGCGCGGGTCTGATCCTTTGGCTACCCCAGCATGACCACAGCGCCCCTCATGCCCCATGAGGGGACCAGCGCGTCCCTGCTTCACTCTCCAGCCCCCTCCCGCCGACACCACCTCAGCACCGCGGCCACCGCGGCTCTGACAGCAGCTAACGAGCTGCAGGCAGCAATTTGGGTTATATATAGCCCCAAAGTGACTGCATCTAATTGCTCCAGCGCACACCGGCCCCGCCGCGGGGTCTGGGTGCTGGGCGCAAGGGGACAGGGTGAGCGGTACGTGCTCAGCCACCCTGCCCCAGCTGTCACCCCATGTGCCCCCCCGGGCACCCTGAGGCTGGTGGGGCACAAGCATCACCCCATCCACGCCAACCCGAGGAGCTGGGCTGTTCCCGGCGGCTTTGTGCCGGGCCGTAAGCGGCTTTGGTTAAAGCCGCCGTCCCAGCCCGTCCCAGCCAGGGACCCTAAGGAGCTTTTGTCCCCTCTCATTAAGGGGTTATGGCCAAGGGGCGCAGCACCCAGCACCCCCTCTCCAAAACCTGTGGGCTCCAACCAGCTGCTCCGGCAGCCCCGGGAGGGAGGCAGGGCTGGAGGGAGGGAGGTGCTCCCTTTGTGGCAGCCCCCATCCCCTCGCAGCAGCTGCCAGGCGAGGCGGCGGGCGCGCAGATGCGGCCGGGGGAGGTGCTGCGTGTGTGTGTAGGGGGGTCCCCCGCAGCGGCTCCCCACGCCGGCGGGGCAAGCGGCGGCCCCCGCGTGCAGCCGTCGGCGGGGAGGGGGAGCCGGAGCCGAAATTGTTTGCCAGCTTCCTCGAGACGGCACAATGGAGGGCGCGCAGGCGGATCCGAGGTCAGGGGTGAGAGCAGCAATAAGTGGTTTATGCCTTTTGTGAAGAGGCTGAACTGACAGCTCGCTGGATTAACAAAGACGTCCTCTGTTCCCGGGCAGGTCATGTGGAAAGCGCTGCGCCGACCCCTGTCACTTCTTTTTTTTGCAAGAACAGACATTTGTTCGCCAGCGAACAGGGAGGTGATGGAGGGGGAGGCGGGGGCCACGCAGCCGCCCGCTCCCGGCTTTTCCTCGAGCTCCTCTGGGGCTCTGGGCGTGGGGATCGGCGGCTGCTCGCTGCTCCGGCAGCCTTGGCCACGCCGTGTCACCTCCTGTGCCTCAGTTTCTCCAGGCTGTGGGAAGAGCCGTGGCTGGTGGGCATGTCAGCACCTCCACCCCATGCCTGGGCAGTGCCGTGTTCCACAGTGCTCCACATGCACACGAAATTCCATCCTTCCATCACCTCAGCACCAGGCTGGCTGGGCAGGATGGGACCCGCATCCTGCTCGGTCCCTGTCCCACCGTGGGGACACACATTTCTAGCTCGTGTTTGCCAGTCCCCGCCAGGCTGGGGAACGTTCCCTTCAGCCTCCTTTCAAGGCAGGGAAACTGAGGCAGAGGAGGATGTGAGCATCCCGCCCATGCTTGGACAGCAGGGCCAGCAGCAGCACTGCCACTCCTGGTCCCGGCCCTGCAGGGAACAATCAGCCTTTTCAAATCCGCAAGGATTTCCTCAAGGTTGTGCAGCACAGAGCCTTCGCTGTCATCATTAGACTCCAGAGTTAACAGCTGCAATGCTGAGACAAACTGCCCTGGCTGGGGCAGTCACTTCCTGGCCTCAGATGCCCCTGCAGCTCCCACCTCCCTCTGTCACCACACCCCAGCCCTGGCTCTAGGTCCCCCTGAGACCACGGGGCCCAAAGCTGGGATGGGAGGGATGCAGCTTGGTGTCGGCCACCCAAATCCTGCTGAGATCCCACAGGCACGCAGCTGCTCAGCCCCAGCCCCTGCTCCCCATCCCCATCTCCGGGACACCACAACCCAGCACAGCTCACCCACCTCCAGAGCTCCAGAGCTGCCGGGCAATCTGTGACCAGTGTCCCCTCCCCGCCACCCTAAATACCTGCCATGGGAACCGGAGGCTGCCACAAGGGGCTTTTCACTCTGGAAAACCCCACCCACCCCACAGCGGCTAATGTTTTCGGGACATTCCCACACGTGCCAATCCCCGTGCGCTCTGGGGTAAACTGAGGCAGGGAGGAGCAGCAAGGTGAGGGAACACATCTGGGGGTCCCCATCCCTCTTGGGGGGGACACGTCACGGCAATCCCAGCGAGGGCCACGCTCCAGCTGGGCGATCAGCTCGCGGCACGGTGGCATTAAAGCCTGAATCCGTGTCCCTCAATCCGCCGTGTCCCCCTTCTCCATCCCGCGGGCAGCTTAGCGCCCGTTCCCGGCTCCCGCCTGCCATCTAAAGACGGACTTACCGCCAGGTCCGGCGCTGCCTTAAGCCGCAGATTAAATGTGAACCATCTGCAAGGGGAAACTTCAATGCAGGATAATACCTGCCACACACACCCCGCCGTGTCACCGCCCGCCGCGGGCCGGGCGAGCGCAGAGCCCCGCGGTGGCATCGAGTCCCTGAGCGGTACCACGTCCCTCCACGGGGATCTTGAGGCTTATGGAAACATGATGTTCCCATCCTCCTGGAAGTCCCCATTGTCCTTGCTGTCCCCTCCCGGCACAGCCCCGTGAGGATCCATGGCTGGGAGCTGCACGCCCAGCCAGCCCCCACCTCACCGGCCCGTGTCCCCCTCTAAGGCAGCCACCCCAGGCAGGGGACACACAGGCATGTGGGGGGGGGGTGTCCAGCCAATGGCCCACCTGGTTAATTACTTTAAGTGATTAATGTCTCTTCATCAGGGCAGCAGATTAGACCCTGCAGCTGGGAGCTGTTTTCCCTCACAATCTCCTCCCCCAGGGGACAACAAGGGGGGGGTCCTGCACTGTCCCCATTTTTAAGAGCAAATCCCACCTCCCCAGCCCCAAAAGGTGGCCCAGGTGGCCTCTGTCCCCCCCAGCCTGGTGAAGCCCCCAGGAATGCCCAGACCAGCAGCATCACCCGGGGTGCAGCGGGGCCATGGGGTCACCCAGGCCGTCCCTAGTGCTAGTGGGGACAAAGGTGTGCTGAGCATCACACAGCCAGAAATGACCTCTGCAGGGAGGAGAGGTTCCTGGGGGGCAGTGAACCCCAAAGCTGGGTGGAGAGGATGAGACACTTTCTGCCAACTCAGCACCCCAATGAATTACACGGGATCACAAGTCCCTGCTCAGGTCAGCAGGGAAAGGAGCCAGGGAGGTTTTCCACCACCCAGCCCACTCCTGATGGAGAATTTATAGCCAGGATCCACCATGGGGTCAGTAATTAGTGCTGGGATGCTGAATCAGCACTTGGCCATGGGCACTGAAGAAATGGAGCTGGGGGGGCTCTGGGCCTGATGGTGGCCCCCCAGGAAGGATACAGGGAGCACTGGGATGACCCAGCAGAGCCTGACAGTGGAGGGGGGCACCCCTATAGCTGGGGACACTGGAGAAAAGCTGGTAGCCCAGCATCCCATCCCAGTCTGCTGCTCCAGGACCAGCTCCAGCCCAGGATCCCTCAGGTGTCCCTTTGGCAATGCCCCAGGATGGACAGAACCCCCCCGTCCTGTTCACCTAAAGACAAAAATCCCTCTGGCCCTCCCTTCACAGCCTGGATGCTGCATCCCAGGATGCTGAAGCCTTGGGATGCCCAAGCATCCGCCCAGCTGTGCCCGGGCAGCCCTCTGGCCTTGACGGCTGCCATCAATTTCCCGGGGTCGGGAGTGGCAGGGCCGGCTCCCCAGCAGATCCAGCCTCTGCTCCGTGGCTGATTACAGCCATTTCCCTGCCCGTGCCCCCTCCCCGCTGTCTGCCTCCTGCCTCCGTCTGCTGCCTGGTTTTACGAGGGCCATTTCCAAGAGGTCGCTGGAAATAGATTTTTATCACCTCGTGATAAATATCGTTTATGGTGACATTACTGCTCCGAGCAGCCGTGTAGGGGAGGGAGGAGAGGCAGGCGGACGCCCGCTCCCAACCCCAGCTCCACGGGGCACCAGCTGGGCCCCTCCTCTCGTCCCTGTCCCCATTCCCGGAGGTTCGGGCAGCGCCATCCGACACCATCCATCCATCCATCCATCCAGGCGGCAGGAACAGAGGGAGCTGCATCATTAGCCCCGCGCGCCATTAAACACTTAAAAAGCCATAGGAATAAGCCGCGCCATTAGCTGGCAAGCGAGCTGGGAGGGGAGGGATGCACGGAACCAAGCACGGACCGGGGAATGTCACCACCCCGAGGGCTCCCGTGTGCCCAGGAAGCGGCAGAACAGCCCCCTCCCGCACGCAGCTCCAAGGTGGAAAACCAGGGGCTTTCAGCGCTGACACACCGCTCCTACAAGGGGTGACGCCACTGGGCGCCTCTCCAGAGGGACTTTTCGGACCGGTGGGGAGAACCGGCTCCTTCCTCATACCCTCCTCTGCTTTAGGGATGCAGCTGGCACAGAAACCTGGGAGAAAAAGCCACGGCTGAGCTGAGAACTGCAAACTCATGACAGCGGTGGCCCCGCGTGTTGCAACCCTGCCCGGAGGTGACCCGGCAGCCCAGGGGAACAGGGTCCTGCCCCGGCCGAGCCCGCAGGAGGGACAGCTGCCAAGCCGTGCCCACAGGCAGCTGCCTCTGGAAAAGGGCACGGCAGCAGGCAGGGGGCCAAAGCCAAGCCGCTCTCCGTGCCAGCCCTGCCGCACACAGCGCCGGGCACCGGCCACCCCCGGGGGGAACAACTGCCCCGTTCACCAGCGCCAAGGCCAGGGGGTGCCACCTGTGGGGACAGAGGCACAGCCCTCAGGGAGCCAGAGCTGGGGTGCAAAGCAGCAGCAAAACTGCACACCCAGCAAAGAGCAACCCTTGCCTGCAGGCACAGCGCGGCACTGCTGGCCCGTGCCAAGAATCCTGTTTGCTCTCCCCAGCCCTGGCACTGGGTCCATTGGGCAAGCCGCCTCCTGCCCCACTGCCTCAGTTTCCCCAGCTGGCAGCGACGGTGGGGCACGGGCAGAGGGTGGGCTACCCTGGGGGGACCCCAGCCTCGTGTTGTGGCTCCTTGTGACACGCGGCACAAACCGGCCGTGACACAGAGCTGTGGTCACTTACTTGGGAAGAGATCCCCAGTGTGGGGCTGGGACTTTGTATGGGGACAAGCACGGCCAGATGGCAGCACTGGCCATCTGGCATGGTGGCCTGACCCCTCCTCAGCTCCCCACACCTGGTGGGCAGAAAACAACACCAAAAAGGACCAGTCCGGTCACCCTGATGGCACACGGGGCTGCATGGGGACAGCCAGCCCCACATGCAAGGACAAGAAGTGCTGGTGGTGTCCACTCTGTTCCCTCTCTGCTGCCAGGACAGGTGCCTTGGTCATCCAGTGCCATGTCATCGCCCACGCCAGCAGCTGGCACTGTCCCCTGTTGCCACATCCTGCCTTTAGGACGTGGGCTCCCCAAGCCACTGCATCCCCTTGGGGACAAGTAGTCCCTCATCCAACAGAGACCCCGGGATGCCCGGCAGCAGGATGCCTGCAGAGCCAGCTGCCTCCTGTGCCCATGAAAGGAGATTTGTTCACCTGGCGAGTGGCTCGGTGACCCCAGGTCCAGCTCCTGCCACCACCTCGTGGCTCCTGGCACACAGGAGCCAGCACGCCCTGGCAGGGCCACCTCGCTGGCGGTCGCGGTGACCTTACACCGCTGCCGGAGCGCTCCAAGCCCAGCTCTTGGCCCAGCACACAGATCCTCCTGCCAAGGCGGGCTGGCAGCTTGGCACCCACCCTCCCACGGCGCAGGCAGCCGCCCTCCTCACCCTGGGCTGGCAGGGAGCAGGCAGCAGCAGCTGCAGGAGGTGCGGACAGATGGACAGACAGCACGAGCACAGCCCCCCGTGTGCCGCCCCGAGCTCTGGGGTGGGGGTTTGGGCATCCCCAGCCCACACCGGGACTGGCAAAGCCCGGGTGGGCCACCCCACAGGTCACCAGCATCTCTCCCTGGGGGGACAAATCCCAGCTCAGCACCCCAGCAGAGCACCAGGGGGTGTCCCAATCACCCACAGATGGACCCTCGTGCTGCTACTGGCCAAATGCCCCAAACCCTTTGCCAACTGCCCCCCAGGAGCCAGACCTGAATCCCCCAAGGGTGGGCACACGTGCTGCAGCCCCCTGGGTTGGGGTGCGCCCCCCGCCCTGCACCTCGTTAGAGCTGTGTATGGGACTGCTGGGGTGCAGAAAAACCATTTTACTACTTTAAAAAAAAAAAAAAAACCAAAAAAAAAAACCAGAAAAAAAGGGAAGTGCAGAAGGCACCTGGCAGCACCACACAAAGTTTGCAGCAAGTTCCACAAGACCCCCCCCAGCAAGTACCCACCACGGGTCTGGGGGCCAAAGGGGTCCCCCCACTGTGTCCTCACACCCAAACACACCCAGCAAAACTGGGGGGGAGGGACACACAACAAGTCAGGGGGGTACAGGCTTTATCCCCCCAATAGTGCTGGTGGGGTGCCTGCCTCAAGGCTGGACAGGGGGTGGGAGGTGGGCTACAGGGAGGGAGGGCAGGCAGGGTTTGGGGGTACGGGGTGGGTTCAGACAGGTGGGGGGGTACAGGCAGTGCAGGGGGGCACAGAGGGGTGGGAGGATACAGGAGGGGATNATGCTCCTTTATTTCTGCTCTCTCAGCTTTCGGTGTCTGCCACGTGTGTGGTTGGGCTGGATCCCTGGGCTTGGGGTTAAAGGGAGGGAGTGGGATGGGATGGGATGGGATGGGATGGGATGGAGGGTACAGCCAGCGTGTGTGGGGGGTACAGGTAAGGCGGGGGGGACAGTCCGAGGGGAGGGCAGAGGCAGCTGCCTGCCCTGCACGTACCTGCGGGGCGCGGTGCGGGGCGTGCGGGGCGCGGGCGGCGCGGTGACCCCGGCGGCGGCAGCGGGAGGAGGCAGCGCCGCGCACACGCACACGCGCGATCACATCCCGAGCCGCCGGCGAGAGGCGGGGGACACACACACACACACACACGCACTGCTGGGGGGGTGGGGGCTGTGGTGAGCTGGGGGGTCAGAGAAATTAATAACCGAGAAAAAGGCACTTACCCCCTCCGCGGGGCNGCCCCCAGCCCCCCGCCCAGCCCCGGCGGGGAGGGGGCCGGGGGGCACCTGTTGGGAGGGAGGATGGGCAGCGGCCGGGCCAGCCTCGCCAGCTGCTCCGGGGCGCAGCCTAAGAGGATTAGCGGGGGCATCCCGCCCCCGGCAAAAGGGCTTGAAGCTGCAGGGCTGGGGGTGGGGGTCCCTTGAAGCCCCCCACGTGCGGTGTCGCCTCTGCCCCAGCCTCGGGCAGCATCCCGGGGGGGTGGGCTCGAATCCTGCATCCCTGCATCCCTCCCCGGGCAGCATCCCGGAGGGGTGGGCTCGAATCTTGCATTCCTCTGCCTCAAAGACCGGGACCCACAAGCACGCAGGGATTCAGGCACAGCTCAGTGTGTTCCCCCTGCCCCTGTTCCCACTCCCACGCAGGGAAAGTGGCTCCTGCCCTCCCAGCAGCACGGAGCCCTTTGGATTGCCCCAAATCCACCCTGCTAGGCAGGAGGGGAAACTGAGGCAGAATGGGGGACACTGAGGCAGAAAAGGAGAAAACAGGCAGGAGCAAGAACACTGTGGTAGGAGAGGGATATTGAGGCAGAAAAGGGGGAAACTGAGGCACGGGGACAGAGAGGAAAGAGAGAGGAAACTGAGGCAGGAGGGGGTGAATCCATGCTGGTGGCTCAGATCTGTGTGAGGGGAAATTGGGGCTGTCCCCAGGCAGCCCTGGAACATCATCCCCGGCATGTGCTGGCGGGCTGGCTGTCCCTGGCAGGCGGGAGGAGGGGGTACCCCGGGAAGGGGGTGCCAGAAAGAGCGTCAGGCTCTCCCGGCCAGGGGAAGGAGTTAATCCCATTATTGGCAGGCTCACAGATGGTGGCTGCACTATTCCCCTGCTTAGCAGATTGAACAGATCAGGCAGGAGGGAGGGAAGGAGGTGGGGGGATCTGCCCCCACAAACACCCACAGAACAGGGGTGTGAGGGGCCGTGAACACCCCACTCCACCCCATGAGAGCCTGCGAGCACCCAGGGGTGCTGCCCTGCTCCCCTCTGCACCCCCTGCCACCATAAATCCATCCACTCTGCCCTGAACAAGGGATGGCTGACACAGCAGGGGACCTGGGGACAGCCCTGCTGTCCCCACGCCAAACCGGCCACCCCCCAGATTCTCCGGGAGGTCAAGGACCAGGTCCCGTTGCCCTGGCTCGGGGAGATTTAAGCAGCTGCTCCCAAGGCATCAGCAGCCAGGGCGGGAGCCCAGGATTAGGGAGTGTGGGAAAGGGCTGGCAGGAAGCCAGGGACAGAGAGGCTGGAACGTCCTGAGCAGGGACGACAACCGAAAAGGGATGGAGGGAGGGGTAGAGGGAAGGATGGAGGGATGACAGGAGGGCGGGAGGGATGAGGGAAGCAGGCAGGGAGGGAAGAACAGGAGCCAACAGCTCCTCACCCCCGGGACAGCAGCGTGGAACCACAGGACTCCGGCCAAGCACCTCCATCCCTGCCACGAGCTCGCCAGGGCTCAGCGACCTGCGCCCCACGGCCGTTCCCCACCGCAGCCCCCCTGGAGACCCCACAGAACCCCGGATGCCAGGTCCTGGTGGCTCCCAGCCCAGCCCCAGCGGGCAGGATGAGGCCACCCCCAAAGCAAAGCTGCCCACTTGCCTCTTGGGAAACGCGTGGAAAACGCTGTGCCTTTGATTCTGCGGGGGGACAGCGGTGCCCAGCCTGGCTCCCCACAAAATAACCCCCCTGGCCACCTGCATCAGCCCCCCACAGCCCTCTCATCCCCCCAGCATGGGGAGGGCACACGGTGGGACATCTCCTTGCAGAAGGCACTGAGCCACCGTGCCAGGGGTTGCCAAGGCAATGAGAGAGTGGGAATGCGGGTGGAAAAGGTTGGGGATGCAATCCCACAGGGCTGGGGGCCCCTCCAGCACACCAGTATGCAATGGGAGATGGGTTGGGGGACCATGGCACCCCACAACTCCCACCCCAGGTAGGGAATTGGGATGTACCCACTGCCTGGCCCCACTGCTCAGCATTGGTGTCCCCATGCCAATCCCTACCCTCTGCTCTGGGGGGGTCTCTGCAGGTTTAGGGGTGCAGGAACATGAGCACAGCCCCAGCACCCCAAAACAGCTCAGCTAAGCTGAGAGAATCCTGGCCAGAAACTGACCCCCAGCAGGGGGGGACAACCTCACAGCCCTGGGGACACCAGGGGGTACCGAGGGAAGCAGGACAGCCGTGGTGGCACCCTGTCCACACTACAGCACAGGGCAAGACCCCATAGGGTGAGAGCTGGCAGGAGGGAGGGCAGGCTGCTGCTCAGCCCTTCATGCCTCAGTTTCCCCAGCTGTGCCTCAGTTTCCCCTGGCATTCCAGCCTTATGGCTGCAGGCGGGATCACCACAGGCAGTTTCACCATCCCTGCCCAGCCCACCAGGAGCACTTCCAAACCTGCCCTTCCAGGAGCTCTGGCACAGCTCCCAGGGACCCACCCCAGCCACTGGCACTGTGCAGAGGCTGCTTGGTGGCCACATGGCGAACATCCTCTCTACTGCCACTCCTTGCTCCAGGCACCAGCCAGCTCAGGAACACGTTTGTGCCTCAAGAGCCAGGTCAAAGCCCTGGTAAACTCACTCGGGGACATCCCCAGCTCTTGCCAGCACAGGGCTCCCCAAACCTCAGCATCCCCCTCTGGAAGCTCAGCCCAGCCCTGCTGCTCCCACAAACCAGCTGGGTGCCAAGATGTGGGGATGCTCAGCCAACCCCAGATTTTATTTTTTGGGGGGGGGGGGGCGGTGGGTGGATCCCCCTCATTCCCAGCTGGCAGATCCCATCCATCCGAGATCTGAGGATCCATCAGCTGGGAGCAGACAGGTTGAGGCTGGGAGCTGCCTCCCGTGCCAGCCCAGACAGGCTCCCAGGGGACTAATACCGGCATGTAAATATTAGATACTTCTGTCTCCTCTGAGGCCAATTACACAAATCGTGGCAGCTCCCGCAGGACTCTGCGCTCCTACTTACTGTATCATCATTAACAGCTTATTAGAGAACAGCTGCTCCAAGAGGGGGAAACAAAAAAGGAGAAGCCAGCAGGAGAGGCGGGAAGGAGACAGGCACGGAGGAGGACCAGGAAGCGTCACCTCCACCCTGCCCCGGCACTCAGGGACACCAGGAACATCATCCCCACGGTGGCACCGATGGGCTCAGCCCTCTCTGCAAACCTAGTGGCAAACCAGCCCAAAAATCATGGTGGGATGTGCTTTGGGATTCCCAGAAGGTGCTGGGAAGGGGACAGAGGGATGGGCCTTGCTGGTGTTGGACTGGGAGGTGGCGAGGGACAAGAGTGAGGTGGCTCCAGGGAAAGCAGGAGTTGGAGTGAAGTCACCAAAGCTGCCTTGCACCCCTCAACCAGGGGCACTTTGGGGCTGGGAGGTCCCTTCATGTCCAGAGGGAGGATATTCCTCAGCCTTTGGGTGCTGGGATGGGAGGACAGGAGGTTTAGGAACAGCTCCGCAGCACAACCCAGCCTCCCTGAGGAGGGACACACATTCCCTAAACCAACGACAGCACTATTAAAAGGCACAGCTAATTGGGAGCCAGACACTCCTTGCCCTCCTCCCGGTCCCCCAGGGGTGACAGCAGCCAGGCTGGGATGGCAGGGGGGTTTTTTTGGTGTGCCACAGCTCTCCACCCTTCCCACTCCCTCCGAGCGCTATTAGGCGCCATCAGTCCCAGCCCCCAGACCCACTCGCGTCCCCTGAGGCCACCAAGGCCAGCCGGGGTCCCCAGCGGGGTGGCTGCGAGTGCCTCCGGGGTCACGGCAGGGTGGCCGCGGGCAGGTGGCCGGGGCAGGTGGCCCTGCAGGGAGCCGTGTCCCCGGGAGGATGTCACGACATGCTTCTGGTGCGCTCTAGCGTCAGGCAGCATTAATGCATTGCTGGCAGCAGGCACGAGCTGCACAGCTGGACACGGGTGTGGGGACGGACACCTGGACACACACACACACGGGGACGGACATCTGGACACACACACACACACCGGGAGGGACACCGGCACAGCCACCAGACCCCCTTGGGCAGGGGACACGGCACCTCACCCCAGCTCGGGTGGCTTTGCTGGGCCAATGTCCCCACCCGGGGGGCTGGAGGGCAGATGTCCCACGCTGGGGGGGGACAAACCAGCCCAGGCAGGGGCAGATGCTCTGTGGAAGGGAGGGGGAGCGGGGCTCCCCAGGGTTTTCGGGGGCCGGGGAGGCAGCAGCTTCCCGTCTGATTGCTAATTATCCTCGTTATTCCGTGTCAGACACTTTATGAAGCACCGGAGTGATTTGCTCTTTCCCTGTAATTAGGCACGTCGCAATTACCATCTAATTCAAGTTCAAGCTCTGGCGTCCTCGCGACCTTCCCGGCCTCAACACGATGTCCCTGCTTGTCTCCCCAGGGCCCCACTGATGTCACCTCTGCCCCGTGTCTGCTTCTCCAGAGAGGAGAGGGGCACCGAGGGGCTGGGGGAGGACAAGGCACACAGCTACACCCCCCAAAAATCCACCCAGCTAAATGTGACACCAAAAGCCCCAAGCCAGCTTCGGGGCCCCCCTCCAGGAGGGTGACAGTCCCCAGCACAACGCTCCTAAGCACCCCTGAGCCCCTGGGATTTTGGGGTGACCCCCAGCACACAGCAAGGCCCTGCCCACACGCAGCTCCCAGCCAGCTGCCACTTTGTCCCCTGCAGTGTCATTTTAGATTCCACAGGACGTATTTAACACATCCACGTCACACCCTCGGCTCCCATTCCCACAGGGACAACAGCACAGAAAGAGCAATTAAAAAAAAAAACCAACAAACCTACAAGGCTTTTTTTGGAGGAAAAAATAGAATATAGAGAGCAGGCTGATTGATCAGCACCTCTTGTACCTTCCCAGCGTGGCAGTGGGATTCCCTCTCCCCACCTGGCTCACGGCATTTGCTGCAGGAAGAGCCACATCTCCTCCTGGAGCATCCCAAAAACGCCGCCAGTGCCGCAGCCCCCGGGCACGGTGCCGTGCCAGGCTCCAGTGGCACCGGAGTCCCCGCAGAAGGATGTCCCCCCCTTCTCCTCCCAGCAGCTAATTAATCCTTCTGCTCAGGCAGAGCTCATTAGCGCTGGTGCAGCGCGGGGCTGCTCCGGCCACCCGGCACAGCCGCCCTTCCCAGCAGAGAGCAAGGTCAGTGCCAGGGGCCAGCGGGCACCGGCCCTGCCTGCACCACGCTGGCCCTGGGCTCTGCTTCCTGGGCCCCTCGGTGGCCTTTCCTGCAGGCTGGTGGTGTTTTTCCAAGCTCACAGCAACAGGGGGAAAAAAAAGAAGGAAAGAAAAAAAAAAAGGGAAAAAGAAAAAAAAAAGGGAAAAAGAAAAAAAAAAGGGAAAAAGAAAAAAAAAGAGGGCTGAGGAGGTGGAGAAAAGCCCCCACCCCGAGCGTGAGGGAGCAGCGGCCAAGGAAAGCAGAGGAGTCAGCCAAGTGCCTCTCTCCGTGGCGGCAGGGCGCGAGTGGGCCGCCCTGCAAATGTTTTGAATTTCCAAAACAGAAGGGAGAAGCCAAGAGCTGCCGAGTTCCCCCACACGCCAAGAAGGACAAAGGGCATCCCTGCGTGGTGGAGGGGAGGGCGGCAGCCCAGCACCCCCCGGGATGTGCCAGGTCAGGGGATGTGGCACAGGGGTGCTCCCAGCTCGGCTCTGATCGTACCCAGGGAGAGGAGAGGGGCAGTTCTGGCTGAGGGTGGACGCTGGCACAGGGCTGGTCCCACACGGGGGTGATGGGATGTGCACCCACAGGGACAGCCCCGAGCAGAGCCTGGGGTGATTCAACACCGGCAAAAAGCTCCCAGCTCCCTGTGCTGGCATAGCAGGAACCTCCCAGCTCCCATCCTCCTGGGAAGCCACCCGCTTCAAGAGCCAAATGTGCTGGAAAAGGCCCGAAGCCAGCGTGCTAGAGGCTCTCCTTGCTGCGGGAGACGCCGACACTGATCCAGAAGGAAATCCCAGTGCCCACCCCGGCTGCTGGCAGGGATGTGAGGATGCTGCATGGGTGGTCCAGCCCCTCAGAGTGATCCCATCCTGCAGGGCCACGCTGCGCCCCAAAAAGCAGAGCCCTCCCCATAAGGAAAATGTGAGATGGGGCAGCCTCCATGGGAATGCCAGCAGCAGCACAGGCCCCACGCTGGTGGGGGACCCCACACCCCTCCCTCCCTTGCAGATTATAACCTCACACAGCTTGTAATCTTAAATTATTAATCCCCAACAAATCCAAACCCCATCTGCCTAATCCCGCCCCCCTCCCACCCGGCATAAAGCCCCTCCCAGGGGGATGGGGGCAGTGGGGCCGCCTGGATGCCAGCCCTGCTACTGGGAGGGGTGGGAGAAGCCATGGGGGGAGCCCCCCCAGCCACGCTGGGAGCAGGCAGGGAGACAATATCGGGCCTATGCGGCCCCCTCACCGCCAGATGTGTGTTAATAAGGCAGCTGCCCCCTAAGCTAATAAGGTCACTTACTGGCTCCAGCAAGACGAGAAAACAAGCAGGGGCTTGGCCGCGGTACAGCCTGACTTGGCACTCGCCGCATGCCGGCTTCCTGAATTCCTGCCGCTTCCAGAACAGCGCAACGGGGTGGAAAAAGCAGAGAGAAACCTCCCTCGCCCTCCCCCCCACCAAAAAAAAAGCACCCCCGAGGCCCAACCGGCCTCCAGCATCCCCCTGGTCCCCGGGTGCTGCCGCCTGTGCCCCGCTGTCTTCACCCCACCGCGGGGTTTATTCCTTAGGGAAAACCTCGTGGAAAGGCTGGGAGAGAGAGGGGGGGGGATTCCTGCAGACTTAACCAGCACCCCCCCCTCGCTCCCTCCCTCGCCTGCCCCCGATCATGGCGCCTACAACTCCCTTTGTTTTAATATTCTAAAGCGAGCCAGATGCCGGCTTTAATCCCCTCAGCTGGGGAGGATTTGCAAACACATTAGGAGGCAGAGCCGGCCCCGGCCCCAGCCCCAGCCCCACGGCGGCACTGCGCCCCATCTGCCGCCTCGGGAAGGGGATCCCGGCCCCTAATTGCCTTCTCATGTCGGGATTAGGGGCTGACAAGGTGTGCGACAACAGGGACACGAGCATCCCCTGCCACTTGTGGCTGGGGCGCACCGGGAGGGCCCTATGGTTTGCTCCGCAGAGTTTGGGGGGGGTTGCCCTGGTGACAGGGTGCCAGGGGGATGGGAGTGGCACGGATGGGTCCTGCAGGGCGGTGGGTGCTCAGGAGAGGGGCAGAGGTTGCACCGCAGCTCTCCTGAAGATGGGATGCTGGATGGGTGTGTCTGTCCCAGTGGTGCGACCTCACAGCTGCCGGCCCAGAGAGTGACCGGCTGCCCCACATCCCTCGCGGACATTGGGATATTTTGGGCAAACCTCTGGTGGAACAGGGGAAGGGATTTCCATCCCGACCTCCAGCGCCGCCAGCTCCTGCTCTGCCGCTGCCTCCTCCCCCTGGGACTCGGCAAACGAGGCTGAGATTGAACAGGGACCAAGAGCGAGAGCGAGAGGGGCCAGATCCCGCAGGAGCAGCTCCAGGTGTGCATCCCATTTGTCTGACAGCATCCAGGCCAGCTCCTCTGCATCACAGCCCCGGCTGCCCCAGCACAGTCGGACCCTTCCCACAGTCAGGAGGGGGAAGTGGCCTCTGCAAAGCGGGGAGAGGCAGCAGCAGAGCCCCAGGAGCCGGAGGGTGTCAGGGATGTGATGCTGGAGCGATGTCCCAACCCCACAACATCCCAAATGGGGAAACAACTGCCATACAGGATGCCCCACAAAGCCCCTCCTCACCCGAGGGTCAGCTCACAGCACACCCTCCCAGCTTCCCAAATTCTCTCCAGGCCCCCCCAATCCAGCCTGGACTTTGTGGGGGACCCCAAACAGCTCACAACCCTGCAGGGACCAGGTACCCCTCCCAAGGATCTCCACATCCTCCCCTGCCCATCACAGTGCTGCCTGTGCTCACAGGAGCTTCCAGCTCCAGCTTCCCCAAAGAAACAGCTCCAGGAACACAGAATCTTCCTGAGCTATCCCAGACCCCACATTCGCACTGCAAAAGCAGCAGGGCTTCTTTTTGAGGGTGTTTTTATTTTTTTGGTGCGTTGGTTTTGTTTTTTTTTAAGACCAGGATCTCCTCCACAGCACTTAGCAGCCAGGAGCTCTGAGGGAGCAGAGCTCAGTGCCTTAGAACGACGCCTCATTTGCCAAGAAATAATCCCAAAGAGAAAAAAAAAGAAAAAAAACACCAACTCAAAAAACACCCAGAAACCCCAGACTCAGAAGATAATTAACTCCACAAAGCAGCGACCCTGAGCAGCTCAAATCTACGCTGTAACTCCCCAGCCTCTTCTCCAAGGAATTATTTCTTCCTGTCTCCAACACAACAGCACCAGCACTCGGAGGCCTGGGGATTTTATTGGGGTTGTGTGTGTCCCCCAAACCCTGTGCACAGATTTGCCCCCACCCAGGCAAGGTGGGGGGCCCAGCCCCACATGAGACCCCACATCTCTGAGCAGGACTGCAATGGGATCAATCCCCATGCCTGTGGAGGGTTGGGTTAGGGACCCTGAGGATGTGGGGCTCCACTCTTGAGGGGATGGAGGGGGGGGAAACGGGTGCTGCTGGCCCCCAACACCCACCAGCACCCCCTGACAGGGAAGGAGCCACTTTTCAGCTTTTTCTTTGCAGACAAACAGCAGGAAAAGGCAGGACAGACACCCTGGGGATGCATTTTACCCCCACCATTCCCTCTCCCACCTTTAAGCCTGGCAGAAGGGACGCTCCACCAGAAGCTGGCCCGGGTGACCCAGGTACCATCACCCCCCTGGCAGCATCACCCCCTGCCCCTTCCTGCCCCTCTCCAGGGAGGGGAATTGAAGAGAGAAGAGCTGAGAAAAGGCAGTGCAGAGCCAGCCCTTCCCACTGCTGCTCCCCCCGGCATCCCCCTTCCCCTCCTGACCGCAAAAAGCCAACATCTCCCTGCGCCCCTCCAGCCAGGGGATGGGAATGTGGAAGCAATTGCACTTGGCAAGGCAGCAACAGTGAGTCAAAAACAGTTGTTTGGCTTGTCAGCCACCCAGGCCCTGCAGCACTCTTGTTTTCCTTTGCCTGCCTTAACCCCTTCCAGCCCCATGCACAGCTCCTAGCAGGACCCACAGCCCCCAGCCCCGCTGTGGAGAGGAGAGGGGAGCTGGAGAGAAGTCTCGTGGCACAGCCTGGCTGTCCTGCTCCCAGAAATGGGAGGACGGCAAATTCTCTGGCAGGAAAGCCTGCAGGGAGAAGGTGCACTGAACTTGCCGTGGTGCTGGGAGCTGGTGTGGGGCACAGGAATATCCCAAGGCCACCAAGGATGGCCGGTGGTCCTGCAGCATCCCACCCACTCGTCCCAGGAGATGCAGAGAGCTCCTTGTCCCTGCCACAGACAGCACCCCAGCTGCCCCTTGGCAGGCTGAGGGGACACGGCCACGTGTGCTGGGGACCCTGTGCCACCCTGGGGTGGTCAGACCACCCCGGGCAGTGCCAGCCTGGTGGCACTGGGTGTTTTAAAGCCCTGAGCACAGCAGGCCCCATCCCATTTACAGCAGTTTAGCACATCCCAGGGCTGCTTCCCACCAGCTCCTCCAGCCCCTTCCCTGCCGGCCACATGGCAGAGAGGCCAGGAACACATCCAGAGCCACCACGGGCTGCAGCAGGGGCTCTGCTCCACGCCCAGGTCACCCCTCACACCCCAAGATGGGGGTCCCATCCTGCCATCGATTCAGAGCAGGGTAGGGGGACACCAGGATCCATCCATGGAGGGACAGCCATGGGGGTCAGGGTATGGGTCAGGGTACCCCTCTGGGCATCCAGCCAAATCCCACAGCTCTCCATTCCCCCCAGACTGGTCCCAGAGAAGACAGACATGAGGAGAGAGGCCAGGGATGGGGGTTCTCCCTCTGTCCACCGGGGACAACCCCCACTGCACCCCTCCAGCACGAGGGAAGCGGGGCCAGGGGATGGCTGGGGAAGAGTTAAACCCTCTGGAGCGCATGGAAGGGGAGGAAAAGTGGAGGGCAAGGCTGCGCCCGCCGGGAGAGACAAAGCGAGATGCAGGAGCCAAGAGATGAAGGCGAGGATGCGATAAGAGGGGGAGCGGGGTGTGTGCTCTGGAGCGAGGGAAGGGGAGGAGGAGGAGGAGAGGTGGGTGATGACCAAAGTCATTGAACATTTTTTGGCACGCCTACCCCCGAGTATCCTGGCCGTTGGCCCAGCTCGGAGCTGAACTTAAACAAACTCCTGTTGCAGCCATCTGCTTGATTTTAAAATAAATCAAACAATCTGTTGAGCCGTGGGTGATCAAATTTCCATCTGTGCGGACGCCTGCTCGCCTCCTCGGAGCCTCCGCTTGCCTCTACCAGCCAAACACTCCTGGCAGCATGTGGCCTCCCTAATTCCTCCAGGAAAGGGAGAAACCGGACCTCCCCCTGCACCCCGGGCCCCTCCCGGCCCTTCCCCGCCACCCTCCTAACTCAAACCAAGTGCTATTTTTACAGCCGCCCACCAAACAGAGACACGTCCCGGGTTTAAACGGGAGGAAAACGGGGCTGGAGGGAAGATCCCAAGAGGGATGGAGCTGCTCCGTTGCTGCCCACGCTGGGGGGATTCCTCATCCTGTCTCCATCCATCCCACGGGTCTGAGGGAATGGGAAGGCAAAGGGCAGCAGCTGCTGGCCCCGGAGGTGGTGACTGCGGTGCAGAGGCCACGGGCTGGCCAGAAATAGCAGCTGCGAGGCCAGTGCTGTGTGGCCGTCCCCAGGACGGGGACACCGGGCACACGCCACCTCCAGGTGCCTGAGGGTGCCAAGCTCACAGCCACCCTGCCCAGCCACCCCCTCAGACAGCCTGCTGGCCCTCAAATCCACCCAAAATCATCTCATCCTGAGGGTTTCCCCCCCTCCTCTGGGAGCTGGGGACCCAAGGGGGGGGGGCAGCACCACCTGCATTTTGTCCCAAGGTCCCCAAAGTGCGAAAAGAGCGGTGGCATCTCCCTCCTCCGCTGTCTCTTTGTGTCCTGCAGGACCTCTGCTCATCTGGGGGAACAGCACCCATGCTATCCACAGCCCCACAGCCCCTCTGAGGGGTCAGTCCCTTGTCCAAGCCAAGGACAAACCCCTGCTGGCATCACCCCGACTTTGCCGTCCTTCCCCGGAGCCCTTCCTTCCGCTCCGCACAGAGGGCACCGGGCACAGGGCCAGCACAGCCAGAACTAGGGCAGCAAGGGGTGGGCAAAAACACAGCAAAAGGACTAAAAGATGAGCAAAGAGGGAGGAAATCATTGTGAATGAAGGAGAAGGAGCAGGGATGGATAAAGGACAGAGCCCGATTCGGGCTCACTGGACCCCAGCAGCTCCAGTGGGGAAGGTCAGGGTGAGAGCACAGACTGTCTGTGGGAAAGGGAGGAAAGGACATCACAGCAGGATTTATTCCTCCTCCAGGGCTTCGGTTATTGGGGTGACGCTTCCTGAGGGTCCCTCGTGGCATGGTGGGAGCAGCAGCAAGGAAAAGGTGGTGCCCAGCACCCACGAGAGCCCTGCCGGGAGCCCGAGCCAGCGGCTGCGGAACAAACCTCACCCGTGTGGGAAATTGCCAAGCCAAGAGCCGTCCTGGCCAGCCCAGGGCCAGCCTGGCCAAGCCACTCACTGCTGGAAAGAACAGGGAGCAGGGTGGCCCCCACCCTGCTGCAGCCTCAAATGCTTCCCAGTGCCAGCTTTTGGGAGGGGTTGTCCAGCCCCAAGCACACAGCATGCAGCACCCAGGCTCCAGGATGCAGGATCAGCAGGATCAGCATGAGAACGGGGAGATCAGCAAGGGAAAAAAAAAACTGGAATGAGTGATTCTGGAAAAACTGGAGCAGCTTGGGTGATCCCAGTGCCACAAGGGAACAGCCCCACAGGAGAAAATCTGCTCCTGGGGATCCACATCCCTGAGCTCAGGCTGAGATGGAGAGGTCCCTCCAAATGCTCCTTATGGAGTAAGATCCAGGCAGAGCCCTGACAGGATGCACAGCAGGGAGCAGGTTACACAGCTCAAGCAATAGCGGGAAGGGGAGAAAAAAAAACAACAAAAAAACCAACAAAACCAAGCCCCTTTTTGGAAGAGGAAAGGGCTGACAGGACCTGGCTGAGAAGCAGGAGAAAGCCCAGATTTCCCAGTTACTGTGCAGATGTTCTGGACTGAAAACAGAAGACGGCAGGAGCGAATTCATCTCCCCCTCCAGAGACGCCGCAGCCGGAGCATCTGGACTCTGTCTGCAGGCAGCAGAGCCGGCTCCCCCCGTCCCCTGGGAGCCCCGCACCGGGAACAGCCGGGACAGCCCCGGGTGCCACCCGCACCCAGAGCACGGCCGGCAGTGACAACACAGCCCTGTCCCCACACAGGGAACAGCCGGGACAGCCCCGGGGTGCCACCCGCACCCAGAACACGGCCGGCAGTGACAACACAGCCCTGTCCCCGCACCGGGAACAGCCGGGACAGCCCCGGGGTGCCACCCGCACCCAGAGCACGGCCGGCAGTGACAACACAGCCCTGTCCCCGCACCGGGAACAGCCGCGACAGCCCCGGGGTGCCACCCGCACCAAGGGCAGGGCCGGCAGTGACAACACAGCCTTGTCCCCCCACCGGGAACAGCCGGGACAGCCCCGGGGTGGCATCTGCACCCAGAGCAGGGCCGGCAGTGACAACACAGCCTTGTCCCCGCACCGGGAACAGCCGGGACAGCCCCGGGGTCCCCCCCGCACCCAGGGCGGGGCCGGCAGGGACAACCCAGCCCTGTCCCCGCACCGGGAACAGCCGGGACAGCCCCGGGGTCCCCCCCGCACCCAGGGCGGGGCCGGCAGGGACAACCCAGCCCTGTCCCCGCACCGGGAACAGCCGGGACAGCCCCGGGGTGCCACCCGCACCCAGCACACGGCTGGCAGTGACAACACAGCCCTGTCCCCGCACCAGGTTGACCTTGGCACCGCTGCCTCCAGGGGGAACGGAAAGGCCTTGTCTTTGCAGTGTTCTCACACCGGGGTAACTCCTGCTGCCTGCTCTGAGAGCCGCGGGCAGCGATGGGGAGAAGAAAATGCGGCTGGTTTAGCAGTGAGGACAAGGAGGGGGGCAGGAGACATCCATCCATATATATATATTTATATATATAAATACACACTTACTCCTGGCCAGGGTAATAACTGGAATCATCAGCACTTGACCATCACTTGATGTAAAGCTTCACAGCCGACTGAAGTCAGCCCCTTTCCAGAAACATGCTGGAAGCAGCTGGAAGGTGATGGTGGCAATTTGCTGTGTGCCCCACACCCTCAGCTGTCTGTGTGTCACTCCCTCCCGAGTCTGTCTGTCCCACCAGGGCTGCAAAACACTGAGCGAGAACCCAACGTCCTGGCTGTCACCAAAATGTTCCCAGCTCCAAGGTCCCTCCCTGGTGTCCCCAGGGACAGAGGTGGCTGCTGGCGGCCCCTCAGATCCATCAGATGACATACTTCCCATTTCCAAGGAGGGGCAAAGCTGGGGAGGACAATTAAAACCATTTTGGAGGGTCAGCTGGGAAAACTCCCCCTGCACGGAGTTGTGGCAGAGCCTGGGCTGCGCCACGGGATGCACATCCTACAGGGATGGGCACCCACAACAGGAACCCCCAGCCCCAAAACAGCAGGTGCTGGGGACACACTGGGTGACAGCATGCCAGGACACAGCCTTGAGGGGGTCACAGAGGGGCTGGAAGCCTGGGAGCAGTCCAGGCTCCTGCCCTTTGGCCAGGGAAGGCAGCTGTCCATCCCAAACCAAGGGGGGGATGCCTCTGGCTGCAGGGTGGCCACCACCCCTCTCCCATCAGGACCTTCCCTCTCATCCCAGCTGAGTCTCAGCCTTGTTTCAGCTCTTAAAAGCAGAAGACAAAAATTCACTGGGAGAAAACAAACCAGTCCCTGCAAGCCCTCCTGCCCTTTTCACATCCCTCACGGAGGGTGCCAGGACCCTCCCCATGCATTCCTGGTCAAAGCCAGCCCCAAAACCCAGCTGCTCACCCCTGCCAAGACCTGGCTCTGCCAGGATACCAGGGCAGGCAATGCTGTGGCCGGGTCTGCCAGAAGCCGGTGGGAAGAGGCAGCACCAGGGCAGACAGCGATTTCCTGAGTTTGTGTGCCAGGGGTTCTGAAATAACCCTCGGTAAATCCTGCAGCAGGTCCCTGGGCCACCAGGAATGGCCCATCCAGCATCAGTGCTTGGATATGGCCACCAAAACACAGCATCTTGGGAGTTCTCAGGATGGAGGGAGCTCCTACACCTGATGGCATGGACACCCCAGCCCTGGGATGGGATGGGATGGGATGGGATGGGATGGGATGGGATGGGATGGGATGGGATGGGATGGGATGGGATGGGATGGGATGGGAGGCAGCCCGGGGCAGCCACAGGGCTCGCTCTGACCCAGTGCAGGTCACGGCAGGCTCGGCACAGGCACCTCTCCAGCAGGTTAGAGAGGGAAAGCCGGGGCAGCTGCTGCTCCAAGCACACCAGCTCCATGGGTAAACAGATGACTTCAGCCTCCCGAGAGCTACTAAAGCCCGGCAGCACTTGTGCTAACGTGGAAGGGGGGAGGAAAAGAAGCAAACCAAAGAGGGAGAAGCAGCGTCATACCCACGCCAGGCTGCGAAGCACACCCAGGTAACGTCACCCTTCTCCCGGCCCAGCCAAAAATCCACCCTGGAGCCATCCCCTTCATCCCTGCCCTGCTGCTGAAGATCCAGCATGGAAAAGGAGCCACACAGCAGCCACAGCAGCTGCACGAGGCTGTTTATCCAGCCACGGCACGGCTCGGCTCACGTGTGCCGGGGAGAGGCCGCAGCAGCTGCTCACCTGGCACCGGGAGCAAACCACGACCTGCCCGCAGCAGCCGGGGCTGGCACCGGGGCTCCGGCACCTTTTACACGGCCTGGGGAAGGGAAGCAGGCTGGGGTAGCCGGGAGCCATGCCGTTGGCACGGGAGCAGCCCCGCAGTCCCCGCGGCGCGGCTGGCACGTGCCACCGCGCGGCACCGGCGCCGCCAGGAGCCAAGGCACGCCCGAGGCACCGCTGCTACCCGCCTTGGCGGTGGGGGACACGGGGCTGTCACGGCCCTGGGACGGGGCCCGGGGGAATCGTGCTGCTGGAAAGGCTCCCGCCGCCAGCTGCTCCCAGCGGAAGAGAGCCCGGCATGGCTGGGAGGTTGCCACCGCCAGCCCGGCTCCTGCCCCAGCTCCCAGGGATGCTCCTGCCTCACCATCTCCCTGGATGTGTCTCCATGTCCCCACCCGGGCAGTCCCCAAGGAGGGCAGTGTCCCCCCGATGCATCAGAGGGACATTTCCATGCTATCCCTTCCAGGCCAGGACGGCATCATGTGGCACAGGCCTTTTGCTGCAGGGAGGAACATCTGGCCAGATGCTGCCCAGCAGCAGAGGACCGTCTCCGAAAAAGGAGCCAAAGGTGCCATCAGGGAGCAAACAGAGCCCTCCCCATCCCAAAAACCAGCATGGGAAGGGATCCAGGGCACCTACTGCAGCCGGAGAGGTGTAAGCAGGCTCCTGGCAAACCGGCTGTGCCCTGTGCCCCAAAACATCATGAGTCCCCAAAACCTGCTCAGGAGATGGAGACGGCTCCTTGGCACTCAAGGACAGTGACTGGGGTGTCAGGACAGGACCCAGCTGGTATCTTGGGGGGCAAGGAGCCAACTCCTGCCATTCCTGATGCACTTGGAAAACCAGGCACCCACGCCGCTGTGCAGGGAAGTCCCTCCTCGCTGGGAAGCAGCCAAAGAGCATCCCAGGCTGCCCTCTGTGACCGAGCTTCCCGGATGGCTGAGAAAGGCCAAGTGTCTGGACAAAACATCTGTCCGGCCACAGCAGCCAGAGCCGTCCAGCCGTCCCTTTACCCCATCTCCCGACTTGGCTGCGACTCCAGAGGATGCTCTGGGGGTTGCAAAACCATTTTCACTGCACGGGGTGAGAGTGGAGCCGGTCCCTCTCCCCTGGGTGCCCACAGGGGGTATTTCGGGGGGGTGCAGCACAGTGTCAGACCAGCATTTTTGGCAGGTGCCTGCTCGAGCTGCCAGCCCTGCGGTGCTGCTGCTTTTGGGAAAGGCAGGGAGAAAGCAAAGAGCAGGGAGGGCAGGGTGAAAAATAAATATATAGCAGCCAGCTGGCGAGCTGTGGAGTCAGCACAAGGTCTGCAGGACACGGCACTGGCAGCGGCGCGGGAGCCCTGGAATTTCGGACAGCTGGTCCAGCAAGGTCAGCCCGGCCAAAGCAAAGACCCCTGTGCTGCTCCCCACAGCGTGGCTGAAGGACAAACACCCCCAGCTGGAAACCCCATGGGGACAAGCCACCACGCCAGGGGGTGAATCTGGCACAGCGGCGGGTGAGGAGAGGAAGGGACAGCCAGGTGCGGGTTCCCACGTAGCAAAGCAGCCCTGACCTCGGCGGCAGGAGAAGGCCCGTGGCACATTTTCCCTGTGTTGTTTCTTTGTTTGCCATCTGGGAACACGATGCCCAGGGAGGCCGTGTCCCCAGACATGAAGTCATATCATGATTATATTGCCACCTCCGTGCTGGGATTGAGATCTCATCCGAAAATGCCAGCCCGGGTCGGTGCTGGCTGCAGCAGCTGCTTTGCTGAAAGGCAACGTGGGCCTCACTAAAAACAACCTCACATGCTGCAAACTGAACAGCTTTATCCCAAAGAAATTGGCTTAAATTGGCCTGATTTTGCTCTGAATCTGCTGGAATTCGTGATGGCAAAAATTGCCAGAAGCACAGGTAGAACCACCAAAACCAAACCAAGGTGGAAGCCAAAAGATTGAGATGGGTAAGACCAGCTCTGCTGCTTATTTAAGGGATGAGGAGAAGCTAAATGCAGCTTGTGCCACCTCCCTGGAGGCCACACATGGTGCCTGGGGTGGGGACACAGAGGTGCCATCAGCTTGGCTGAAAAAGCACCACCACCCAAAACACTGCCAGTGGCCAGAAGGTTTTTGATTTCCTTCAAAATCCATAAGAGATGCAAAGAAGGCAGAGGTGCCTGGGGCTCTTCCTACACAGCTCTCCTAATTCTCATGCTGCAGTGCACCCAAATATCCCACAATTTGGCCTGGTGCAATGCAGGAGCAGGGCTCAGGCATCACTCCCCGCCTTCTGGGTTTGCTTTTCTGGCATCCAGGAGCTTTGGCTGCCGCTCAGCATCAGTAGGACAAGGTTTAGTGGAGAACACAAGAACTCTTTGATTTTTGCCCAAAAGCCTTTTTGAAAGCCAAAAGGAAAGTGCCCACCAACAGCTGTCAGCTCGACGCAGTGATTTGGAAATGCAGCCGTGACCTTTGGAGCTGGGAACCTGCAGAAGGGGCCAAATCCCCAGCTGAGCCAACAGCACTGCTGGCAATTGGTAAATCCAGCAAACTCAGCCCCTGTGCCCTGTCAGGCACAGCCCCACACAACCAGCCCCAGGTGTGCTCTGAAAAGTGGGAATGGGGCATGGAAAACACCACGTGATTCCCAGAAACCGGCCTGAGGACCAGGCTGGGAGAGGCAGTGAAATCCAGCTGCTCCCGAGGAGCACGATGCCAACACCTCCACAGCACCACGCAGCACCAAAGGAAACTGAACACAGAACCACGGATTTGTTTGGGTTGGAGAAGCCCTCCAAGGCCATCGATCCAACCGTTCCCCCAGCACTGCCAAGGCCAGCAGTGACCACGTCCCCAAGTGCCACACCTTTTAAATCCCTCAAGGAATGGTGACTCCACCACTGCCATGGGCAGCTGTGTCAGAGCTTGATGGCCCTTCCAGTGGAGAAATTTTCCTTAAAATCCAAACCAAGCCCCCCCTGGCCCAGCCTGAGGCCGTTCCCTCTCCTCCTGTCCCTGTTCCCTGGGGGCAGAGCGGCTGTCCCCTCCTGTCAGGGACTTGTGCAGAGCCACAAGGTCCCCCTGAGCCTCCTTTTCTCCAGGCTGAGCTCCTTTCCCAGCTCCCTCAGCCTCTCCTGGTGCTCCAGCCCCTTCCCAAGCTCTGCTGCCCTAATGCTGAGCCCTGGGGACACCACTGGCGACCGGCCACCAACTGGATGTGTCCCCATTCCCTGCCATTCTTCGGGCCCAGCACCCAGACAGTTTTTTACCCAAGGAACAGCAGCCCATCCAAGCCTTGAGCAGCCAGTTTCTCCTGGGAAATGCTGTGGGAAACGCTGCCAAAGCATTTACTGAAGTCCACACAGACAACATCCAGAGCCTTCTCTCACCCACTGAGTGGGTCACCTTGTCACAGGACATCAGGTGACAAGGACCTGCCATTCATGAACTCATGTGGGCTGGGCCTGATCACTTGGTTGTCCTGAACAGCTGTGCTCAAGTTACAGTAGGATTTGAAAGCTTTCCAGACACCTGGAATTATTTTTAAAAAGTTGTATTTAAGGGAAAAAAAACAGAAAACTTCAAGAGGAGTCACTTTTACAGGTACATAAGTGCAGAGAGAGCAGTGGAAGGCGAAGATGGGAAGAGCTGGAAGACAGGGTAAAAGCTTTTTTTGTGTGGAAGCTTTTCCTGGTGAACACAGGACACTGAGAACGCCAGACAGGCTGAGGACAAGCAGCCCTTGAGCTGGGAATGCATCACTTCACCCCTGTGGAGAGGGCTGGAGAGCCTGGGGGTGACTTGAGAAGGCACAGCCAGCCAGGAACAGGTCACTGTCACCTCTGGGAAGCAACCAAATCTGGGCATTTTGTGTTTTATTGAAAGCCATCGCTCCCAACAGCAGCTGCTCGAGGAACCGGCTCCTCCTGGGATGGATCCACATCCCAGTGGGATGCACAGGCAATTTATCCAGATCAGCAGGACATGTCCCACCTGGACACCCCAAACTCAGAGCCCTGCACCAATAAGTGCATTGATCTACACAGCTTCCCCTCGTAAGGGGCACAGCTGGAAAGAAAATCCATTTTCACGCTGCACATCTGGGGACCAAGGGTGACAAGCCAAAGGATGCCCAAGCCAGATGCCCTTCCTACACCCAGCACTGCCAATTTTTCTTGAAGGGGAGAACCCAAACCCACCTGACACGTGCCAACCGCAGCAGGGTTCTGTAGAGCTCACCTCTGGGAGACCCTCCTGCAGCAGGGAGAGCTTCAGGCACCACCACGCCTCCACAGAGCACCGCTTGTTCCACTGCTCCCCACCACCAAACCAGCAGCAGAGACACCACCCACCCAAAATATCGGTGGCCCCTCCCTCCTGGCAAGCCTCAGATGTGGGGGTCCCCCATCAGCACCTCCACACTGTCACAGAGAGGACCTTTGCCCCATCCTGCTCTCGCTGCCCTGCTAAAAGAGGGAGACCTGGGGCTGTCTGGTGGCTTTTGGGCTATTGACCTCAAGCTTTGAGCCATTTGTGTCAACCATACACAGGCAGGACAGCAGCAAACCACAGCTGGGTGCAGGGGGGTGTGAAAAACCAAGTGCGGTCCAAAAATGAAGCTGCAGAGCCGAAAGTAGAACTGGGGAGATGATTTCAGCTGCTCAGGCTCATTCCCTCCAGCCTGGTGCCGTCGGAACGGGGACCTGGGCGTCGCACAAGAGTGAAAGGCTCATCTGGGGTGACTTTCAGCACCAAGCGTGGCTGAACAAGGGTACAGCTAAATTAACCAAGTGCCCTACCCAAGCATTAAGCCGTGTTTTAAATAACCTTGACATCTGTGAGGTCTCAGCCTGCTGGAAAGCATGTGGAGACAGGGAGGGAAAATGCGCCAGGACCTTCTGGCTGGCCAGAGTCCCCACCAGGACACGGCCACGATGTCCCCAGGCAGCTCTGCTGTGCCTCCTGCCACTCAGCCCCTTGCAGCAGCCCCTTGATTTGCTCATTAGCAAACCCGGGAACAAGAGGAGGAACAAAATAGCGTCCCTTCCCCGGGACACACTCTGTGTCCTCGTGGGAGCTGGGGATTGAGGCCAGTGGGGGTGAGGACTGACACGCCTGAAAAACTCTGGGATCTGGGGGGGGTCACTAAGGAACCCCACAGGAAGCACCCAGAGCACCCATCCATGCTGGAACAGAAGTGCTGTTCATAATGTCCCCATGAGGTGGCCTGGGGACACCAAGGGGGCAGAGGCCTGAGAAAGCAGCTGGGGACATGCAGATGATGCCCCTCTCATCAGCTGCACCCAGCTGGGCTCTGCTGGGGCACTCCAGCATCACCCCTGCATCAGCACCACGGGCTGCTCGCCTGCCTCCCGAGTCCCCCATGGCCACCAGCACCTTGCAAATGCCACCATGACCACGTGGGCATCACAACCCACCCAGCAACCATGAAAATAAACCACCTGCATCCACAAATGACCCAAAATTATGTCAGGACCATCCAGGTCAGGCTGACAGATGCTGGGGGAAATCCTCCAAAAGCAAAAGCTTCCGGAGGATTCCCAGCACCGGTGCCAACCCAACCTGCCATGCCATCCTGGCACCCTCCAGGTGAACGCAGCTCCTGCCTGGTGGCTTTCCAAGCAGTGTCCCCCCCAGTTCAGGAGCCAGCACAGCTCAACGGGAAATTATATTTGTAAGCAGCCAAGGGAGAGCGACAGGAGAGAAAAGGAGCACTGTCTTGGAAGGACTGGTTTACATTTCTAAAGAAAATGCCAGTGCCTCAGAGAGCTGCAGGGTTCTGGCTATGGATGGAGCCGAAAGGCTTTGAAAGTGACCTCAGGGATTGGGGATGTTGGCATTTGACAGAGCCCAGCCTGGGGCCTGGTTTGGTGATACAGAGCAGTGGCTCTGGAGAGTTCCCACAAGCTGGAAATTTGGGGGTAAAAGCTGTTATTTCCTCTTCCCACGAGAAAGACAAGCTTGGGAGGAATAAACTTTTTCCTCTGCCATGTGCTTTTGAGGTGCTGCCCCCAAAGCAGCCTGTGTAACCCCGGGGGGAGCCACAGAAAGGAGCAACTGAGGAATCTGGCAGCACCTGGGTGATGACACCCGTGATACCCTTCAGGGTTGCAGGGCTTTTGGGGAGCCCTCACCGCAGGATAACCAGAGCAGCACGGGTGGGGGGCACCCAGCCCTGTGCTCACCCATCAGCTGTGGGAAGAACCGCGGCTTCTCCAAGGGAAATCCCTTCATTAAGGCACCTTGTAAAACTGGGGATAAGTTGGGAAGTTTCCTACAGAGCCCATGAGCTCCTTCCAGCTTCCCAGGGATGTTCCCACAGAGGGCAGGCCAGGCAGCCCTCCCACCCCTCTGGCAACTCTGAGCACTCTTGATGGCAAGCGGGACAGGATTGGGATTTCCTCTGTCCTGGCTCCCACCTCCCTCATCCGAAGCTGCCAACAACACGGACACTTTTGGAACAGGACAGGTCTTGGCTCTTCCCACCTCCTGGAAGGATTTTTATCTGTTCCTCCACAGCTTGACAGCTCCAAAAGTTCATTGCTAAAGGCACCCCATCCGTCAGCATTCGCCCCCAGGAACCAAACCCAAAAGAAGAGCATCCATCTATGTCACTGCTCCAACTCCTCCTGGATTCCAGAGGTGGGAAGTGCTGGGAAAGGAGGGATGGGGTCCGGGCCAGCTGCCTTACCTTGAGGAGGAGAGACGAGGGTGCCACTGCCAGCAGCTCTGGCGGGGTCATGCTCTTGCCAGCCAGCACCACGGCCCCGCACTCGGCACAGGCGCCGATGGTCAGCTGCTTCCCGTCGTCCACCAGCAGGCTGTTGGCCACGCGCAGGGTGTAGAGGAAGACGGGAAGTCTGGCCACTTGAACCGCTTTTAATCCAAGGCATCGCTTCTTCTCCTGCCGGCAGAAGAAGCAGACGAAGGTCTCCACTTTGTACTGCCGGGACCAGGCGCTGCTGGGGTGGTGGGAGTTCCTGCCCTCGTGCTGCAGCCACTGTCCCAGCAGGTCGTGGTAGCACAGGATGCAGGTGGCCACCAGCCCGGTGGAGTCGGCCGGTCTGGCCCGCGGGGCGGGCGGGTAGACTGTCAAGAAGGGGAAAAAGGGCTCCTTCTCCCCAAATCGCCCTGGAGGGTTGACGTTGAGCTGGAACTCTTTGCCAGCTCCCAACTCGGCCCCGCAGATGTAGCAGACAGAGGTGGGACCAGGCTTGATGACAGCGGGGTGGCCGGCGAGGTCACCAGCGCAGAAGACCTGGTGGTACCTCCCCAGGAAACTCTGCACGGAGGAGATGAGCTCCTCGTTGTGACAGGCCCTGTACATGGCCCACAGGTCCTGCAGCACCCCGAAGCACTTGCGGCAGCTGCTGACCTCCCAGTGCTTGTTCAGCCCCTTGGCGCCGGGCGGGCAGGGCAGGAGGCTGAGGAAGGGGAAATGCATGGTGCTCTTCGCGTTGCCGTTGGTGATTTTGGCCGCCACCGGCCTCGCCTCCTTGCCGCACTCCTCCCCGCAGAGGTAGCAAGCCTCGGGCACCGGCGGGATGCCCGTCCCGTCCTCCTTCATCCCTCGGCGGCCCTTGGCGGGCATGGCCCCGGCGCCGAGGGGCACCACGTAGAGCCGCTGCAGCACGGGCACGTTGGCCAGCTCGAAGCTTTGCCACTGCTGCATGAGGGAGGCGAAGCAGCAGGGACACACCAGGGTGCTGCCGGTGGGGGACAGCGGCTGGGCACCCGGCGGGGGGCTGTGCAGCCACAGGAACGGGAAGAAAGGTCCCGGCGAGGTCTTCTCCTGCTTCTGCACGTGGACGCGGTGCTGGGCGCCGGGTGCCAAGGGGCTGCCGCAGATGTAGCAGGCGGTGCCCGGTGCCCAAGCGGGCCGCTCGCTGCCTTCCTCCTCCTCCTCCTCCTCCTCCTCGCTGGTGATGTTGATCTCGCTGTCCGAGGAGCAGCAGGGGGGCCCCCGCTCGCTCCCCGCCGCCGGGGGGGCCCGCGCCGCGCCGCCCGCCCCCTCGGGCTCCGAGAGGGGCTCGGCGTCGGAGAGCTCGGAGAGCTCGGAGCCGGCTGCCGGCCCTTCCTCCTCCTCCTCTTCCTCCTCCTCCTCCGGGTGGCCGGCGGCGCGGCGCGGCGGCGCGGCGGGGTCCCAGCCCGTGGCCCCCCGCCGCAGCCCGGCTCCCCCCGCCGCCGCCGCCGCCGCCTCGCACTGATGGGGCCGCTTGAGCCAGTACATGCGCTTCTCCACCGGCGTGCGGCTGCGCTCGAAGGAGTCCCACTGCTCGCCCAGGAAGCAGCGGCAGACAGCGCAGACCAGGGCGCAGCCCTCCGCCGAGACGGCGCGGGCGCCGGGCGCCGGCTCCTGGTGCTGCAGGAAGGGGAAGAAGGGCCGGTGGTCGCGGGGGGGTCGCACTTGAAGCTTGAGCTCTTTGCCGCGGCTGATGCCGCCGCCGCAGATGAAGCAGCAGAGCGGGGGCGCCGGGGGTTGC
>WAAE01011008.1:276604-317965 GCA_013400495.1 Nicator chloris
GGGAGGGAAGGATGCTGCTGGGATGGTCCCCACCAAGCAGGAAGGAGGAAGGTGACTCTGGGGAGAGGAGGGGACCACTGACTGCAACCACTGCCCTGTGGGGACACTCTGAGCCTCTCTGCTCTGCCAGGAGCTTCCGGACAGGCTGCGGCAAAGAAACTGCTGCTCCTGCAACAGCCGGGGGACAAAGCCATGTGGGGACACATTCGGTGCCTGGCACGGTGGTCACAGTGCTTGAGTCCAACCAAGATCCCCAGGAGCACCCTGTGAGCCCATGAGTATAAGTGGATGATCCAGCACCCTCAGTCCATGCCCCAGATCCCTCTGTGGGCACCCACAGCATTGACCTCGTGCTGCTCGTCCTGCTCACCCCCACTGGGACCAGGCTCTGATTCCCTCCATGTCCCCATGTCCTGTGAGGGAGCCACATCCCCTGCAAGGCACCAGGGCCCAGTTGCTGGTTGTGGGTTTTTTTCGTAAGGGTTTTGTTGTTTGTTTTTTCTTTTTTTTAAGAGATTTTTTTTCTTTTCCTTTCCAGGGCGAGCAGCTCCACAAATGCCAAGTGCCGATGCCAAAGGGCCGTGTCAACAAAGAAGAATGAGTGTGGCTGTTAGAGGCTGCTATTAAAAAAGGGTGGAGAGGAGAGGGAGGGGAGGGTGAAAAAGAGAAGAAAAGGTTTGTCACTGCAAATAATAACAGTTTGCAGAGCAGTAAAATTCCGGGAGCAGCAGCCGGACCCCTGCAGTGCCCTTGGGTGCTGGCATCGAGCAGGGACTCCGCACCCTGTGTCTTTCCAGAGCACAAACCCTTCCCAGCAACTTGGCATCCCCTGTGGGCAGCACAAAGTGTTTTTCAAGCTCCGAGGGTTTTCCAAGCCTGCTGTGTTCCTGCTTGGCCTCCAGGCCCTGCTGCAGGGAGCCACGGCAGGGCCGTGCATGGCATCGGCTCCCCTGGACGGGGCGGGGTCGAGGTCCTGCCCCTTGAGTGCCAGGAGCTATTTCTGGGCAAGCCCTGGCTGCTGCCGGGTGGGATGGGAGGGAAGGAACCTCTCACATGACTCCGAAGATGCAACGGGAAGACGAGGTCTCTGGTTTCAGCTTTCTATTCCCAGCCCAGTTGTTCACCAGGCAGAGATGGATCTGCCCCGCAGGGCAGCCACGGGAGCTGGGGCTGGAGCCGGGGCTGGAGTCAAGCACCCTCATCCCCCTGGGAGGCAGGTGGAGCTTACAGCTCCTGCCCGGCTGAAAATCCCCCTTGGCACTGCCTCTCCCGCCTGCATGTCAAACCCCAGGGGGGGTAGGGGATGCTCAAGTAGCGCCACTTGGGAAAAGACAAAGCGATCAGAGGAAGAAATAGACAAAGCCCAAATCTTACCCCAAAATCCAGAGTGAAAGTATTTCTGAGGATAATTCACCAGTTCATTTCAACTTTTTCAAAAATATACTTGCTTGCTATTTTTCAAGGGCACCATGGTCTGTCCTTAGCCATAGTTTTATCCCCACATCACCTTTCATTCCCACCTTTCCCATGCCACAACCACCCTCTGTGCTCCTCTCAAAAGCAATGGCAGCAGGTAAACCTCTGGAAAACCCTGGTTTTCAAGTATTCTCTCCGCCCCCCGCCAAAAAAAAAAAAAAAAAAGAGAAAACGTTGGTCAAAATTGAGATGTTCCCACAGAAATTGGTATTTCCCAATGGAAAAACATTCCATCAGCAAAACGCTGACCTGCTCCGGTTACAGCCTGGTCATGGCGATGAGGCAAAGCAGCTGGGAAAGGAATTAGAAGGGAGCTGGGGAGCTGCATGGCTTCACCGCATCCTCGCTTCCCGCTGCTCCCCAGTGCTCCCCACTGCTCCCTGGTGCTTCCCGCTCCTCCCCAGTGCTTCCCGCTGCTCCCCAGTGCTTCCCACTGCTCCCCACTGCTTCCCGCTCCTCCCCAGTGCTTCCCACTGCTCCTCACTGCTTCCCGCTGCTCCCCGCTGCTCCCCGGTGTTTCCCGCTGCTCCCCGGTGTTTCCCACTGCTCCCCGGTGTTTCCCGCTGCTCCCCGGTGTTTCCCACTGCTCCCCACTGTTTCTCACTGCTCCCCGGTGCTTCCCACTGCTCCCCAGTGCTTCCCGGTGCTCCTCACTGCTTCCCGCTGCTCCCCGCTGCTCCCCGGTGTTTCCCGCTGCTCCCCGGTGTTTCCCACTGCTCCCCGGTGTTTCCCACTGCTCCTCACTGTTTCCCACTGCTCCTCACTGTTTCCCGCTGCTCCCCGCTGCTCCCCGGTGTTTCCCACTGCTCCTCACTGTTTCCCACTGCTCCTCACTGTTTCCCGCTGCTCCCCGCTGCTCCCCGGTGTTTCCCACTGCTCCTCACTGTTTCCCACTGCTCCCCGGTGTTTCCCGCTGCTCCCCGGTGTTTCCCGCTGCTCCCCGGTGTTTCCCGCCGCTGGCGCGGGGATGTGCCGGGAGGAGCCAGCACAGCGCCCAGCCAGCGGCACCCGGAGATCCCCCGCAGGGTTGTCACCAAGCCTGTGGCACCCCGGGGTGGCTCAGCAGGGCGTGACCACCCACGGCCGCTGCTCGCCCAGAGCCAGCCGGAGCTGGGACGAGACAACGGTACCAGATGTTCCCAAGGATGGAGCTCTGCAAACAACCCCAGCCCGCTCTGTGCTCCTTAGTGGGAATATCTTGCTGGATTTAGCGAGCTGGGGGATGAGGTCAGAGGGAAGCAGGGCTGGGAGCTCAGCAGGTTCACCCCCAGAGCTGGAGATCAAGGGCTGCCTGCAGTGTCTTCCCTCTAGGAATTGGTGGAGGAGCTTGTTTGGGTGGTTCTCCTGTGCCTTGGGGTGGCCGAGCCATGGATGGGGTTTGGTTTGGTTCTCTTCTGAAGGCAGGTTGGAACGGATCAGGAATCAATGGAACAGATCAGGAATCAGTGGAACACATCAGGAATCAGTGTCCCCTTGTGTAGCCAAAGGGTGAGAAGAGAAACCCCTGTGTTGGAAAGATTTTTGTTGGCAATAATGGGACACAAATCCGTGGCCATGCAGGAGCCACAGCAGCCTGTGAAGGGTCCAGCCCCACCATGGCAAGCACAGACACCCGGGAAAGGTGCCACCATCCAGGTGAAACAGGCACTCACCTCTGTCACCCTTCCCACATGGCACTGGAACCCATCAGCCGTCATGGACACATCCCTTCAGACACAGATGGCAGCTGTCACACCTGGGGAAACTGAGGCAAGGAATCTGCAGGAATGTGAGCCCAGACCTCCCAAATTCCCATAACCACCAGCTCACGGCCTCCCTGTTCCAAGCCTTGCTCCACATGTACCTGTCAAGAGGCACCACCAGGCTGCAGAGCCCTCCCTCATCCCAGAGATTCCACACGGGCCAAGCATTGCCTCCTTTGCCAGCTCCTGTCTGGTCTGTCCAGTTGAGGTGCACCCCTGTGTCCTGCTAATCACCTTCCTGACCAAACCTGGGTTTCCAACAGGGATTTTTCCCTTCCAGACTCTCTCAGTGCTCAGAGATCCCCCCCACACCTCCCACACTGTGGGACACAGGAGCACTGGTCATGATGGGGACACTGGACCTCTTGACCTATGCCCAGGTTGTCTCCCGGGCAAACAACATCCCCTTCCTGGGAGGAATTGTGCCTGTGTCTCTCCCTGACCTCTGCTAAACACATCCATCCCAAGGGATGCACTGGCCCCGCTGGAGGCAGTGGAGATGAAGCCTGATCCCACCAGGAAAACAAATGCCTTCATCCAAGGGGTTCCATGCAACCCCAACCTCACATCAGGGTACACCCCATTCCTGCTCCTGCCCTAAATCAACACCAGCAGCATGACCCAAAAGCAAATTGATCGTAAAGACTTTGAAAAATGCATATAAAAAATACAGCTTCATCGGAAAGGCTTTCTTCTTCTTTTCCCTTTTTTTTTTTTTTTGGGATGGGGGGGAAGGTTTATGCCTCCTTGGAGACCTCTTCAATAAAACGCATTCTGGCTCTCCGAGCGTCTGACTGCAAATCAGGTTCCAGCCGTTCCCTTCCTGTGCCGACCTGCTGGAGTCGGCTGTTATTCTTGGCAGGGTGCCCCGAAGGAAGAAAAAAATCCCCCCCCCAAGCTCCCAGCGGCTGGGAAATGCTGATGACATGACACCTTCCAGCATTCTTCAAGGTCAAGAGGGGAGGGAGGGAAATGAAAGGGGAGAGGGGTTTTTTTTTTCTGTTGTTAGCATGGGTTATTGCTTCGCCCAGGCATTTCCCTTTGATGCTCGCTCCTTGTTACACAAGACGTTGCAGGCTCCCCGTGCCCCGGGTACGAGCTCACCCCCTTCCCTGCTTCCCAACAGCAGGGATCTGCATCCCGAGGGCATTTTGGGACCAGCCCTGCAGGGGCTCAGCTTAAACCCGAGCTGGTTTTAACCTGCACATCTCAAGGAGCATCACGTTTGCTTCACCTCACGCTGCCCCACAGAGCTCCATCCTCCAGGGCACCCCCATGCCATGCAGGAGCCTGTGGTCATTCCAAGCGAAATTCTGTCTCCCTGGCATCTCCCCCCCGCACTGGCCCATGGGGTTCCCCACACAGAAAGGCCTGATCCCCCTCAGCCAGCCCTGGGTGCTGCATCCAGCTGATAGGGACACGCAGCATCCTCGGGGGTCCCCTGCCCAGCAGGACTCCTGCTCTGACAAATAAAACTTGGCACCTCTCTCCTTGAGATCCAACAAATCTCTGCTAATCCCCCTGCTCCTGGCTGCCAAATCCTCCTCCTCCTCCTCCTCCCAGCCGAGGTGCAGAGCTCTTTGAGGCAAGCTGCGTGCAACCGTTAAACCTTGCAGCAAGGAATTGCCATCATCAGGGCACAGAGGATGAGTGGCAGTGCTGCTGTCCCTCATGGAGGCTGCTGCACTCCTTGGAGAGGTGTTGGTTGATGCCTGAAGTCAGGGTTGATGTGCTGCTGGAGCACACAGCAGCTGCTCTGTCCCTGTGGATGGATCCTTTGCTCTCCTGCTTTCCCAGACCACATTAGAAGGAAGATCCAAAATTATCCAAGCACTGTGACAAAGGGAAGCAAAGCAGATGCCAGCAGGGGTGTTCAGGGGCAAGAGAACAAGGCAGGAACAGTCTCCATGTGTGTGCAGGCAGGTTTGGGATGGGGTGACATCCCAGGACCCCTGGGAGCCTATTGTCACATCCTTACAAGCTGCATCAGCACACCTGCGGTTCAGGATCTCCCTCAGGGGACTGTGCTCCTCCTGCTCTGTGTTCAACTGAGTTCTCACTGCCACATCATCCCACGAGACTGCCAAGGATCATCTTTGAGCTGACCTGCCTGCACTGGGATCCCATTGCTTTCTTCACACACTTTTTTTGGGAGCCAGGGTGGTGAATGGGCCTGTTGGGTGAGCTGGATCAGTTCAGGGCTAATGGGGCTCTCATGTCCTTGTTGGGTTCTCGGCCCTGCCCCGAGCCATTATCCAATCCTGGGACTACCAGGACCACACCACCTGGGCTTGCCCCGGGGCTGGCTTGGAAAGGAGCTGTGGAGAGTCTCCAGGACACCCCAGCATCCCTGCAGGCTCCCCTGGAAGCTGGTGCAGGGCCGCATCCTGCCCCAAGGGCTGCTGGAGGAAATCCTGGAAGGCCGTCTTACAATGCAGCCCTTCCTGTCCCCGAAGGACCGCCGAGCACGGAAAAGGCACCGAGGGCTCAGGCACCGGCCAACCCCGGGGGGACACGGACCTGCCCCCCGGCACCTTGTCCGGCCCACCTGGGGCCACTTCCCGCCGGGCTCCCGGCCAGCGCCGCCGCTTTGTCTTCGGCATCCAGAAACACAATGGGAGCAGCGGGGGGATTGCCCAGGACCCCGCTGGGACAGAGACACGGGCACAGCCGGAGCGGCACGGGGAGATGTCCCTGGAGATGCTCCTTTGCTCATCGCAGCCTCTCCCGATGCCGATCCCTCCGCTCCCCGCCCCGGCATCCCACCTGCACGGCAACGGGAACGTCCCCAAGCTGTCCTCCTGCTCCTGCCAGCCCCGCGATGCCCCCAGGCTCCCTCAGCCCCGTGTTGGGGCCAGGCAGGCCGGGTGGCAGCAGGTCACGTCCCCGCGCCGCGGTGACAGGCTCGGCGCGGGGCTCCCGTGTTTTTGTTCCCGGTTGTTTTCCAGCGGGGAGGCCGCGGGGCCAGCTGGCTGCCGCCAGCCTGGAACAGCGTGGCCTATTTTAAACCGCTTGCACAAGGAGTCAGCAGCTCCAGCTCGGATTTTTTCCGAACTTTATTTGTCCAAACGCTCCGCAGGGAGGGAGGGAGGGAGAGCAGGAGGTGGGGGAGCAGCTCCCGGCTTGTTCTGCCTCCAGCAGCTCACCTGCACCGCCGTGCTCTGGGGTGGGATGGCACAGCGAGGATGCTGCGTGCAACAGCCCAGCGTGGAGCGGTCCCCAAATCCCCCAGGATCAACGGAAAAGCTGGAGGGGACAGGGGCAGAGCATCAAAGCCAGGATCCTGCCTGTAAACGGCAGCAGATACCTGTCCACAGGCCAAGTTGTGGCTCTCGGGAGCATTCCCAGGGCAGGCAGCTCTGCTGTGCCAGAGGCTTGTGCCAAGCAGCCACCCATACGGAAAAACCCACTGGGAGCCAGGATAAAAGCCCAGCCAGATCCTGCTGAGAGTGCCAGAAGAAGGGACTGGAAAACTGTCCCACTCTCATGATGGTCCCACAACCCCACCGTGTCCCTTGTGACCCTGGCCATCCTGCTGAGGATGCTGCGACCTGCGGGTGAAACTCTGACTGGGCAGTGATTAAATACTGACAACTTTAAATTAAAATCCCCTGTTTGTACTTTTCCACATTAGACCACATCCACTACAAACTTTTTGGGAGGCCAACCCTTCCCTGAAGGTCCCAAAGGACCCAGAAACACAGAGGAGCAGCGCTCACAGGAAATCTTTTCTTTCACAGAAGACTTGATATTCCACAATGCAACCAGAGTATCCATCACTCAGATTTTTTTTTCCATGCTGTTTTCTTTAGATCAAACTGCTGACTATACCTCTTTATGAAACAATTCCTTCTGCCTGGGCTGAGGTGAGCTCAGAAGATCCCTTCCAGCTCCTCTCCAAAATCCAGCAGCTCCCACAAGGGTCAGCAGCCAAAATGATGTAAAACATGATTTCCTAACCCTGCCGGTGGGAAATCACTGGAGAACAGAGGGGATGACTACGGTTTAAAAAATTTAATTGTGCTCAAAGGTTTCTTGGTTTTTTTTAACTGCTTCCCCAAAGAAGTGGGAGTTGCTGTGGCCAGTAGAAACAAATTTCCTTTTCCAGAGTCACCAGAGCCTTTGCACACTGGGGAAGGGCTGAGCTTCTGCTTGGGGGGACCTGGCCCGTGCTGGGGGTCCTGGAGCACGTGCTCTGTAACTGCTAAACCACCCAGCTCACAAAACCTTCTTCTTGGGCTTTAAACTCTTGGCTGGAAGCCCTTCCGAGCTTTTGAGTTTGAAGAACAGCCCAGCTCTCGGAAGAAAAGGCAGGGGGGAAAAGTTATCAGCTGTTGAGTGCTAGCTGGATGGGATAGAGCCGCCGAGCCGCGCGCCGGCCGGGGCGACGGCCGGGGAGCTCCGTGGATGTCACGTTGGCCCGAGGCAAGATGTTTATGGCCCTGGCTGGAAGCCCTTCTGAGGAACCCATCGCAGTGATTTACAGCGCTTCCGATGGACACGGAGCCGCTCCTCTTGCACTGACCGGGCTGCAAAGAAAACATCTGCAATCCGTCAAAGTCGGCGAGGGGGCTGAGGGTGTAAATGAGCGTGTGTGTGCCCGAGGGCAGGGTGACACCAGGGCCAGCACGTCCCCGCGCCCGGCACCGGGGCACCAGAGCAGCCTGTCCCGCTTGAGGTCACCCAGATCCTGCCCGCTGCCCTTCCCGGGCTTCTCCCCTCAGCACTGGAGCCCAGAGGTGCTAAAACACGGATTAAATCAACAGGCTTGCCTTTCACAGCAGAGCTGCTTGGGGAGGATGGAGCCCAGCTCTGTGTCACTCTGGATTTACCCTGACAAGCCCAGAGTGCGGTGGGAGCGTAACCAGCAGCCTCTGGCTCACCCAAGGCACATCCAACACCCAGAGCAGCCTCCCGGGTGTTGGAAGCTAAACCCACACCCTCCTGGTGCTGTCCCCAGGCAGGTGCTGCCAGCAGAGGGGTCTGGCCCTTGGGCAGCCCCCCAGGGACCAGCTGGGCTCCCCCTCGGTGGCTTGGCTTTGCCATCCATCGCAGACTGAGATGTGGGAAGCAAACGTAGCCACGATGGCTGCTTTCCCCTGGATCTGGGGAAGAGTGGGTGGGGAGGATTTAAGTCTGGACATCAGAAGTCATTTCCCTTTTCCCAGCCGAGAAAAGGGACCACAATCCTCCCACACACCGTGCTGCACCCGCTGAGTCACTGTTTGAAAGGAGAAGAAGGGGTGATGCTGCCCTTCCCGGGACCCCAAATCCACACTCACACCCATCCCCACGGAGCAGGGCAGCCAGAAAAGCCACATCCTGTGCCTCCCAACCCAGCTGTGGCTCAGGGATGATTGCAGCGAAGCAGGACCCTGCCCCAGGGGCTACAAAGTTTTTTTTTCCTTCTGTTAGGAGCCTAATTTTATAGGAAGGAAAGAGCTGTAGTGCGAGAGAGTGATTGGCAGCTGCCTCCTGGGGATGTTGGGCTGGGGGCTGCCCAGGAGGGGTTGGAGGGCTCTGTGCCTCCGTGCTAGACACCCTCACCCATCTCCTTCCCTTCCCAGCTGCTTCCCAGCACAGGATGGGTTTTTAAACACAAACAGCCTCCGGGTGCTGCAGGCCAGCAAGAGAACGGGGATCACCGCCTGCTCCAAGGAACCGACCTGCACAACCCCCATCCCACAGCCCCCGGGACGTGTCCCAGCCCTGAAACCCCCAGGTGGCGGGCAGGCAGGTGGCTTTGCCCCTCCTAACAAAGCTCACATGGTTCCAGCCACACGGAGGCCATCAAGTGAGTGACTGTGAGAGGGATGAAGGCTCCCAGAGGCCCTCAGCAGCCTCCAGCACAGCATTTGAGCAGTAAATGGCTTTATTCTCTTCCCAGCACTCCCCCATTAAACACTCCATGTTTCTGCCACTGCTTTAAGCCAGTGATAAGTCAGATTGAGGAGGGTGAAGAGGGGGATGTAAGAAAAGCACTCCCAGGCATGAAATGCCAGCGAGCCCCTGCTCCCCCCTCCCAGGATTTATGAATGAAAACACGTTTCGCCTTGGCACCGCAAGTTTCCTCGATGCACGCGGGCAAGGAGGGGGGGAAATCCTGGAATTATGAGGCTCCAGCACCAATTAGGGCTGTTTACATTGACGTAGAGTCTGGGTGAAGTCCCCACCCCTGCCCCCAGCATATTTATGAAATTACTCCTGCTGACATTGACAAATGCGGGAGGGAAAGTCCCGGAGAACACGGATCCAGCCCGGCACTCCGTGGGGTTTTTTTGAACCAGCCCTGAGATGGTTCCTATAAATATGAGCCCCTCACCCCAACCAGGACAAAAGGGTTCAGCTTGAGGAACCCCCAGCATTCCCCCAGGGCCAAGATTCCCAGAGAGGGAGGGGAAGGCAGCAACACACTGGAGAGAGGCAGGGATGCATCGGAAAACTCTCCCCATTTTAGAATTTCCTGCATAAATGAGATCCAGGCTCCCCCTCCCCAACCCAGGGTCTTCAGGCCGCTGTCACCAGCTGGGATCTGGCAAAAAGGGAATTTTCTTCCTCAATCTCCCTGATCACTCCCTACTTCTGCACCAGAGCAGGACGCCCCAGGCTCCGTCCATAGCAAAGAAATAGCAGCTTTATGGCTGAAAAATGCCCAGGAAAACCTTTTCCCCCCAGCTGCATAAAGGGAAACCATCTGAACCTGCTCCCCACCACCCACGCGGCAGCACAGACGCGGCGCTGGGCGCCAGCGCGGGCGTGTTGGAGGCAAACCTTCCAATTAGGGAGCTTGGCCAAGCCAAGACATTCCCACTAACGGCTCCTGGCACGGGAATTTGCCAAGGGCTGAGCAGGATCCGTGCTCAGAGGGAGATGCCACGGCTGGTGCGTGGCAGTGGACACGGGCTGGGAGGTGGAGGGTGCAGAGCTCTGCCAGAGGCTGCCGCAGCCTCTGCAGAGGTCAGCGAGGTTGGGAAGGCTGGAAACAGCTCCAGAGGGAGGGAATAAAGGCTTGATCCAACCAGAAGGGGTTGTGGGGCCAGTGCTGAACACGTTCAGGGGTTTTGGGGAAGGGCCTGGGGTGAGCCAGAAGGAGCTGAGTTTCAGCAGCAGGAAAGATGGAGAGAGTGACTCCTGAACGCTGCCAGGCTCAAAGAGCCCACATCCCTCAGCAAGGAGATCCAAGCGTGGCAGCAGATGGATCAATGCAAACCACTCTTCTTGCTGCACCCCAGCCTGGGGAAGCACCACCAGAGAGGAAGAAAAGGTGATGGAGGAGGAAGAAGAGGAGGAGGAGGAGGGGCTGGAGCAGCCCTCCTGCCCAGTGCTGCCTCCCTGCAGGGAAGCCAAGAGCAGAAATGCAGGAGCAGAAGGACAAGGCCTCGGGCAATGGGATGCAGAGGAACTGGAGAGCTGCAGAGGAAGCATTAAGCAGGGAGAACCAGCCCATGGAAAGAAAATTACTTCCCTTTTTTCCCCAGAACAGAACTCAGTGCTAACCTGAGGAACTCCTCACGGCTCCGCAGCAGCAAAGCTCGAAGCTCAGCAGGATTAAAGCCATGGATTAATTCCTTTCCCAACACATAAATATCTCCTAGGCCGTTATATGGACAGCGAGGCCATCTGTGGGGACACTGATGGTGATAAAAACCACGGGCACAAGAGGAAATCTCGGGCTGTAGAGCCCTAATCCAGCCGGATCTGAAGGCAGATTTTCCCTGCTGCCAGCCTGACACGCAGCCACTGGAAAACCAGGGGTTTTGCTCAATTTGATAAGGAGAGAGGAGCCTCCGAGCTGGTTTTTGCACACTGAGACAGAAAAGCAGCGCAAGGAGCATCGCCTCACTCTATACCACAGAGTTTTTATTTGTTAATGGCTTCTAGGTTAAAAATTATTTAACATAGGCTGCAAAACAACACATTTCCCATCTGGCAAAGCTGCTCTCTTTAGCTAAAGCAGCTCCACGCTCATGAGGTCTCCACCACACCGCAGCCAAGAGCCCACACGGGGTGGGAAGCACGGCAGCAGCCCCCCTCGCAGTGCCCTGATGACTTGCCAAAAAGCAGAACTTCCAGCAGTTCAACTAAAAATGGCAAATCCTCTTTCATCCCCCCGGCGTTATTTTTACCCGGTGTCCCAGCGCAGGGACAGCGCTGCCATTTCAAAGCTTAGGCTTGAGCTTAACAAGCTGGGAAAAGCTCAGCGGTGTCTGCTGAGTCTCGGGGTGAAAGCAGAGCAGAGAGAGGAGCTACTTTTATTTTATGATGAAATAACTCCCCGTGCTGGGCCACGGGCACCCTCCTGGGTGGACCTGCTGGGTTTGGAGCAGCTGGAGCTTTTGCTGCGGGGAAGCTCTCGGGTGGGACTTACCTTGGGTAAAACAAAGCAGCTTTTTCAGCAGCAAAGCAGCTTCTAGCAGGGAAAACAACCCTCCCCGTCACCACTTCCCTGGCTTATCCACGGAGATTCCCTCTGGTGTCTGCTCCGAATCAGGATGGTGCAGGAGGAAGGAGCTCCATCCCCATCCCACCCAGCAGGGCTAACCCTCCACGGTGGGGAGAGGAAGGAGCACTAGGGAAGAGTGGGAGCAGGAGGAATGGGATTTCGGGAGGTGGGATTTTCAGGCTGACAACATCTGTCTGAGATGGCTTTGAGCCTGGGCACCGGGTATTCCCATAACAATGAAGGCATGGGGGGAAAAAAAATCCCTTTTGTTTCCCAGGCCAGCGGCTGGAGCAGTTCCTGTTCCAGGGATGGCATTAACGGGTTTGCTGCAGCACTAATTATGCAGCAGTGGGGGTGGGGGGAGGACTCAGCCCTGGTTTTCCTTCTTTTTCCCTCTAAATAACTCAAAGCAAATAAGGAAGGTGCAGCAAGGAGCAGGGAAGCTGGGACGCTCTTGCTCCATTAGCTCCTGGTAATGATATTATTTGTATTAAAGCCTGGGATAAAAGCAGCCAGGCAGACCTCGGCTGGGATCTGGATGGGAGTTGGGATGGGGTTCCTCTCTGGCCATAGGGATGATGGAAGCTGTGCTTGTGCAAATGTGGAAGAAGAGGAGGAGAAACACACACCCGTCTCCTCACATTTCCCAGTAGACACTGCAACATGGGATTTTTTCACCCTAGAGGGGAAGCACCCCAGGCTTTTCCATCCCAACAGCAGGGTTGTGCCATCCCAACAGCTGCTGCCCCTCTCCACACAAACAAAAGATGGATAATTTGGCTGCCTATGCCGGATTTTGCTTCCAATCCCATTGGGAAGAGACGCCTGGCAGCCTGGGGGTGCAGCAACAAATAAACTCCATTGCTTTAACACTGCTCCCATTAAGGGACCACAGGCACAAGATTTGCTGTTACAAACACCATGGAAAAAAAAATCAAGGAAGCCTCTTGTCCCATCTCCCAGATGAAGGAAAATGAACCATGGAAAGGAGAAACCAGGGAGTTGAAAGAAGTGTCAGCAACCCAGCCTGGCTCTGTTGACGGCACCTGGGCTGCCCTGGGTGGTTTTGTACTGTTTGGGAAAGGGCTAGGAAGGCTCTGCCTCCAGCCCCGTGTGGAAAACAAACCCCAAAAGTTCCCCCGTCTCCATCCAGGCAGCCCCAGCCCTGGTTTTCATGCCTGGCTGGAGTTTGCGGGAGCAAAGAGCCAATAACTGGGTCAGAGCATCCATCCGTGCAGGCAGAGCTGGCGAGGCCAGGGCAGGAGGTTCAGACCTGCCCCAGCTCCAGCCCAGGGGCCTGGGTGTGGACATCCCCCCCCCCGCCCCGGCTCCCGCCGGGAGCGCGGCTGGAGCCGCTCACAGACACACGAGCGGTGTCTGCGGCCGAGCCGCGCCCGGCGCGCTGCCAGAGCCACACAGGGACACCTTGTTCTGCCAGGGCCAATCCACAGCCAGGCCCTGCACTTTGCAGCGCTCCAGCAGCTCCTTCTCCCCCTGACCCGCAGCTGGAGGTGCTGCCAGGTCCGGGGAGAGCTGTAGATTCTCCAGCAGGGAGCCAAGACACGCACGGCTCCCGCCGAGCATCCTCAGGGCAGCGCTGCTCTGGCACACCAGTGTGCTGGGGGCATCTGTCCTCTCCTGGGCCCCAAAGCAAAAGCTCCAGCCGACTTTCCCAGCATGGAGCAGATGGCACAGCACGGGAAGGCGGCACAGGCATCATCAGCTCCATCTCAAGCCTCCCCAAGAGAGGCATTTCACCCCTGGAGCTGGGTTGAGTTTTGCCCCAACCCTGCAAGCGTGGCAGTGAGGGGATGGAGCATCCCACTCATTTTGGGGGGTGTTTCCCCATCTAGACAGGGTTTGATGGCTCTTTCCCTCCTCCTCCTCCTCTCTTGCAAGAGCCGGGATGGATTTGTGAATGGGCTATTGTGAGTGGATCGGGAGAGGGAAGGGAGCAGATGGGGAGCGGGCTGGTCACGGGCCGGTGGCCCGAGCCCTGAGCGATGCAGCCAGGTGCTAAAGGCCAGCCTTGCTTGAAGGTTACCCAGATCTGAGAAACCCGAGCTGCAAAAGACCTTGCCAAAGGGCAGACCCAGCCTTATGGCCCGTCTGGAAGAGCAGACCTCCCCTCTGGCTTGCACCCCTTCTATGCCACCCACGTTGCCAGTGGGGGTGCACCCAGGGGTGCTACTGGGGGGCAGCCCCTGCTCACTCTGCTTTCCAGAGCAGGAGCAGCCTCTTAATTTTAGCTGTGCTTCTCAGAAAGCCCGAGCCGAGCCCTGAGCCCAAACACGGAGGAGTTTTGGCCCCCAGCCCTGCCCTGGGAGCACCTCCGAGCCTGCCCTCGCTCAGGCAGGGTGGCAGCAGGTCCAATTCGGGTCCAAAAGCAGCCGGGAGAGTCGGGAACAGGGGCAGACTTGCACCCCGCAGTCCCAATGCTGACAGAGCTGCGTGGGTGCCACGGCACCCTCGGGCATCACCCTCCTGCCACTGCTGCTCCCCTGCTGCCACAGAGGGGATGTGGGGGACACGGCGAGGGGGACAGAGCAGAACCCCCACCCACCACACACACACATTCCAGTGGCTTTACCCTTCGGAGTCGCGGCGGCTGGAGAATTCCAGCTATTCCAGCATCTTTATCTTTTTTGGCTACCATTTCTCTTTCGGCCACGTTATAAATTAAAAGCTGCTTCGCTTTCAACCTCCTCCAAGCTGCACCTTTTAACCTCCCTCCCCCGGCTGCTGGCAAGGAGGGGGCTGCTCCTTGCCGGGGCCGATGCTCTCGCCTTGGAGGTCTGCCGCAAGCCAGCGAGCCCGACTTTCCCCCCTCGCTTGGCTCGGCACCGGGTGCCAACAAAGGCTCCTTGCAAAAGGAGCTTGTCATCGCTGATGGATGACGTGGTTGTGCAGCGGCTGGAGCCAGGGAGCCGGGCTGTGTCTGCGCGGAGGCTCAGCCAGCCACCTGGATGGCACTGACAGCCTGCCCGCCAGCAGCGGGGCTCCGCAGGGCTTCCCGGGCAGGGGGACAGCCCGGGGGGGTGGCGCTGGGACAAGCAAGGCCACCCTCGCTCGGAGCAGAGAGCGCGGCTGCAGTCCCACAGACACAGCACCTGGGACAGGGGTCACTCGCAGCCATCCCAAAGCCACCCCAGAGCCATCTCAAAGCCATCCCGGCCGTGCCGGTGACCGGCGGGTCCGGAGGGGCCGGCCGGGAGCTGAGGGATGACAGACAGGCAGCGCTGAGAAATAATTCCCTCCGTCCTATGTGACTTCCTACATAAGGTATCGGTGCTGCTCTTGATTAGAGAAAAGCTTCCCATATTACAGGCTTTTGGCTCCGGGGAGGAACGAGTTGGCCAATTGCAATTATTAAGACATTTAAAGTGCATTTAACCCAGGAGCCCTTATTTTCCCCTTTCAATGTAACCACTAATTCCTCCTAAATGGTCTGCTCCGCACTCCCAACCAGACAAAGGCTTTAATGTTCGCCTGGAAAGACTCATGGCACAGGCACAGGGCGGAGAGAGGAATGAAAGGCTGGTGCAGCCTCCAAGGGGGAATCAAAGCTGGAGACTGGAGCTGAGCACAGCTTGAAGCCCTTGGAGGGTGCAGGGTCCAGGCAGGGGCTGACGGGGCTGGAGGCACGGGATAAAGCTCAGCAGGGCAAGGAGAGGCACAGGGAAAGGTTGGGATTGTGTGAAGCCTGGCCAAAGTTATCCCGGGGTCACCTCAGGGAAACAAAGCAGCCCAAGGAGACATAACTCACTGTCCCCAACAGCTGGTGACCCCAGACACCATGAGGACACCAGCTCTCCTCACCCTCCCACCTTGCCCACATCTTGTTTGGATGAACAACTGACTGCAGGAGCCGAGGGAGCTCATCCTGCTGCCCTGGTGGTCCTGGTCCGCAGCCAGCAATCCCCTGGGACACCAGCCCCTGCCACTGCAGCCTGGGGACAGCCCCCCGGGCCACCCCTCAGTGATGCAAACCAGGGCTTGCCTGGAGCTCTGTGCTTTAATCCAGGGCCAGGGGTTATTTGCCTTGTTGCTCGCCGCTGTTGGATCCCCCTCAGGCAGAGGCTGGAAGCGCTGGATTTGTACCAGGATGAACCTGGGGCTGCAGCCTGCAGCAACATCTGTGTGTCCTCACCAGCCAGGCAGCCTGCTACCCTCAAAAAAACAGGCTCCCCATCCCAAAAATACGATGTGGAAGGAGGCAGTGCAACTGGCACCCCTATCTTCTTCTCACTGCCTAAAAGTTGAGGCTGGATTTATCACCTCTGAAGGACTCCAAGCCCCCGTGGAACACCCAGCCATTCGCATACCCCCCCTATTTTTCACACTCAATTCCTCCCGGAGTGAGGGGCTCTCGGAGGAAGGTTTTCCCCCCCAAGCCCTGGCTCAGCAGTGGGTTCCCATTCCCAGCTGAAGTTATCGGCACACTCGGACCTGATGGGGAAAACAGATGCAGCAGCAGATGCGAAAGTCATCGGCTCCTTCGGGGCGGGAGAGACGCGGGCCAAAAACAGCAGAGCAGGATGGGCAAAGGGAAAACAGATTTTTTTCTTGGCGCTGGGGTAACCAGGAGGCGGCACGGCAAGAGCCGGTGCGAGCCCGGCTGTGCCGGATCCAGACCTTTTCCCTGGGGTTTATTTCCCAAACAACAACAACAAATTGGTTGCAGATTCCAAGGCGGGTGGGGAAATAAAAGGAAATCAAACCAAAATCCTTTGACTGCCGAGATTAAAGGGGATCAGAGGCCAAACACACAGTCAGCACCCAGCTCCTCCACTCACATGATGGAGGCTGCTTTGCATGCAGGCTGTAATTAAACAGCTGTGTTTTCTTTAAAGTATGATTTCGAGTTTGTTCAAACACCGTTTTTGCAGAGTACCATGGGATTTCGAATGAATAGACTTTTAAAAACATATTTGGCGGGGTGGCCTTGGATTTGGGACCGGGGAAGGAGGCAGGAAAATATCTGGGGGTGGAGGGGGGAAATGAGAATTAAAATGAAAAAATAAATAATAATAATAATAAATATAAATAAATAAATAAAATAAAAATAATAAATAATTAAAAATAAAATAAAATAAAATAAAATAAAATAAAATAAAATAAAATAAAATAAAATAAAATAAAATAAAATAAAATAGCCTGCAGAGCAAACGCCTCGGTGGGGAGGGCCAGGACTGCCATCCCTGGCAGAGGAGAGGCGGACACTCAGCAGCTGCCAGCAAACACAGGGTTAAGACTCTAACCAGCCCCTCTATTAAGAGCTGAGCACATTTAATGGTTTAATATTAACCCGAGCGTGACGGCAGGATTTCAGCCCTGCTGTCTGGCCTTGGAGCTCAGCCCCACCGAAGGCCCTGGCGCCCTGGCGAGTGGGCACTGGAAAACCCGATCCCAAGGTGATCCCTGCTCCAGCATCCCTGAGCTGGGATGCCCGCAGCCCTTTGGGGGCTCCAGCAGCTCCACGCACCCGCAGAGCGATGCGAGCAGGGCTCAGCTTGCGGCAGGTAGCGCTGCCCGGCTCGGCAGATAGTCAATACCTCATCTGAGGTTTAGCCTTTCGAGCATTTCCCATTCATTTCAGCAAATGGATCGACTCCCACGGCTGCGGGAAGATCGAAGGGCCCCCCTCCCACCCCTCCGGCTGGCCGGGCTGCCCGGCCGGCCCTCCCAGCACCTCGGGGCGTTAATGGGAGGTCGATGCGGCGCTAACGACCGCGCTGGGTGTGACCTTGGCGCAGGTCGAGGGAGCGAGCGATTGCAGAAGGAAAATTGCGGCTTCAGCCCGCTGGCTGGTTCAGGAGGCTAATTGCAGAGGGGCTGGCCGCTGAGGATTGCGGGTGATGCTTCACATCTTGTCTGGGTTTTCAGCGCGCATCCTGCTGCAGCCTCCAAACTGCAGCTGAGCCGGCTCTGGCTGTGCCCATCTCCCACATTCCTGCCCTTCTCCAGCACCCCTGCAAGGGCTGTTCCTGCAGATCCACATCCCACAGGCCATCCCAGCACATTTCCCAGAAGTCATTCGCTCCCAAAGCATCGGGGTTGTTACTTGGGCTTCAAGGCAGCATCCAACTGCTTTTTGTCAGTGTTAGGGTGGTTATCACCTGCAATTGCGTCCACGGGGAGGATTCACAGGTGGGCTCTGCTGCTGGTAGCCCCATCACCCTTGGAGGCAGTTCCAGGCCTTGCTCAGACCCAGAATTTGGGCCCAGAGCAGCTCTCCCTGGTTTGGAGCCCACACTAGAGCTCATTCACGGGATGACGATTCCCACCTTGAAGCTCCTTGATGGGATGATGAGTCCCACCTCAGAACCATCACTGGGACGATCACTGCCACTTTGGAGTGACTATTCCTTCCCCTGGATGGGCTCCAAGGTGGGAACTGTCACTCCATCGATGGGGTCACCCCTGCAGGTGCCACCACTTTGCACAGCAGATGCCGAGAACAGGCCGTGTTCCCAGGAAAGGACCGCGGCACCACCCGGGGCCCCGTGTCCCCCGCAGCCGGGATGCACCAGCCGAGCCTCCCAGGTGCAGGGAGGGTGACTTTTTGGGGACAAGGCGGTTGCAAAGGTCACTGTTGCCCTCTGCTGGTCCAGGGACAGGGAGAGCGGGGACAGCCCGGCTCCCACCCCGGGGACTCCACCCGGGCTGGCCGGGACACCGCTGTCCCTTGCTGCCACATGTGTGCTGAGTGTGCCCGTGCTCAGCCCGGCTGCCACCGCCTCGGCACACCCGTGTGTGGCTGTTCCATCCCCCTGGCTGGCAAAGAGCCCTTCAGGTCCCTGTTATCTCTCACTGAAGGCTTTTCCTTACAGCCACTGCTGCTAGCTGAGTGCCCAGCTGAGCTGGGCAATGCCTTCCATGCAGGAAATAAATCAAATCTCCAGGAAACAAATCAAATCTCCGGGGTGGAGATCCAAGCTCCATGCCCAGGGGATTGCAACCTACCCTGGAGTCACGCTGCCTCCCACCTCCATCTCCATCCCCAGGCAGAAAGTGCCCATCCCAAGAGGTAACTCCCTCCTCCCTCCTTCCCTCCAAAGCTCCATAATTTTCCCTGTCATAAGCAAATCCATAGGAGGTACCGGGAGGCTGGCATCCGGAAGGCAAAGTCTGCAGATTGCTAAACCCAAAGCTGTCGTTGCAGTCCCAGCACTGGCAGAGGGCCCGGCCAAAGCTGCCCTGCCTGCGGGTCCCCAGGCTTGGCACCAGAGCTGCTGAGCCAGAGCCTGCCCGGCAATTCCTGCCCACACCACGGCCCTGAAAGCTCCCAGGCACACGGGGAGGAGGGATGCTCCATGAGCAGTGGGAAGGGAAGATGCCTCAAGAGCCCCAGGAAAGGGGAATCTCATGAGAGCCTGGTGATGCAGCAGCAGTGCTGGCACAAATTGGGGATGGGAAATGTCTCGGGATGCTGGGGAAGGAGAATCTCTTGGGACTCTGGTTATGCAGCAGCACCAGGCTGTGGGAGTGGGAGATGTCTCAGGACTCTGGGGAAGGAGAATCTCTTGGGACTCTGGTTATGCTGCAGGAGCTGGGTGTGGGCACAGCCGTGGGTCTGTCAGGCAAGCCGAGGGTGTTGTCTGTTCGTGGCCCCTCCTGCCACCAGGAGCACGGACCTCCCCCAGGTTCCTCCGTGTCCTGCTCCCGTGCTCACAAACCCCTGTCAATAAGCATTAAGAAATCATCCAGCTCGCTGGGGAAGGGAAAAATCTGTAGGGTTAAGATAAAGACATGATGACAGAGCAAGACAGGGAGTTATCTCGGGCATGGGGGAAGGAAACAAGAGCAGGGAGAGAGGGAGGGAGGTGGGGAGCAGGGCTGATTTCCCCTGCAGAGCAGCAGCCTGCCAGGCTGAAGGTCAGCAAAGGGCTGTAGCAAATCAGTTTTTAATTGAAAACGAGCCCAGCAATGATGCCTGGGCACAGTTACCTGAGCGGGGATGCTGGAGCTGGCTGCCACCAACAGCTCTGCTCTCCAAATACACAGGGGTTTATTCTTCCACCAGCACAGCTCCCCAAGGAAAGCCACGTGCAGGGAGTCACGGCCTCTGCTGCATCCTCTCCAAGGGAGGAAAGCAGGGACAGAAGCATCCTGCTGTCCTGCTACCTCCCAGCGAGAGCAGGAGGTGGAGGAGAAGGACCCTGTTTGGATCTGGTGTTTAAAGACACATGGAGAAACCACAATTTCCTCGAAGCTTTGCATCTGCTGGAGCTCGGCGGCTGCTCTGACAAGCAGGGCTTGTGCTCTATTGGATCCATACGTTATCCTGTGTAACCAGAGCCAAGATCCCACCGTGGGATTTGTGGGGCCTCGTCAGGAAAAAGCTCCAGAGCCCAAGAGGTTCCCAGGCGGCTACAACCAGGCTGCATCCTCCTTGCTGCCCCAGGTGTTCCCCCCAGCAGACACGTCCCTTTCATTCCCACCACTCTCCCACCTCCCAGGTGGGAGACCTTTTGGCTCTGGCTGTGGTGGTGTCCCCAGGAGTCCATGGATTCAAGCCGTGCATCCCAATCCATCCAGCATCCTCCATAACATCCCTTGTCTCTGCAGAAAAGCATCCCCAGACGTGCCCTCAGCCCCCACAGCTTTCCCTCACTTTTCAGTTTCAGGTCAGCTCTTCCCACCTTTTCCTTTTTGCTCCCAGTTCCCTTCTCTCACTGGTCCCCAGCTCGTCAGGGTGAATGGACGTGACCCCACATGGCTTAGGAGCACCAGAGCAGCTTGGAAATGCTTTGGTTTTGGCAGAGGAGCGGGGGGCAGAAGTTCACTGGGACAGAGAAACTCAAGGTCCCCGTGCAATGGTCACTCCCACAAGCAGAGCTCCACGCGTGGGAGGAGAAGGGAGGAGGAGACAGAACCCCACAGCAGTGGTGAATTCTCCCCACAGCGACTGCAGCCTGTCTCCCCTCAGATGCCGAGAGAGCAAGAGGAGCCAAGCCCAGCCCATGAAATATCTGGAGGTATCTTTGCCCTTCCAAGGAGAAACCCCCCCAGGTAAGAGAGGAGCCAGCCGCACCCTTCACCCACCTTGGCCATTTCTTTTGTCTCTTAAGTATCTGTCGTTCTTTTCCTCTTAGCAACAGATGGGACAAAATTCCATGGGAGAAGGAAAAATCCTGACCCCCAACAGAAAGCAAGTGCTCAAGGAGAAGGACAGTCCAGCCATTGAGGAGGTGGGAAAGAGGGTTCCTTATGCTGAGGAACATCATGGCTCAATTTTTCAGGTCATTGTTGGCCATTCCAGCCACTCCCAGGCACAGCTGGATGAAGTTCATGGAGAGTTTGGCCAATGCAGAGAGGTCCTTGATGGCCTCCTAACCTCAGAAGGTGACCAGTCCCCAAAACAAGGTGGATGTCCTGGTGAAGCAGCTCACAGGTTGCACCAGCACTGGAGACCTGTGCCAGGACAGCTTTGCCAGGATTTATCCCTACTGTGGGATTCCAGGCAGGCCGAGGCAGAGAACAGCTGAGACCACCAGCCCCTCAAAAGGTCCTGAGCAAACAGATCCCATCTGTGGCCCTTCCTGGCAGGAAGCAATAAACACCCACCTGCAGTGAAGGGAGCTGCGAGGGCTCTGTGGCAGCCACTGCCTTTGCCAGCAGGGATCTGCTCCTTCCTCCCCTCACCATCCCCAGGCAGAAATTCCTGTTCCTGGGATGCCTGGCTGAGGGAAATCAAGGCAGGGGTTGGACCATGCCTGAGATGATGACACATCTCTGCTTCTCAGAGAGGTTTTGGGGTGGAAAGGACAGAAGTCACCCCCTCTCCTCTGTACTGCCTCATGGCACGTGGAACCTGGAGGTAAAGTGGATTTTTGGATGCTCTGCCACCACCAGCTGGTAGACCCCCAGGTCTGTATCTGGTCCAAATGAGCCCAAAATGAGCATTGTCCCTCAGCATCCTCATGGACTGGGATGCAGCAGGAAAAAATCGTTGCTCCTGCTTTGAGCTGAGCAGCTCAAGTAATTCAGTGGTGCTTACAGAGATGAATCCCTGTCTGGAAACACTTCTCCTGAATTAATATCCATTTTTTTCTCCATTAGCACTTCTGTCAAGACAGATTTGCTGCCCTCAGGCGCTCAGAAACCAAAGTAAAGACCAAAAGCTGGGAACGAGGGAGTTGCCCCTCACCCTAAAAGTTCACTGTGGTTAAACAAAACCTGATTATTCCTATCAATCCTGCTTTCCTCCATGGGGCATTCCCATGTCACAGCTAACTCACTGCTGCTGCCTTTAGGGGAGTTATTCCTGATCCACACCAGGGCCAAGGATCAGCTCTGAGTGTCCCCAGCAAGCAGCAGGATGCTCAGGGATTAAGCCTGACATGCCTCGCCCCTAAGGGACAAGGAGAAGCTGTCCCTGCAGTTTCCCATGGGAAGGAGGGGTGGAGGGGGAAAGCCATGAAGCAGCTCCCTACCCTGGGAATAATTAATCTGCAAAGCCCACGAGGAGGGAACGTTGCCCTCTCCGTGCTCCCATTTCCAAAGGAGACCCTGGAAATGCTCCAGTCAGATCCTTTCTCATGGTAGGGGGTCCCTGCTCACCATCTACGGCGTCTTTAGGGGCGTGGGAGTCTCTGCTCTCCTGGAACAGCTGGGACAGGGTGTCCAAAGGGCTGGGCAGGGCCACCTTGGGCTCCCCAAAGCAGCACCCCGAGGCATCCGGAGCACGCCGAGCCTCGGGAAGGCTGAGCCTTTCCCCAGCCTCCAGGCAGCTTTTCCGAGCTGCTGCGTTTTTAATCTGGAGCTGTGGAAATCCGGGCAGCTCTCCAGCCCTCGGAGCTGTTCTGCATTTTGGCTTTTGGCTCCTCACCCAGGGCAGAGGCAGGAGCAGGGCTGTGCCCCCCAGCTCTGCCCCACGCACGGGCATCTGCGCCAGCACATCTCATCCCCCTGCTCTCCTCAGGGCTCTGGAGCTGGGATCAGTGCAGCAGGAGGCTACAGCCAGCCCTGCCATGGCCCACGGACAGCACAGCACCCCCGGAGGTCACAGTCTGGCCCTGGAGACAACGTCAGTCCTGTCCTCAGTGCTCGGGCAGAGCCCAGGAGGCAGCTCCAGGGCAGGAGGCGGCGTCCCGGCTCAGCGGGATGGAGGGTGATGGATGGGGAGGGAATCGGCATCCTCTGAGAAACCTTCCCGGGGACAAAGCGCCGGAAAGCCGCTGGTGAGTGCAGCAGCTCTGCAGGAGCTCTGGAAAACCAGGAGGGCCGGGCACAGCGGTGCCTTTGGGACGTGCTCTCCCTGCCAGCACCTGCCACCTGTGGCAGCCCCTTCCCCAGCCCTTTGATCCGCCCCCGGCTCCCGCCTCTCCTCGCGTTGCTCTCTCTAGGGGTTTTCCAGACCACCTGGGTAGAAGCATTCCTGCATTCCCCGCTGTGGCCCGGTGCCGGCGTGGGAACACGCGGCAGCTCCTGGAGTCAGCCTTGTCTCTGCCTCCCTCGCTGCCTTGCTCTGCCCTGCCAAAACCCAGGCTCCCAAAATACTCCGAATTTCCAGAGCAATCGCTTTTCCCCAGCTCCCCTGAGCCGCCGGGTGAGGGTTTGCAAAAGCTTTTTATTCGGCTGTGCAAACACCAGCGGGTCTAAAGCCGCTCTTTGAGCTGGGACTGACAGGGCTTAATCAACCCAGGGCCTCGGGAAGGTTCACCAGCTCAGCCTGCCTTGTTTACTGGGAATCCTTTGCTCTCCTGTGCTGCACCAGGCTGAGCTGTTCCACAGCATCACTGCTGGGCTTCAACGGAGAGCATTCTGGAGGATTGCAGGATGGGGCTGGAGCTGGGACCCCCAGCACCCCTCTCCAGTATCCCCTGTACCATGAAACCCCAACTTCACCATCAAAGCCAACCCCGGGGGTGTCGCCAGTCCCCTCATCCCTGTCACCCCATCACCTCCCATGGATGCAGCCCGCAGGGTACAGCCCCCACTCCCCGCTCTGTGTCCAAGGAGAACCAGCCCCCGGTGGTTTCACCCCCCCTCCTTCCCTTGCAGGCTGTTTTTCTCCTCCTCTCCTCCTTCCATCAAGCAGCAAATATGCTTTCAGAGCAATAAGACGGCTGTTCAGCCTTTGGAACAAATGTTCTCTGCCAGGCTTCGAGCACAGGGGCGGAGGGGGGACTCACACTGATTTAATGACAGTGATTTAAGCAATTTGATCCATTTTTATGGCGCATTTACAGTTAGGGGAAAGGGAAGGGAAAAAAAAAAAAAAAAGAGGAGAGAGAGAGAAACACAGGAGTGGAACGGAGGCAGGAAAGGTTAGGGAACGCACCCCAGCAGGCTCTCGGAGAAGGAGAGAGGCTGTCACAAGCTGTTCCCCTGGCTGCTCTGCCAAGGCGAGGCCTCGGCAGCCTCCTGCGCCCGGCTCCGAAATCTGGCTGGTGTCAGCGGCAGCTCCACGGGGCTGCAGCTCACCCAGGAGGAGCTGCAAAGCCTCCCCGGGCCCCACGGATCCAGGGATGTGGGTTCAGGACAGGGCAGCACCTCGTTTTCGTTGGGAAAATGCAGCGAGGGCAGAGCCGAGCCCCAGCTCTCATCCTGCTTCCATGAGGGGAGTCCCCCGCTCACCCCGAAGGGAAATCCCTCCAGGATCCCATCCATTTCCCCATTCCGGCTGTAGGGATAGAAAATACCCTTTTGGGGTGCCGAGGGATGAGCTGCCCATATAAACACTCCAAATCCACCTGGAATAGAGGTGAAAACAGAGCTCTGAGCTCACCCGGAAAACTTCAGCCCCAGGGAGCCTTTCCCATGGTTCTGCTGAGACCTGGCCCTCTCATTCCATGTGCTCTCTGCAGCTCCATCCTGGCCCCATTCTGTATCTCCCAGCTGGCTCCCAGCATCCCAGAAATGCCAGGCAGATGTGGGTCACGCCAACGGATCCCACTGTCGATAGCACCTGGTATTCCACGGGGCTCTCTGCAGAGAGGTGCTGCACCTCCGGAACTGCTGCCAACCTCACCTGCCCCATCCTGCCCTGCCCTTCCCCTCCCGTGGGGAATGAGCCCCAGGAAATCCAGGATGCACCAGCCCAGACACCACAGAGTAAAGGAATTGGTGGCCAAACACTGCTTCTCCCTTGGGAAGAGGCCTTGGATGTGCCCACACTCAGCGTGACAACAACCAGCCAGCTTGGCTCTGTGGGAAAAGGAAGAAAGGTCCATGCAAAATCTTAAAGGATCCCTCTTGGGGGTCCCCTCTGCCACAGCTGGTGGCTTTGTGGAACCAGAGCTGGCTGAAGCATCACACTCTGCCCAAATCTTCACATCTTTGGCAGCACCCTGAAGACTTGGTATCAGGGAAAACACACCTGGACTTACCCTGCTCCTGGCTGGAGAGCAAAGCGAGTCCTGCCCCAGGGAAACTGAGGGGAAAATGTCATTCCAAGAGAGTTTACATCAATAAACAGACGGGAGCAACCTGTACCAAACCCCCTCCACAGCAAACTTCCACTTGTATCCTCCCACTCCACCTGCAAGGAAAGCCCTGTGCCAAGAGCTTCCGCTGTTCCCAGAGGGTTTGGGTGCTGGTGGTGCCTCACTTTGCTGCTCCATCACTTGTGCAAAGCAAGGGCTGTCCCAAAAGATGGATCTCAGCTCCTGATATCCCACCTGCAGCGCTCCAGCCTGCTGCAGGCACAGGGATTGGGAAGCTGCAGCACTGCTGAAGCTGTCACCATGCAGAGATGCTGCACAGCCCCATCACTTATGCAGGATTTATCCAGCTTGATGCCCTTTGTATCCCACAGGAATGAGCTGTGGCACCTGGGAGCTCTCTGCAGGGTGAGGAAAGGGAAACCCAGGGACAGCACAGCAATGTGGGTGCTCCCAAACCAGGCCTTGGCAGCCCACACCTCCCCAAGGAGAATGAGGATGGGAAAGATTGCACAGAGAATTCACCTTCCTGCTTGACTGGTCAGTCCCACAGCCAGGAAAACCCTTCCTGGAAGCCAGTGGAATTTTTTCCTGCTTGTTTCTTTAGTTTTTTATTATTTCAGGTTCTTTTACTGTCAAGGCTCATCTGGAGGCTACAAATGCCCTGCGGGTCTGTGAGGGATGGGCTTTGAACACATCCCAAAAGGTTCTGCTTGAAGTGCCACTGACACCTCCATGGACCCAGAGACATCCAGGAGAGCAGCAGCCCCAGCCTGGCCTCGGGGGGGTTGTTGGCTTCAAATACCTCCGAAGGAAGAGGGAAAAAAAAATTCCAAGCAGCAAACAAAATAAATCTTCCTCTCCAAGCCAAAACAGAGAGAAAATAGCCAGGGACCTTGGCCGGGAAGTTGTTTATTATAGTCCTGGGCTTCACTGCCAATTTCAGCAGTTGGACAATTTTCCTTTTGCAGCACAGAAATAGCCAGCCCTTTGCCAGGCAGCCCCGGGGGCTGCAAGGTGGGCTCCTCTCCTGGACTCCCAAAACATCGCTGCTCCGACCAACGCCCTGACCTGCCCGGAAACCCCCGGGCAGGCAGAGGGCTCGCTTTGGCAAAGGGATTTTTCGGGAATCACCTGCAAAGCCGAGATCCCGGAGCCCCGGCCCTGCCTGCAGCGGGATGCGCTGGTGGCGCAGCTGCTCCCTGCCTTTGTTTCCAGGGATTAAAAGGGAGAAAAAAAAGAAGAAAGGACTAAAGCTCAGGAGAGCAGGAGCGAGGGACACACCTGCCTGTGGCATCACCCCGCAGCTGCTCCCCCTTCACCCCCAGGAAAGGGGCAGCTGCTGCTCGGTGAGGTCTGGGGGTCTCATGGGAACAGGGAATGCTGGCCCCGGGGATGGAAAATATCGGGATTGCCGCCTTCCCTTCTCATCCCTCTCCTCATCCCAGGAAGACTGTAGGACAAAGGGAAAGGCAGGCTGCCTCTAGCACGCGGCCTTTTGTCTTTCAATTAAAAACAAACACAAAATAGGAGCCGGGAGGGACCCGCCCGCTGCGGCCGCGCGGCTCCTTCGCACAGGCGGCTCCGCCGGCTTTCCTCAGCCCAAAGGAATCCGCGGGCTCGGAAATCAAATCCACGTGGGATGCGAGAGAGCGCTCCTAAGGGGCCACACGCCCCCCCAGAAGCCCCCGGCCCCTCGGGGGGAACACTCCTCCCTCCCAGATCCGGCAGTGGCACAGCTCCAGCTCAGGCAGTGACTCCACAGCCACATCCCCTCCCCTCCATCCCTCTGCTCCCCAAATGTGGGCATGGGGATGGGAAGCTCCTGCCCTGCACTCCCCAGGAGCCTTTGGGTGCCCCCAGCCCCGCAGGAGATGCTCACGGTGATGTTTTATCTCCTGCACAATGCCAGTGTCATCGCTGCCTTCTGCAGGTGACAACGGCAGAAATCACAGGGCCCTGGGCCACCAGGTGGGTGGGGATGAAAAGCCGGGTGCCAAGAAGGATCGAGGACAGCTTGATGTTGCAGAAAAGCACCTGGAGGAAGCACGCCTGGAGTCTGGGAGCACCACTCAACACCATCAACAGGCTCCGAGGCTGCTGAGTGTCCTTGTGGGAAAAGCCTGCGCCTCACAGGTGATGCTCAAAACCCAGAAGATGCTCAGTCCCCTCTCCTCAACTCACTAAACCCATAAAGCCATCAGGAAATCACATTATTGTTACACAGAAGCTGAAACTCCATCTGGCCAAGAGAATTCCCAGAAAAATCTCCTTCATCACATCTCCCGCATCCCTGGGACAGAGCTGGGGTTTGCTCCCCTCTCTGTCCCTGCAAGCCAAGGTCACGTCAGGCTTTTGGCCAGGGCCCCAGGAACCCAATTCCCCGCTTTGCGAAGGAAAAATTAAATTTTCATTCAAATTTTCACTTCGGCAGCCAAGATATCGGCTCAATTTCCACCTGCTGCTTTGAAGCCTTCGCTTTGCATGGGAGAAGTGCACAACTGAGAGTTTTCAATTATAGAGCACTTGCATATAAGGGCAGGAACAGCCAGGAGTCATGGATTTTAAGCCTAAAAAACAACAAAATAAAAACAAAACGAGAGGCACTCGGAAGGACATGCTGCCCCGGGAGGGACTGGCTGCTGCTTGGCTGGGTGGAGCAGGGCCACCACTGTCAGCCCATGGATGTGCTGGTTCCATCCTCAGTGCCAACAGCCTGTGACATGGAGCTGGGCCCTTCTCTCCCAAAAATCAGCCCTGCAGGGCTGAACTCAAGCCAGGTTTTAAGCAGGAACGTGAGGCAGGTTTGGACCTTTCCCTCAAAAGATGCGTGAGTGGGGCTGCCTTCCCCGGGCTATTGCTGTACCCTCCTCCAGAGGGATAAAAGAGGATTTTTCCTCCCTGCAGGGCTGGGGATTCCCACTCTGAAGCTGCAATTAGACTGGAAACTGCTCCAAGTTTCATCAGTGGATTTGGAAAGGCGGGTGGGAGAAGAGGGGAGCTTGGCACTGCTGGGCTTGAGTGCAGTGCCCAGCCAACACCCCCTGAGGGAGGTCTGCTCACCCTGGAGCCCCGAAAGCAGCTCATCCCAATGTCCTGTAGGAGTAATTCCACCTGCATCTCTCAGGGATGGCGCTCTGAGATCCAGCCAGGCTGCTGGGTTGGAACTCCAAGGAGCAGAGGTCCATGAACAGCTGAATCCCATCCCCAGCAATCCCTTGTACGCCTTCCAATAGACCCCATCACCTGTGGGAAGAGCAGTGTTGGCTCTCAAAATCATCCCAGGGAACCAGAAAAGAGCCTGGCTTTCCCAGCTCCAGCATCTCACAATTTTTTGTCCTGTTCCTTGAGAGGAGAGACCATCCCCACCTGGCTCTGACCTCCTTTCAGGTGGGTGCAGGGAGTGAGAAGTTCTCTCTAAATATCATCCCAGACCTCCAGAAATTTCCCCTCAGGCTGCCAGAGCAGGCAGGGAGCTCCTGATCTGCAGCCTGGAGCTGCACAGAGCCTGATGATCCCCCCAGGCCCAGACTTTCACCTCGATATCAGCCGGCCAGCAAATCCCAGTGTGTGGGACCACCAAGAATGTGACATTTGCCAGAGCCCCTGCAAGGAAAGCCAAGAGCCGGGGCAGGATCTGCAAAAGGCAGGAGCAGGGAAGCCTTTGGGGACACTTTAAGGAGACTTTGCAGGAGGAGATGATGCTGACACTCTGCAGACACCCAGCATTTTCCAACAGATCCAGACACCAGTCCTGCTCTCCAAACTGGACCCTGTGGAAAAGGAGGAAACCACATGGCCGTGTCCCCCCTCCCGACACCCAGCTCCTCCGAGGGGATCAACCCCATTTCCTAAGGGACCTTCCCGGGAGCACACCCCGCCCTTCCTCCCCCACTTCCAGGCTGAGCAGCAGCATCTCTCCGAGCCATCCCGTATCCGACGTGCCCCCTGGCCGGTGCGGGGAACTCCCGCGGCCCCCCCGCCAGGTCCAGCTGCACGGCACACCCGAGGGGCCGCCGCCGGCCCGGCAGCAGCTGCCTTGGCCCGGCTTCAAGCCCGGCACTGCTCGAGAGCAGCTTGTTATTTCGGTCCTGCTACGGGGTTATTTTTAGAAAGCGCTGAACACCCCTTCTCCCAAACGGCTCCTCCGGGGATGACCTTGCGGAGCCGCAGCCGCTCACTCCCTGCTCCACCACCCTTTTCCTTTGGGGCTGTCACCCACGGTCCCCAGGGTCCCTGTGCGAATCCCGGCGGCAGCGGGGCGAGGAGGGAGGGGGCTGAAGGCTGAACTCCATCTCAACCCCTGCCGCCATCCAGGTTCGCTCCCGGTTTCAATTATCACCTGCTGGAGCAGCAGCTGCCGAGTGCCGGGAACTCAAAGCGAGTCAACAAGGTCTTGTTGTTTCAGCTGCTCGGGGGCACGGAGCTCCGAGCGCTCCCCCCGCCCGGCTCCGCAGGGATGCGGCGGCCCCCGCTCGCCCCGGTGCGCGCAGGGCTGCAGCGCTTCCATCCTTCCCCCATCCCGCTCTCCCGGGCAGGTAAACGCTGCTGGAGCTGCTCCGAGGGGGGAGCGGAGAGAAACCTCAATAACAACAAGGGGGAGGAAAAAAAAAAAAAGAGAAAGAAAGAAAGAAAGAAAAAAAAAAGCCCCAAGAAGCAGCCGCTGCACAGAGGTTATCCGGGGGACAGAGCAAATAATTGGCGAGGCGAACAATGCATTTTAATTAAACCTCTGCAGGAAACGAGGGGAGGGAATCAAGTTAATTGCACGGAGCGGGAGCAGGAGATTAAAAATGCTCTTTGCTCAGAAGATGGTGGCTCCCATCCGCCTTTGCCGAGGAAAACAAGGCCACCTGGGGTGGCAGTGCCGGCGTGGGGACAGGCAGCTCGCTGGCTCTGCCGGGGCTCGGTGTGACAGCACGGTCTGGGGGGATCATGCTGATCCCCTCTGCCAAGGGGCTGGGGGTGCCCGCTCCACAGGGATGCGTGCAGGATGAGCCTGGGTGTGGGAGCCGCTCCTGGGGAGTCCTACAGGGGTGGGGACATTGCTTGTGTCTGCAGGAAAAGGCCCACGAGGCGTGTCCCAGGGGACGTGTCCCGTAACAGCTCAGCCCTTCCCTTGCTCCGTGCCCTCTGCTCAGTCCAGGCTGTTCCCGGCACTCTTCCCGAGAAAGAACATCAGCCTTTACCTTTTCCTGCCCATGATACTTCAAATTTCACCTCTCTCTGCTTGGGACCCGGTATTTTTCTCAACTACTCGCTCTCCTGGTCTTTCAAGCCCTTGTCTTCACCCCACCCTGGACACCACAAACGGAGAGACCCCGGCTCGCTGCCAGCGAGCCCCACAAGAGCAGCACATCCGAGGCTCCCTTCCTGCTCAAGAGAGGAAACAGCATCACAGACTCCCGGCTGCTGGAAGGCGGGGGCAGGACCGAGCACCCCACGCCTGGCACCGGCACAGGGAAGCGCTCCCAAGCCAAGCCCACCCCCCTGGGCACCCATCCCCACGGCATCCAGGGCAGGAGGCACCAACCTCTGCCCCCCGGCAATTTGTGAGCTGGCGAACCCTGCCCTGCCTCCCGCCGCCTGCTAATGAGCCCCAGCCCCGTTCGCCTGCCATGAGAACAGCAATCAGCGCCGCCGCTCGCCTGCTAGGAACAATCTCCCTCCTCCCCTCCTCTGCATAAATTTCCCAGGCTGCGGTTTGCAGCCTCTTATCCCGCATAGCTTTATTCACAAGAGAAGTCCCACTGGGGGCGAGGAAATTACTCCAGCGAGGAAAATTACCCGGGCACGGGATGCACACCCAGGGCACCACGCGAGGGGCTTGGGGTGGTTTGGTTTTTTTTTTGCACAGCATCGAAACCAAAATAAATCCACGGAGGGAACTCAGAGCCAAGCCTTGCTCCTGACCACGGGTAAGAGCCAGACAAATTATAGCAATTAAAAAGAAGAAAGAGGCATGTGGACTTTCATATCCACAAACCTCAGGACGCAGCCGGCGGGGGAGAGAGCGTTTCCCAGTCACACACAGGCAGCAAAGCCGACGCACATCACAAAACGCTCCGTGTCCTCGGCGGCACAAGCTGTCCCTCCAGGCACCGGTGCCACCAGCGTGAGCACGAGGCTGGGACAGCCTGTCCCCGCACAGGATGGCTGTCGGGAGCAGGACACAGGCTGTATTGTCCCCAGAGCTGGAGACTGAATTGCAGGTTGGCCCTCCCCGCTGTGCACAAGCGCTGCCCTGATGGGAAACGAGAGTTCAGCCGAGATCTTCCGCTTCTCCCCTGCAGCTGCAGGCGGACAGGCAGGAAAACCACAGAGCTCTGCTCAAACGCTCACACCGAGCAGCTTTCCAGCCGGAGAAAGGCTGCTGCTTCACCACACGCTTAAATTGCATGTTGGGAGGGAGGGAATTGACCGCTATTTTCACCCCAAACCTGTGCTGGAGCCAGGAGGTGAAGCCCGTCACGCTGACAGCGAGATGGCTGCAGCATCCCCAGGCTGTTTGTTTGACAGGAACATCCTAAGTGGGAATAAGGCTGGATTGCACTCAGCATCCCCAAAAAAGGGAGGGGAGGGAGGGGGGGGCAGAACCAGCAGGCCCAACCCAAAATCCCATTCCCAGGCACCCCCTTGCTGCTGCCTCTCCATCACTCCTGGGGCTGTCCCAGCCCACCTGGGGGTATCCGCGGCACCCCTGGAGATCTGCAAAGATCCCTGGCTGCCAGCAGGGCTGTGGGAACGCTCTCCCCTGCCTGCCATGCTGCAGGGACAGGGACATTTGGCAGCTGCCTGCTGGGAAGGTGTCTGGAGCGCTGTGGGAACATGAGTCAGAGCTCCCTGCTCTCCCTGACGTCTCCCTCCTGCTCATTTATTCAGCACGTCAAATATTTGCCCTGCGCAGACCCACGTTCTCCAGGAGAGGTTTTTTCCCCCTTCTGCTGGCAGTGACAGCTTCAAAAAAGCCACCACAGTGCCATCTTGGGAAACTTGACCTCCCAGCTGAGCACTTCCAGCATCCTTTTCCTCGCCTGCTCCAGGGACCGGCTCCTCTGCAAGCAGCCATCCCCTCTGCGAGGGATGGAGGGGCTGGATGCCAAAACCCACAGGCTAAAGCAACAACCCACGGGGCTGCAGCGGGGAAAGGTCACTTCAGACCCACTTCCAGCATGGCCCGAGTGACAGCAAAGCTGGGAGCCTGTGGAAAGCAAGCAGTGGCCCTGCTGTCCCCTCATGTCCCCGAGCATCCTGCCTGCAAGCGGCACACGCGGTGGCAGGAGAGGCCAGCCAAGGAAAACTGCTCGATTTTGCCTCCCTTCGGCAAGGAAGTAGCTTTGCTGGCTGCCAGCCCCACAGCAATCCCCTGAGGATCTCAGTCTTTTCCTTTTTTTGAGCCACATCCCTGGATTTCACGCTGAAAGGGCTGCTCACACGCTGAATTCCCAATCCCCAGGGAGAAGGAAAGCTGTTTATCCTTGATTAAAAGCTAAAGGCTGGACAAGGTGACCTTGAACAGAGATGACACAGGAGAATTCGTGTTCCCACCTGGCCCCACGGGATCTTTATCCCGGGGTTGCAGCCAAAAATGTCCCATTTCATGGAGAAAGTGCAGAAATGGCTCATCAAGCAGAAGCGTGGGGATGCAGCTGAGCGGATCAGCTGCCAGATAAAAACGGCATGCTCTGAGGGAAAACACACCTGCCTCCATCCTGGCTGGAAAAGGAGGAGGAGGATCTCCCTTCAGTCTCCATTCCCAGCAAGGACACACACGAGGCTTTCACCTTTTGCAAGAGCTTCCCAGGGTCAGGGCTGGCATTTCTTGTTGGTGGGGGCTCCAGAGCCTGCTGGTCCCAAGCCAGCCAGCTCAGCATTCCTCCTCTTCCTTGGGAAGCCACAACGCATGGAAAAGCCTTAGGGCTGGAATAAAACTACAAAAAGCTTCTGCAGTGCTGTCAGAAATAGCACCAGGAGAGAAGGGAACTGCCTGGTGGGTTTGGCCCCCTCAGTCCTGCCTCCTGCTCCATCCCTGAGCTCCATACCCAACCAGCTCCAGAGGGAGAGAAAGCCTGCTGATTTTCTGGGATTTTCCAGCTTATCCAGCATTTACAGAGCTGCCCATCCCTTTTTGCTTGTGGAGGGGCGAGTTTGGCTGAGCCCACGGCAAGGACTGCTGGCAGATGAGCTCAAAGTCCTTTGGGGAATCCAGCAGGGGAAAAAAAAACAACTCAGCCACGACACCCCCTGTGTCTCCTGGCTGGACAAGGAGCTGCAGTGACCTTGTCCAAACATGGCCTGGAGTTGGAAGTGAGGAAGGAGAGGATGTGACTCACATCTGGGACGTGGCCACAGAAGACAGATGTGTTTTATTACTGTCCAGCCCCTCTCTGCAGCTCAGTCTCAGTGACTCAGCCTTGCCTTCAGGCCCTTCCTAAAGGAGCACAGCCCTTCCCAGCAGCTTCCCTCTGCTGCAGTAAAACAGATTTGGGATGTTCAGGCTCCTGCAATGGGGGGAAAAAAATAAATTAAAACAAATCAAAGTTATGTTTCTCCATGGGAATCTTCCAATTTCAATTGTAAATCATTCAGAGAAGGACGAAGCCAAGTGTTTTAGTGACAGGATTCATCTCCCTGCCTCTAGTTAGAAGACAAACGTGCCCCAATCCCCGTGGGAAGGACAATGAGGAGTGCCCTGGGTTTTCTTGGGCACGTCCCACAGGGCACGAGGAAACATCTAGAGCTGTTCCATGTCTGGAGGGAGGAATAAGGGGATTTCAGCAGGTCTCCTTCCCGCAATCCCGAGGAAACTCAGCAGCATTTCGTGGCAAGAGCCCCAAAGTGCAGAGACGAGGCAGAGCCACCGCGTGTTAGACATCAGGGAATCTACAGAGGGGAGCTCTGCAGCCAGCTGGGTACAGCTCGCCGGTTCTGAGCCTTCCTGTGGAATCCCCACACAGCTCCCGCACCTCGGGAAGGGCTTCCCTTCCCTTCCCTTCCCTTCCCTTCCCTTCCCTTCCCACACCAAACCCCGAAGAGCCTTGGGCACGCTCGCCTTGGCTCTCTCCCCACGGCTGCCACCGGGTACCGAGGGACACCCGGGGGGACGGCCCTGCCCAGAATCCCCCTCACACCTGCGCTTTTCCAGCGGGGGAGCAGGTGGAGCACATCAGCCGGGCGCGTTTCCCAGCCGCATCCCGGCCGTGACGGCCCCGGGAGCCACATGAGCCACCCGGGGCCAAGCGCCGCCCGGCCCGGGAGCCAGCGGCGCAGTTCGTCTGGCAGACACTGGATGGGGCTACGAAACCGGCTACCGGCACAGCTGGCACGGCCGGGGGGCAGAACGGCCTCTGCCAGATGTTTTGGGGTCCCTCTTTACGCGTGCCAGGTCGGCCGTGCCACGGCTGCCACCACCCAGGCGGGATGCCGGGCCTGGCACCGGGTGGCATCAATCCAGGCTCCAGCTCTCCTGGATACTCGCTCAGTGTCCGGCAGCACCTGGAGAAAGCTGGAGGCTTCACCTCCGAAAGCTTTTCCGTGTTCTGCGAGCGGGAGCTGCTGCCTTGCAAAGCGCCCGTGAAGATTTCTGCTGCCGGTGCAAGATGAGGTGAGCTTCTCACCTCCCGCCTGCCTGAATCCCAGCTCTTTGAGGGACTTTGGACGAGGGCACAGAGGGGCAGGACAAGAGGGAACGGCTTCACGTTGTCACAGGGCAGGGTGGGATGGGTTACTGGGGAGAAACTCTTCCCTGCGAGGGTGGGGTGGCCCCACTGAGCAGCTGTGGCTGCCCCTGCATCCCTGGAAGTGTCCAAGGCCAGGCTGGAGGGTGTGTGCTGATCTCTGGGACTTTCACCTGTTTTTCCAGCACCTTCTCTGCTGTGCCGTGCTTTGCTCATCCCTCTTTGCTCAGTGCCAGCTGTAACGTGCTGAGGGGGTGGGCGAGGGCCGAAACCCGTGGGCTGGGGAGCTCTGAGGTGGCTGGTGCCCCGTGCCAGGGCCTTTGCGGTGGCAGAAGGGCTCCTGGCTGCATTTTGGCTTTGTGCCGGCACATACCCGCTGCAAACAAAGAGCGTTTTGCGGGCGCGGCACTGCCCTTTGAAGGCTCAGCGGTGGCTGTTACCAAGCAGATGCTATCGAGGGAGATGTTGTAATCTCTTCCTCCGAACCTCTCGTCCTCAGGCTGGGCTGGCTCTGTGGCTTGGGGACAGGCTGTTGTCCCCTCTGCAGGGCCGTGTGGCAGCCCAGGGCGTGCAGAGCCCCCGTTGCTTCGGCAGGGATGGTGGCAGTGACACTCCCAGCCTTGCCGTGGTGCCACCCTTGTCTCTGCTCTCCCCGGCTGGGGCTGCTCTGCTCCCAATCCCTTGGGAAGCTGCTCCGTGCCCTGTCCTGGATCAATAACCATTGCCTTTCCCATCCTCTCTGGAGCAGGGCCAGCAGCTCCATTACTGCTGCAGCTGGCTGGGTTGGGGTGCAGGGATGGGCAAGCTCTGCTCCCAGGGGTGCTGTGGGTGGGCAGAGGTGGGCAGGGAGCAGGGCAGCAGCGAGGGGAAGCCTCGGGAACGCTGCAGGGATGGATGCTTTGTCTGCTGGGTTCCTGGTGGGGCAGCAGGATCAGAGCTTGTGGAGTGTCCTGGGAGTGTCCTGGCTGTGCCGTGCTGGTCAGGGACGTGCTGCCTCCCAACGGTGTCCTGGGGACACAGCCGCTGTGGGCACGACATCTCTTGTCCCTTCTCTGGGAGCAGGATCAGTGGCTTGAGCCCGTGGGCTCTCTGTGGATGCTGAAAGCAGCGTGGCAGTGGGCTCCTGGCTGTCACTGCTGCTGGGCTGGCACCTGGTGTCTAGGGGACACTGGCACAGGCACAGCTCTGCCCCACAGCTGTTGGGGGATGGAGATGGGGACGGGCTGTGCTCAGACAGCCCATTCTCCCCCCATTCTCCCCCCATTGTCCCCCCATTGTCCCCGCCCCTAACAGCAGATTCTGTCCCACAGCTGCAGCCAGCAAGCCGGAGATCTCCATGCCAGCCGTGGAGGGGGCACAGCCAGGATCGAGCACAACTTCTACACCCCTGAAGGTGCTTCCTACACCTCCATCGACCGGTTCCAGGTGCGTGCTGGCCCGGGAGAGCAGCTCTGCCTGGCGGGCTGGGGTGGCAGCCGGCCCAGGGCTCCCTGCCGGGCCCCTCACCCTGCAGGTGACACAGCCCCGAGCAGGTGAGGCTGCACCACCCCGCGGCCAGAGGGTCCTGGAGGACAACACCGACCACAAGGAGCAGCAGTGGGGCCAAGGCTCTGTCCATCAGGCGGTGAGGTGACGCTGTGACACCTCAGTGACAAGGTGACAGTGCAGGACAGCAGGACCTTCGTGTGCCAGGTTGGAAGCGGCAGCTGCGGCGTGGGCGAGAACAGCAGCGAGCTCAGCGTCTGCAGTGAGTGACACGGGGGGACAGCACGGCGGGGCAGCTGCTCTGCAGGGCTGGCATCCTGTCCCTCCTGAAAGCCCTGGGGTGGCTTCTGTTTCTGGGGGTCCCTGAGACCCCTGAGATCGAGCTGCTGACCTCCAGGCTGCGGAGGGAGCTTGGCACTGCTTCCCTCGCTGCTGCTCTCCCTGCCAAGCCAGGAGGGAGGCAGAGGCTCTGTCCCCAGCAGTGGGAGAGCTGCTTGCTTGTCCCCAGCAAGGCTACCCAGTGCAGCTTCTTGCAAGGAAGCAAAGGGATGGATGGTGCCTTGCAGGAATTCCTGTTATCCACCCTCCTGTGGTACATGGGGCAGAATTTCTGTGTTCCTACAGAAACTGCCCCAACAGAGCATTTCTGTACTGAAACCTGCATCCTGCAGGCAGCTGGGGAAGCTTTTTTGGGAGAAGGGGCCCTTTCCTAACACACAGGGGAAGATGGATGGGGTCACAGTGGGCCAGGCATTCATTACTTCCTCTCTGTGTCGTGTTTAGATCAAAAGTGAGCAGCAGGGAGCCCAGGGGTGATCACTGTGGCCGTCATCGTGGCCATCCTCATGGAGGCTGGGCACTGTTGTCTTCTTCCAGCACAAGAAAGGCAGCATCCTACGTGGCCAGGGCAGGAGAGAGCCCTGCCTGGCTCTGCACAGCTCTCACCCCCCTCCCCTCCCCTCAGGTGGGTGCTCAGCCAGCCGGGGGTGCCCCAGCTGTCCCCCACCCCACCGTGTGTGTCACTCCCCCACCTGCAGCAGAGGACTGGCTTTGTGTTCCTCCCCAGCCTCTTGTTTTCCCTCCCCCCTCTCTGTTCTGTCAGGACTGCAGAGTGAGGAATCCTTCGCTCTGAGAAGCTGGAGAGGAAAACTTCTGAGCGCTTCCTGCCTTCAAACCTTTCCTGCTCTGGGATTGCCTTCTCCCAGCCCAGCCCCAGCCCCTGGAGGGCAAGGCCAGAGGCCACTGGGGTGTCACCGTGCAGGGGACACCTCCCTGGCTCACCTGGCCATCCCCTCGACCTCGCAGGTGCTGCCTGAGCAGCAAAGCTGGGCTGGATTCACTGCGGAACATGAGGAAGAACGATCCCATTGATCTTGCTTGGTGGAAGGGCTCGAGGCTTTTTCAGGTAATCTGTTCTGTGCGTGTTGTGGGAAGGTTTGGATGCATTTTTTTTACCCCAAACTTGCTCAGAGAGGCTGGTGACATTTGGTTTTTGGGATGTCCCAGGCACTTCAGCTGTGTGGAGTGCAGAAGGGTGGGAGGGGTGTGTGTTAGAGAGGTGTTTGGGTTAGGACACATTTATCCCCCTGGATAAATAATGCAGCTAATAATGCTCTAATTACTACCAATACTAACAAATCTACCATTTATTCTAAGAAATAAGCATAGTTTTAGGATGCAATAGGTGATTGTACTACTCCATCCTAAAAGATAATATTGTAAATAGAATTTAATAGATCCCAACAGTAGAATTTATTGATGATTGTATTAATAACTAACACCAATACTGTGGATGCCAATGTTTACAGGAGACCATAATAAACACTAATCAAATAAACTAAGATTATTAATTAATAATAAATATTAGTAAAGCTAGTAACCAGCCTCCTTTCACTCCTCTGAGAGGACAGAGGGCAAGGGATGGGTGACACCACAGGCCACTGGGTGACCCTGGGGCCTTGGGCTCCCCTGGGCTGGCCTGGCAGTGTTTGATCCATGACACCAACGTGCCTGTTCTCATTTGGCTCACAATTATTAACCCCTGTATTAATAGTCTTTTGACCCCTTGATCAGGGATCAGCACCTCAAACAACCTCAAGGAGCCCCTGTGACCTCAAGTAACCCCTCTCAGGGACTTCAGGAAAGGGTAGAACCAGGGAGGAATCACCTAAATCTCTAATGGACGAATCTTGTCAGTCACAAGACAAGAATTGTTAGCGAGTTTGCTAAAAATACAGAATTGTAAATATGTCACAGGGCAAATCTTTGTTCAGCACGTCGTGCACCGTGAGGATCCTTTCAGAGGGAGCCCCTTTTTATCACCTGACCAGGCCGGCTCATCATTTTAGCACCAGGGAAAAGCCATCAGTTCCTGGTGGCTCCTCCAGGACAGGAGTGACTTGTGGCACAGCTTGGCTTGGGGACCACCCCAAACCCACCATCCATCATTTTAAAAAACCCGTGGGTTCTTCATGGCGGTCCAGAGTGGGTCTCATTTGGGTTTTTTAGGCACTGCAGCTGAGAAATCAGCTGCAGTGATGCTCAAGGCAATGATTTTCCTCTGAGAAACTGAGAAGAAAAAACTGTAAATATCTCTTGCCCCTAGAACTTGTTTACATAGAAGTGTTCATTCCAATTAGCCAATCACAGTGACAGTGCCTCAATCAATGGACTGATCACACTTTAAGGCTTCAGGGAGCCCCTGGAGTCCTGGATCTCCTGGAGTCCTGGATCTCCTGGAGTCCTGGATCTCTCGTTCAGGCTCTTACAGGCACACCCAGCTCCGCAGGAACCACGGGAGAAAAAAAAAGCTAATTAACAAAACCCCCTCTCTGCCCCTTTTCCACCCAAAAACCCCACAAGGGGTCTCCGGGTGCAAACCCAGGAAATGCCTTTCAGGCTGTGCAGAAATCTCTAAAAGAGACTTTGTTTGTCGGATCAAGTTAGGCTCCTTCAGCCTGAAAAGAAGTCGAGTTCATGTTGTTTGTCAATGCAGCAGCAGCGACAGCCGAGGAAGCTCCAGGAGCTCCAGCATCCGGCTCGGCAGCACAGCCTGAAAGGCATTTCCTGGGTTTGCACCCGGAGACCCCTTGTGGGGTTTTTGGGTGGAAAAGGGGCAGAGAGGGGGTTTTGTTAATTAGCTTTTTTTTCTCCTGTGGTTCCTGTGGAGCTGGGGATGCCTGTAAGAGCCTGAACGAGAGATCCAGGACTCCAGGGGCTCCTTAAAGGTGCTGTTTATTCCACAGATGATTGAAGTTACAGCAGTCTTGGCTGGTGGGTAACAGAGCCAAGCCTAAAGCTGCCAGCTTCAGCTTGTAGGCGTGCCTGAAGACAGCTTTGTTCAAGTGACAAAGCATTCTGTATTTTCTTTACTGAGTACAACAACCAATCAGTTACATGCACAATACCTTCACCATTTGCATACAGCCTATCAAAACTACTATTACTAACTAACTATCACTATTACTATTACTATCACTATTACTATCACTATCACTATTACTATCACTATTACTATTAATCACTAACTATCACTATTACTATTACTATCACTATTGCTATCACTATCACTATTACTACTACTATTACTAACTATTACTATCACTATCACTATTACTATCACTATTACTAACTATTACTATCACTATCACTATTACTATTACTATCACTATCACTATCACTATCACTATTACTATCACTATTACTATTACTAACTAACTATTACTATCACTATCACTATCACTATCACTATTACTATCACTATTACTAACTATTACTGTCACTATCACTAACTATCACTATTACTATTACTATCACTATTGCTATCACTATCACTATTACTACTACTATTACTAACTATTACTATCACTATCACTATTACTATCACTATTACTAACTATTACTATCACTATCACTATTACTATTACTATCACTATCACTATCACTATCACTATTACTATCACTATTACTATTACTAACTAACTATTACTATCACTATCACTATCACTATCACTATTACTATCACTATTACTAACTATTACTGTCACTATCACTAACTATCACTATTACTATTACTATCACTATTGCTATCACTATCACTATTACTATTACTATTACTAACTAACTATCACTATCACTATCACTATCACTATCACTATCACTATCACTATCACTATCACTATTACTATCACTATCACTAACTATCATTACTATTATTTCTATACCATGGTAGTAATTATCCAATCACAAGAGTTAGTGGTTACGTTACAAGCTAAAACTCGTTTTTCCGTTTTCTTGCAGTGGCAAATCCTTCTTATTTTGGTAAAACCACGTTTTTTATCCGCTTGTGCTCTTCTTGAGGCTTACTCACTTGGTAAAAACCACGTTTTTGTTTGCAGTGAATTAGCCTTTGCTCTTAGCCGTAAAAACCTCCTTGCAGCTCATCCTACCCTTTGTCCTTTCGGTTGTTCAACAACCTTACTTTCAAAACATCTTTACTCTTTTATATCAGAACTCGCTTTCATTTCTAAAGAACCTTCTGCTCAGCATCCGTGTCTGTAAAACTTTGCTGTTAAACTTTCATCCTTCCCAACATTCGCCCTTCCCTCAGCTCAGCCTGTGGCCAGGGTGAGGTGTTCCTCCCTGGGTTTTGTGCACATTTCCAGGAGTTCCCTCTGCCCTCTCAGGGGAGTGACAGGGGCTGGGTATGAGCTTTATTAATATTTGTTATTCATTAATATTCTCAGTTTATTTTATTAGTGTTTATTATCATCTCCTGTGAGCATTGGCATCTGTAGTATTGGTATTAGCTATTAATGTAATCATCAATAAATTCTGTTGCTGGGATCTATTAACTCTGGGGTTTTGTGCTATGTTTTTGTCCTATATTTATATTTTTTTGTCTGTATTTTTGTCCTATATTTTTATCCTGTATTTTTGTTTTATGTTTAAATATTTTGCCCTATATTTATGTATTTTGTCCTATATTTTTATCCTTTATTTTTGTTTTATATTTATATGTTTTGCCCTATATTTATATATTTTGTTCTATGTATTTTGTCCTATATTTATATTTTTGTCCTATATTTTTATCCTGTGTTTTTGTCCTATATTTATTTTTTTTGCCCTATATTTATATCTTTTGTCCT
>WAAE01011009.1:0-34271 GCA_013400495.1 Nicator chloris
TTTGTTGTTGTTGTTTTAATTTATAGGACTGTTTTATCAAAGGCTTTGTCAAACTCTGTATTTCTTCCTATGTCTAAGAAACTCCCTAAGCACTCCTTGTATACATATTTTTGCCTGAACAAGGATGACAGTGAAGACTAGGTAAGTATTAAAGATAGTCTAATGGAGCCATGTTTTAAAAAAGGGATGGTCAAAAATAAATGCCAATTTTTAAAAGCAACCTGCTTTTTCAGCAAGTATTTTTCATCTCATTTTTGTACTGATTCCAGAGTTCTGCTTTTCCACACTTGTAGATCTACCATGTAACGTAAGTTTCAAAAAAAGCTCTATAAAGTAGACATTAATGTCTCCCCGTTTCTTAAAATATTGCAGTGATCTCTAGTCTTGGTCTGCCAAGAGATTTGTTTACAAACAAGTCACACTGAGCAAAAAGACATGGCAAATCACACAAACAAACAAAAAAATAATACTCTTTAGAAAGATAATACTCTGATTTGTAGGCATTGTCTTACTTTCCTTCAGCAAGAAGGAAACAAACTTAATGAACATTTTTTAAGAATGTGTTTTATAACACACTGAGAACTTGTTTGGCCTGAGAACAAAAGATCACAAGTCCCAGACAACAATGCAATTGCAAGTTGAATAATGGCAAGTCAAAACTTTTTACCCACAGATCCATATAACCGGGGCAATGGGGAAGGATATTTTTTTTCTTAATGTTCCAAGAGAAGCAGTATTTTAATTTCTTAGAATGTTAATGGTTATCTTTCCTAAAGCTCTTCTTCTGTGAGGTTTCTGAATCTCATTAACCTCCTAGTGCATATAGAACAAACTCCTTGCTTTTTTTCCCACTTTTTTTCCTCCCAGTACTGCTGAATCCAAAAAACAGGAATCAAAGGAAAATCACAAGACCAAGATGCTCATTCAAGTTTTGTTTCTAAACTGACTGGAAGGTTTATTAATGAACATGTTCATAAGTCAATTCAAATATGAATACAGCTTCTAGATATTCTCAAGGTAGCTCAGTATATCCCCTGTCTTCAGGTTTGGGTACCTATCTTCTCTCAGCTATTTATTTTAATTCTAGAAGTCCATTAATTTCAAATATTTTTCTTAGCAAGAGGAACACATAAATCCCAAAATCTTTCATAGTGTATGCTGCTCCCCATGTTCTTTCTTAGATCACTAACTACTAGTTTCCACAGATATTTAATAAGTATGGGTTATGAATGTATACTGTCAAGGTAAGAGTAGAATGGGTTTTCAATTGAAATAAACAGTATTTGTGTTACTAACTGATGTCTTACTCATCTCTGGATTTTTTTTTTATTTTTCCAGGATGAATTCTTATACCTTTTTGCATGAGAAATAATTCTGTACTTGAATGTGCAGCTGTTGTTCATCTGGGAAATCTTGTTTCTGATACTCAGGAGAGACCTGCCACAGATCGTCAGCTGTGTAAAGCCTTGCGGGGCCACACATGCCAAAAAGAGAAAATGTAATTGCAATTCATATAGGACTGTGAAGTGCTAGTATGAAAGGTCACAGCACATCGTCATTTATTCCTCAGTAGCTGAAGTCTGGAAGGAGAATCCTCTGTAGAAATGTAGAGACAGTTTAACCCTAAAACAAGAGAAGGATATGAGAGGTCACAGTTACAAGAAGGAGGATCGCAGAGGTGTGGAATGGAAGACTCTGTAGGAACTTAATTATTACTCACCATTACTGGAGAGGTCTTAAAAAAACCTCTGAGAAAAAGAAAAGTCAGCTCAGACACAGATGTCCAAGACATTGTCTAATTTATTTAGCAATAGGATCCAAAATAACTTCTCTGTTAGGGCAGCCCCCACATCCATTTGTGCTAGGGTAAATAGCCAGCTGAAATTGCACAAGAAACAGCAGGAAACTTGCACTCCATTTCACTCACCTTTTATGATGATAAATCCTTTTATACATCTTTCTTTGTTCCCATTCACCTTTTCAGCAGCTTCTTCCACTTCATTTCTGAAGATATTGAAAGCAAACGGGCTAGGAAACCATTACATTATCTGTTTTTAACGTTGGTACTTGTTTTTTCACCTGGACAGATACATATAAATCCTAAGGGGTCTGGAGTGCCATGAAAGTGCCAGATACCAGCCTGCTTTTCAAGCTCAGAAATCATTTAACAGATTAGGTTTCAGGCAACTAAGTTACATACAGTTAAAATAGACTGGAAATACATATAGTTTTTACCTTTTGTAATGGAAATTTAATCAGATTGCTTTTAATGGGTTTACGAGGATTTGTAAAGTACCCTGCCAAAAAAAAAGATGTTTGGAGAGGGTAGGAGAAGACATTAGATTGAGGAAAAGACATTAGACTCCAAAATTTATCCTATTTTTTTTAGTTGCATATTGTCAGCAGTTGGATTCAAATAGATTTTAGAGCATCTGCTTTCTGAAAAAAAAAAATATATATTTTAAAAGTTTTAAATGTGTGTAGAAGCCTTAACAGGAGTTACAGAATGAGACAATCCTAGGTAGGAGAAAGCAATAAAAAGGCTTGCCTCAATGCAATATTTAAAAGCAGGAACAGGCCATTTCTCCCCTACAAGGCAATTGATTATTGCCCTGTTGCAATCAGAACTCATATTTGCTCTTTCCTACCTTAGTTTTGAATGCCAAGATAAATGGAGAATCAGAAACTACAGAAATGTCATTCCCCCTTCCAGTTCTACACATGCAGTGTGAAACATTTTAAGTGCCTCCTTTGAAGGTACTATGAAGGTTTTCTTGATACTTTTCAAACTACTTTTGACGGAGGCTCTGCCATCACATTCCAAACTTTTATAAACGTGTCAGGAATAAATTAGACCTTTGAAAATTTAAAGGACTATCTAGACTTCTCTGTGTGACTCAGACACTTACAAGTTTGTTTTCACGTTCATAAAGGCTAGAACCTCTTTTTTCTAAAACAAACCCAAAACCTGTAATACTTACACTTTCATACCAACTTTTAAGTAAGAGGTTTTTCAGTAGTTTTTTCTAAACCCTATTCTGAATCCGACAATGATATTATTATATTAAAAAGAGCAAACTGTTAAAAGACATACGTATTCCCATGCATAACCTCCTTCCACACATGACAACAACAAATAACGTAACACCAAAACCACAAAGGTTCTGACCATGACAGAAGAAAATATTAAGAAATATAAGGCTGCCTTTGCATGCCAAAACCTATCTCAAATTCTCCTACACAACTGACTAAATTACTGAACTGATTAAACTACTTCATACCGCTATTGTACAGATACTGAGAGTGTTTGTTGAAAGCAAAAGTAATTTACTGTGGTGTTGACATAGGACTGCATTTATGTAAGTAGTCAAAGCAGACAGGACACTCAGTCACTATGCGGTGGCAAGGGGAGTCTCTGTTGTAAGGATTCTTGAAATGGCATGTTCAACTTGACTGCCCCACTGACCACTCCTCTACTGTTTTCAAAATCTAGCTGCCCCTGGTTTTACACGACCCTACCAGTACAAATATAAAACAAGACCACAGTGTAGGATGCAACTCAGGCTGATGGAAACCTGAGGACATCTCCAGTTCAACCTCCCTCTAGTTGTCCTAGATAAGAGGTCAGACTAGACTGGCAACATAAATTTTCTGGCCTGCTTTGCTCTGCTGCTTAATTGTCCTCTGAATGATTCAGTCTGAGTCTCTCTTGTTTCAGCACCCGTACAGTGCTTCTCAGCTCTTCCCCATACCCTAACGTGAACGGACTGGCTGGTGCCTCCTCAATTGCCTGTCAGTTCCAAAGAGCTGCTGTTAGGTTCCCCTAGAGCCACCTGTTCTCCAGGCTAAATGGTACCTAGTCTGTAGAAACCCACTATCTTCACAGAGTTGTTGTTGCCCTTCTTTGCTTCCAGGACACACTACAAACTTGTACCATCTACCACATCCTAGAAGCCTGTTACAGAAGAGCTGCTTGTCAGGTAGTCAGTCACCCGCATGTACAGTTATAAAGTTATATTCCTTCTCAGATGTATGAGTTTGCATTTATCTTTGTTGAATATAATTAATGTCATGTCAGTCCATTCCTCCAACTTCTCCAGGTCTCTCTGGACAACAGCCACGCCTTCAAGCATATCAACTGATACCCCCTTGTCTGCTGTTTACAGAACACCTTATATGCAAGCATTCCATAAACTCCTCCACGTTAACAACCAAGGCGCTAAGTAGGATCACTGCCTTGGTTGCTCCACTTGTTACCAGCAACCTGGTAGAGTACAACTCATTTCAGCTGTCTCTTTACATTGCCAGTGGGAAAGGAAGGAGGAGGTGGGGGGAGGAGAATTGTTCTGAAGGCTTATTCTGATTCTTATTATTCTTTTAGTTCTGTTAATAAAGTTTTTGTTACACTCTTTAAAGTTTTGAGCCTGCTTTTGCTCTTCTCCTATCCTTGACTCACAGCAGAAAATGAGTAAGTCGTTTTAGTGGGAGTACTGACATCTGGTCAGCGCTCATCCCACCACATTAATTGGTGCTGTGACTCAGACTGGTGAACCAAAACCACTATATTACGCTAATATCAAAGTTGGTTGACTAGTTTGTACTTCCTCAGATAGTTATTTTGGTACTTTTTGATTAGAAGTTGTCAAGGTTTAACCCTGGCCAAACACTAGGCACCCACGGAAGTTGCTCACTCATCCTCCCCTGCCACAGCTGGGCAAATGAGATAAAATTAATGAAGGTTCAAGAGTTGAGATCAGGACCAGGAGAAAACACTCCAAGGGCAAAACAGACTCAAAAGTACAAAGTGAATTTACGGCCAACAAAATCAGACAAGAATGAGAAGCAAAATAAGCCCTTAAAAAAACCCCTTTACCTCCAATCCCTCCCTTCTTCCCACCAAAAGCTCAAAGAGACAGGGGGCAAGGGTTTGGTCAGTTTATCACCCAAGATCTTCTTCCACTGTTCCAGGAGAGGAGTCCTTCCCCTCTGAGGCTATGGGGTCCCTTCAACAGGAGACAGTTCTCCGTGAACTTCTCCAACGTGTTTCCAATCTCATGAGCAGCAGTCCTCCCAAAACTGCAGCAACCTGAGCCCCTCCCACGGGCACACAGTCCTCCCAAAACTCCTATGATGTGGGTCTCTCTTTCCACAGGGTGCAGTCTCAAAAGGCAGGCTGCTCCAGCCTGGAAGCAGGGCCCTCTCTCTCCAGGTCTCCCACTGGACCCCAGCCTCCTCCAGGCATCACCTGCTCCAGCATGGGCACCTCTCCCACGGGCTGCGGGTGGATCTCTGCATTCCCCATGGATCTCCATGGGCTGCAGGGGCACAGCTGCTTCACCATGGTCTCACCATGGCCTGCAGAGGAATCTTGGCTCCAGTGCCTGGAGAAGCTCCTGCCCTCCTTCTGCACTGACCTTGGTGTTGCCATGTTGTTTCCCTCACATGGTCTCACCTCCTCCTCTTCTCTGGCTAGGAGCAAAAAACCTGTATCCCCTAGTGTTTTGATTTTCTTCTTAAATACATTATCACAGAGGCGTTACCAGCCTCTCTCATTGGCCCACCTTTGGCCAGCAGCATGTCCATCTTCAGAGGCATTAAAGATTGGCTCTGCCAGACATGGAAGCTTCAGCATCTTCTCACAGAAGCCACCTCTGTGGCCCCTCTACTACCAAAGACCATGTAAAACCAAGAAAGAAGTGTAATACTGTTTTTCTCTCAACCATCTCAGACATCCTCGAATTTTAATTTTTTTAAAGACACTAAAGAGCAGCCCTATGAAGATATTGATCAGCTCTCTCAGAAACTTTCGAAGAAGCTTTTCCATGGATATACTATGGGTCAAGTTCACCCAAATAGACTCTGGCTTGATCTGCATCCACTTTCTTCTTCTCGAATCTCTTAACCAGTCGTTGCTGGTAAGACTGAGGCTATGAAAGCACTGAGTACCTCTGCCCTATTTGTATCCATGGTCATTAAATCACTTGCTCCCTGGAGAAACAAAAAGAAAGTGCCCCCCTAAACTCAATGGCCCACTCAAAGTGAGTATGAGGATGGAGATCCAATCCGACAGCATGACAGTAATTGCCTCCAAAGCACCTCTCACCCCTGAAAAGGATATGATTGGTCTTGCAAGGGGAAGCTGGAAGTTCCACCACCCATCAGTGGGCTAGGGCAAGGCCAGTGTGTTCAGCTATAGATATCAAATGTCAGCACTTTGTGAGGACATCACTAACCACAATGGCATATACAAATATATGTACTTTTAATACTAATATTTATTGTCATTATGTGTAATGATGGTGACAAAAACAACAAAAAGCAACTTTACTCTTACTTGTTCTTGTTAGTTTATATTTGATGAACCAGATTGATTGATTTCTGAATACCTTCTGATGATGAGTAAAAAACTTAGATATTTCTTATAGTCAGTATTATTTGCATCTGTATAAAAGTTTTATTTAATACTTTTTCACAATTACTTGGCTTGTATGTATAGTACTGCTATAACTAGACTATAAAAGAACTGCTCACCTGTACAAAGTCTCCTAGTTGCTTACAGAGTGATGGACTCCAACCCCTGTCACTATGAAATTCCAGGTGACTGTTTTGTGCAGAAGAGTGAAACTAGCAGTGGCACACTCGTGGGCTGCATATTTTTTACAGCATTGTGTCTTTATTATATCTCCAAATTACATCTATGCTGTCACAGCTGACCTACTTTTTCAAGAGGTTGTGTGTTTTCATTTCATCTCATCTCAAGCATCGCTAATGTCTTCAAGAAAGAAAAAGAATGAATTAATTTGTTTTTTGGGCACTGGTTTATAGCTAAACACTCCTCAGACTATGAGAAGTTTGGTAAAGAGAAGAGCTCAAAACTTATGAGTTCATAAGAAAACTTATGGACTCATAAGTTTACAGTTTTAATACCTCTGCTCATTTGGAAAACAGCAGATCAGTAGCAGGTCATAGAAAGCAGACACTTGTATATTAACAAATATCAGGTAATGATGCTATGCACACCATTATTTTCAACAATTAATTACTCATTGGTTTGATTTATCAAATTTCCATCCTCTGATGCTCATCTCTTTCTCCAGAAACTACCATTTAAACACAAATTAGACCCTCTTTTTTTTTTTTTTTTTTTGTTACTGGAATCACCTGCAAATTTACCTCTTTATAATGTTTTTAATTTTGTCTAAAACCTGGGCTTTAATGCTTTAATGCTTTAATGCATATGTATTCAGCCCACATTTTGAAATAGTGCTTCTATCTTCTGTGTAAACTTCTGTATCTCTTTCATCACGTCTTTATTACTTTATATGTTATTTACTCATGAACCATAGGCTTCCCTGTTCTAATTTATTAACTGTTGAAAGAGTTATGCTAGTACTAGCTCTGCAAGATTAGGTCCTGTGTTTTAACAAATCTCCCTTATAAATTATACCTCCTTGCAATTCTTATACTAGCACTGCAGGTTCTGTGATTTTCTTTATAAATGAAGGCCAACCCCTTACTCCATTAAAACCATTGGCAAAATTCCTGCTGAATTCAGTGTGAATAGATTTAAACCCTCGTGTCTCAGTTGTCAAGTAATAGCTAGCACCTACAGTGATAAACACCTCCTCTTTATTTTTTAACCTTGACAACATAAACAGGTTATGTGAAAGTAAAACCTAATGGCAGTTTAGTCTGTTGACACCACCACATCACTTTGATTTGTAACTGTCTCAAGATTTCTGTTCTTTTTTTTTTTAATTTTGCTCTTTCCACACATCATATATTTCAGAGTTCAGAAATTAACTTATGGAAGATAGAAGATGAACGTTGCACTTCCATGAAATTCCGCATGGTGCCAGAAATTGTTTTACCCTTTGAGAATAATTTTTTTTTCTGTGGCAGTGCCTAACACATTATGGTCTGGTCTTGCAAAGCTCTAACTACGATAAGGTTTTTCAGCATGTTCATCACCAAGTGAAATCAATCAAATATTTGCTGCCACAGGCAATGAATTTAAGCCTTCACACAAAAATTTTATTCTATGAGTGAGTTTAATAATCTTAGCATTTGATAAGCAAAACAGTGATGAATGTCTCCTGAGGTGATGACTGGCGAGGTGGAGAGCAGTGCATATGTTTATCTTGACTTTATGAAGACTTTCAACACTGTCTTTCATAGTATCCTCATAAACAAGCTGATTAAGTATCAGGTATCTACCTGAATGGACAGTGAGGTGGATTTAAAACAGGACTGCCAGGTAAAAAAAGGGTTGTGAACAGAGGCACGAAGTCCACGTTGAGGCTAGTCACTAGTGGTATAGCCTGGAAACTGATACTGAGTCCAAAATGACCTGGATAAGGGGCGAGTGAATCCTTAGCAAGTTTGACTATAAAACAAAATAGTAAGGAGGGACTGGTACTCCATGGCTATGTTGCCATTCAGAGGGTTGTGGACAAACTGGTGAAATGGGCTAAGAAAAACATCACATTCTTTCCACATTTCACTATTTTCTGGGGAAAAAAATCAACTACTCCAGGCTGATGACCTCCGTTTGGTCTGTTTGTATCACTCTTCCAGCCGTTCTTGTAAGACGCAAAGCCATCCTCACCGCTTCTGAGAAGTCTTTAATATAGCTAGTGTAAGCTACATGAATAGTGACATATGTCTGAGAAGAAATGCTACCCTCCTACCTTCCCCTTCTCCCTCCCTTCCCCTCCTTCCCTTCCTGCCTGCCTTCTTTCCTTCCTTCCTCCCTCCTTCCTTCCTTTCCTCCCTTCCTTTTCTTTCTGATATACAAGAAGACTTAACTATTCTACTCTCCCTGGAACATAAAGTTGGCTATGATCTCAAATGGTACGGCAGATTTCTGAAGTGCAAGGTAAAATTATCTGAATTTCCTATAATAAATAGACCTCACAGGTCTCAATATCAAAGCTAAAAAAAAAAAAAAATCACATCCAGACAATATAAATCTTGAATTGCAAGGTCAAAAGTCTTGCTCACTAATGGAAACGTGAAAAATATTTACAATCAATCACTCACTCACATACCCCTCTCAAATGAGCTAGTATATAAAGTATGACATTGCACTGCATTTCAAAACAGCTTTTTTTTTTTTTCAACTATACTCTCAGTAATTTGATCTACAAACACACACTATGATTAGATTTTTTTACAGGGTAACAGGATAATATAACAGCATCATGCCTCAAACAAAACCAGCTTAAACACAGTGTTCAGTTTAAACTATTGCATATTTTGGCACCACTAACAGAGTAACACCCTATGCGAACCTATTGTCAGAGGTTTCTCTGATTCTAGGCATTTTCCCTGGCATTATATTAGGATGTCTTAGGTTTTGCCATTTTTCTATTAATAGCTTCTGCTGACAGTTACAGTCCAGAGCAATAATGTTTCAAACCACTAGCCATAATGGTAGCAGCATACAGTATGCTACATTTGATTTTCTTAGGCATGACCAAGGAATAGATTTATATTGAAGAAAAAGTTTTAGTGTAGTAAAGAAAGATGTTGATGACATAGTCATAAATTTCCGTACAGCGATTTTTAAAGAAAAGGCTCAAATCTAGATTTTCTAATTCATTTTAGATGAGACTTCAATGATGACTTACCAGGTATATTTTCTAGAGGAAAAAGTGACTTATTAAAAAAAAGTATTTCTCAGCTTTGAACAACGTAACAAACAAAAATTACTTACAACACATGATGGTTGATTGCAAATGTGACTAAAAATTTCAGACTTGAACGAAGGTGGAAGAAACCTATGCATTTTTATCAGTGCAAAAGCAAGCTACTGAAATCGACGTGACAAATTACAGTTCTTAACAGCAATATTAGCTGTAATATATAAAGGCCCAGATTATAAAACAAGGCATTTAAAAAATACACTTTCTTGAAGTCCATTCAGGTTTTCAGGTATGACTGAAATACTTCCAGTGCTGATAAACACGGCTGTGTGGAAATGGCTCAGATTCTTCCCATCTTCCCCAGTCCTTCCTTTGAAGGATCCCTCCTTCAAAGAAGGATTTTTGCACTGATTGAAGCAGTACACCTCTCACTATACTCATGAGAATTCAATGGATAAAAAAAAGTTAGCTAAAAAAAGAAACACCAAAAATCAGAGCTTATGATTTACGCTCTCCTACATGTAAATGTTCTATGTTGCTTTAAAGCTTGGTGAAGAAATGGTTACTCTAAAAAGTTAGGAAGTAATTTTAGTATTTAGATTTCAATAGTACTTAAACAAGGCAAAATTATATAGGATCTCCACTTGGCTGCATTTTCTATGCAGACTGGATCATAGGATTTTACTATGAAAAACCCCATTTTTGTCTTTGTCAAATACCATTTCTGCATGCTCTCCACTTGTTGCAGTGCACAATTTATGTTAAATTGCAATTGGCACCTAAAAATGGTTTTGTCCTGTCCTTCCCCATGAAATCCCCCTATGGTCTCTCCCAAATGTCAATTATCCTCACTCCTCCCTTCTTTCCAGACCCTTGCTTGTCAATCCAAGTTAGCCCATGCCCCTTTTCCCTACATGGTATTCCATTCCCCTCCCAATAAGTTGTCAATCCCCCAGACCCACTCCCCAAAGTCTAGAATCTTCTCCCTTCCTCAGTTCCTAATAGGTTGCTGGGAGCAGGCCACTCCCTTGTTTTGGTTCTATTGGTTGATATTATGATTAATGTTTACTGTACCCCTCCCATCTTAATTTTTGATTGGGTCCTTGTTTGTTCCTTCCCCTTGTTCCTCCCCCCTTTATAAGTTAGTGTTCAGCCTATGTTCAGCGATCTCGAGCCTGGGTAGTTGCCGTGGCAATCCCTGCTGGTAGCTCCCTGGCCAAGGGCCTCCTTTGCTACTCTGTCACACCCCTTCCCGGGTCGGGGCTAGGAAATAAACTAGTCTGCGGAACCACTGACAGTGTGGCTCCTCCTTGGCCTTTACCTCATGCTAGAGTCACTGACATGAAAACAATTGAAGAGGATCTTCGGATACCGACAGTGGGTGCCCCGCGGACCGCCCACTGTTCGGGTAGGCTAAAGTGAGGCCCTCCTTTGAGGAGCCTCGCAGCCCCTCTATCAGCTGCGCCCCTCGGGAAGCAGGGTCGGCCTCAGCCGGGCTTGCCACCTGCTTCAGGATCCAGGGCTGACGCGACACCACTACTGGTATTTTTTAGACAAATGCAGTGTCAGACACAAATTATATACATACAACTCACATAAGGACATAAATAACAGATATAAAGTGTCTTCTTTTATCAGGCAGACTTTTTAATTTGTTTATTTATTTACTTACTCACTTACTTATTTACATACTTTGCTGTGTGCTATAGAAGTGGCTAAAGAGGTGGAAGAACATTTTACCAGCACAGCACTGTCAAACCATGAAATGGGACCTCCAGTCAAACTGTTACGGCAATAAATGCCCTAAATCCTTCCCCTAAAGTGTTGAAAATCTGCAAAGAAAATTAAGAGCATTAGCATGACATGAAGTTAATGCTTCGAAACTGAATTAAAATAGAAATCTGTGTTTAAGTGGAAATGCATATGAGACAACAAAAACTAACACCAACAACTCATAGGTGAATCTCACAGCCTGCAGATACATTGACAATAGTACAGACAAGAACACTAGGGGTAGCGTACCTGGTAAGCCTACTCATCTTAAAAAATACGCAGAGCCTTGTTTGGCTTCTCTTTCAAAACTACATGAGAATTATTCAAAAATTTTCATGCACAAATTTTATGTTTTGAGCTTTATGTCTGTTTAGATGGGCAATGACTTTGCTTACAAATTCTACTTTTGCTTTCATAGCCTGTACATTATTGTTTTCTATTTTATTCTAAGTAAATTTATCGGAATTTAAGTAATCAACAAAACAATTTAAAACAGCAACTGTAGGAGCAACAGAACCAGAAAGTTTCTAGTCCGTCTGACTATCAATACAGGCAACAGACTGTTTATGAAACAAATCAAGAAAACCCGGTAAGTCATTTGACTTGGCTGATGCTGGTGCATTAGCAGAAGAGCAATGGTGCTCCTTTTGTAAGTGTAGTATAGTAGTTTGCAGTAACAGCCAATGTGAAGCCAGTATTATCCTGTAGGTTTCTTGTTTTGATTGGCATAATCTCTACGAGCACCTTATATTACTTGGTACAATGAAAAATGACAGTGTGTCTTTTTGATGCACAATTACCTCAAGTCATAAGACTGCACACATTACACTATCTTCAGGGAATAGTTGCACTAGTTTATCAACCTTTGTAGGCATACATTTAGCATTGGACTATTTATGTAAAATACTCTTTAACTCTCAGTCTTCTTTATTACACCTTTGACATACATCAGCTAGGAAATACTGAGACCACAAAATGGTATTTAAAAGAACATTACAAACACTTCTTGTCAATAAACTTAGAAGACTGAAAAGTCACTCAGTATGCAAAGAAGACAGGGTTTTTTAACTACTATGGCTATTATGGTAAAATCAAAATCTAAGTAGTATAAAATTTATTCATTCATGAAGGCCTTTTTCCCTTAAAGGCCTTAAATACTTTACTCATAAATAGGTGCTTGATCTTCAAGCTTTTTTTCTGGCATCTCTTCCTTTTCATCCATCATTTTGTAATTCTGCATTTTCCCGCACTCATGCCCTACACGCGAACAACACAGTTGTCTTGCAGTTGTTTTAATTTTCTAAGTATTTCTGCTGATGAAATCCAGTCCTTGAAGTACTCAAGTACATATTCTTGGTAGTACAACCTGAGCAATGAATACTTCAAATTTCCAAAAAGCATTGAGCAGCTAACCTCAAGATTTCACATAAATCATAAAATATGACATTTTACTGCAGTAATCCACAGTTTAAAAAGAATATAAGAATAGTAATTTGTCTTTGAAATTCTATGGCAGCCAAATGGGAATACTACCAAATGTTGCTAAACTTTAGATTTTTTAAAAAGCAACGAATCTGTCTCCTTGCCAAAGATATAATGGGTTATTCTATTTACAGGCTTTTCAAAAGCTCTGCCTGCGTAGTTGTTATGTGTGTCACAAATGTCAGTGACTATAGCCTTACAAATCTTTCAGTCAGAGAAGTATTATCATTAGCTTACAGATGAGGATCATCTGAAACATCACAATTGTTAAAGCTCGTCTGCATTTATTTATAAGGAGCACAACATGCGAGGAGGTTGGCTGTACACCAGAAGAGCTGGTCAGAAATATCTGACACTGACACTAAGCGAATTCGTGGAACCATTGCTATGTCAAGAAAATTACTCAGAGTGATGCTAGCCTGATATTTAAATATCAAAATTCACTGAATTCTCTGGCCTTTAAAGCAAGCCTGGTAAACTGTATTACTAAGGAGACGTTTCCAGATACTCATTTATACACTTCTTGCTGCAATTTTCTATTAGTACAACCTTTATGTCAGAGTCTTTTTCTGCTCCTACTCCATGTTGAACTATTCTTGTGCACTGGTCAGGTAATGAACAGCCATGTCCCCATGGGAATGGTGCCTACGGCTGGTAAAGAAAAGAGTAGCAAAAAATAAATCTAAGGTGGCTCACATGTCTCAGAAGAACCAGAGACTTAAGGTAATTACAAGCTGAACTGCTGTAAGTGCACTTTTGAAGTGCCTGCCCAACTCCATTTCATTGAAAATTTCTATCAAATTCATCTGAGAAGTATTCATTTTGTGCACTTTAAGAACAAAGACTTGACAATGCAAACCACAGGATAGCAATTCTTGTGTTGAGGGTATATGCCTGATTTTAACCAAAGCTGTACTACAACCATATCCAAAGGGTCACAAGGTTATCTCAGTGCAAGAAATTTAAACTTCATTACATATTCTGAGTTTTATTCCAGAGATTTCACAGTCTTTCACAAAAAGATTTTTTTTTTTAAATCATTATTTAGATTCTTTTCAAGTGAGAAAATATGCCAGCTCCAATTGCTCCTTTATGACATAATTTGGGCATGTAACACATTCAGGTATCCTGGTGTTGTGCAACAGCTTTGTATGCTACCTGTCATTGTATAATACATCATTTTCCTTAAACCATTAATACTTCATGTGGGACAAAATGCATCCACAGACCTAATAAATAAAATACAGTTAAATATAAAGGAAGTCTTACAGTGATTTATGGAGATAGAGTAAGGCTTAAAAAAATCTCAAAATTATTCTTTTACTTTTTGGAACATGCAGACAGAAATAGACAATGCAAAGTGGGGTATTATTAGTGTTTGGATTGTTAAAGTCTGGATAATTAGAATATGGTAGGACAACGCAGACAAATGTCAGAAGAGAAAGAATAAAAGCATGATGTAAAGAGATTGAGTAATGGGAGAGTAATGATGCTTAAAAAATCATCATATATTCTTGGAACATAGGTTCAGAGCTTACTTCCTAAACTGCATAGCTTGAATTGCCATTTCATACTGTTTAGACAAAGCATCAGACTTTCGGCAGATTCATTTCAGATGTTTTGCTTCCATTCTCTTCATGCAGCTCCCACATTTTGTATTTCCTCAGTGTGAGACTCAGCAGAGCTCATAACTGAGGTCAGTAGAGGCAAAATTAACAACCAAACCACCACAATAATTAGCAAAGCATAGTAAATCATCCAGTGTGGCATTTCTGAAAGAGTAAAGGATCTGCACCTGGGTGGGATTAGTGTAGTGGAAAGTTAGGTGTCCACTAACCCCCATCCATGTATCACTAGTGCTGTTAATCACCACTTAGGAACTACTAGTCTTGGCAGCATAAGCTCTGTCAATCACAATTGGTACAACGGAGTGCTGAAAGTGGAGCAGTCACTAAGGATGGCCCTATTTCTAGCTAACTTGTTTTGGCAGAATGTTTGTGTGTATCAACAGACTGAAATGTCAGAGAGCTGAAGATGATGTGGGTGAACGTGAAGAACCAGAGACAACTGCAGAGAAAAAGGAAGAAACCAGAATAAAAAGTGAGCAAGTAAATACAAGAAAGAACAGAAGATAAAAGGTATGAATCAATGCTTTAAATAATATTCTTAAAACAAAGACACAGAAGTTTTCCACTAAGAATATATTTAAATTAGGTGTTATAGGCAGAATAAGCATCAGTGAAAACTGATCAGTCAGCTTATTAAATTTATTATGTCAAAAGTACCCTTTTATCACTTGTTATACCACCCAGTACTCACCCATAGTCTCTGTTACACAAAAGGAGGGAGAGAGGCAATATAAATCCCAGGTGTGAAGAATTTTGTGCTCTATGGTAAGGCATGCACCCCACTGAAGCTGCCCATTAACAATATCCACAGAGCTCATAACACTTAACTAAATATTCATATCTCTGTACGAGTAACTCAAGCTCTAAATAGTATCAATATCACAGATATTTTGCATGTTCGCTAGGTGTTCCTGTTACACATAATTACTACCTATTTTCACTTTCACAAACAACCTAGGCTGAAAAAGTTTAATCCTGCTTTTGTGGTTTGTTATAATTCAGGGTTTGTTTTTTCCTGGAGTAGAGGGTTCGTTCTGGGTACACCTATGCTTAATGCTTGTTATGCAGCTGCACTTAGCACAACAAGTAGAGAATGTGCAACAGGCATTAACAATGGAAAACTCTTTGGTGTGGAGATAACATATTCCAGATATCAGCACAAGTGTTGCCCCTTAATTTCTTCAGAAGAGAATGGAAATAGGCCTCTTTTCTCCCTAAACCAAAAATATTGTCAACAACTTGGTTATTTTAGGAGAGTGAAACATGCCAGAATGGCATGTTTACAGAAAGTAAATTAGCTCAGACCTCTATTTCTGTTGCTTATTCTGCAACTGTGCTTTGTTTCTCTTCTCTTTCTTTACCCTATCATGATAGTATAACATGCTCAGGAAAAGCACATAGCAGATTTTTCAGTGGGTCTATTGGTACAATTTGCCAGTCCATGCAAAGAGATGTCATGGACACAGTAAATAATTCCTGTGGTAGAGAATGGAAAGATCTTGCAGAAGTAAAGTTCTAAGAGTATATCATGCTAATTGTAAATAGCAACATTATCTGGAAATTGGTGTAAAGTTATCCGTAACTAGTTTTACACTAGCAACCACCACAACTACTTTTAATAGCTTCCTTTAGCTGGCAGCTACACTTTCTGAAGAGTGACACACACAACTAGATGCCTCCGGTAAGACAGAGAGGAATCCATTTCTTTTCAGGTTCATGTCAAGTGGCAGCACAGCCATAGAACCATTGAACCACTGAAAAGTTTGGTTTGAAAGTCAGCATTAAAGGTCATCTACTCCAACCACTTCCTGCAATAGGCAGATTGGCACTTCCTCAATCAGGTCAGATAACTCAGAGCCCTGTCTGAACTGACCTTGAATGTCTTCAGGGATGGGGTATCTAAGACCTCTCTGGGCAACCTCTACCAGTATTTTACCACCCTCATCATAAAAGAATTCTTCTTTTATATAGTCTTTCGTAGTTTAAAACCACAACCTTGTCTCCTATTGCTGCAGGTCTTGCTAAGAAGTTTGACCCAATCTTTCTTATAATCCTGTTTTTCAGTACCCCACCTGGAGTACTACTGCCAGGTCTGGAGTCCTCAGTACAGGGAAAGGTGTGGACCTGTTTCAGGGAGTCCAGAGGAGGGCAAAAAATTGATCAGAGGGCTGAAACAGATACCCTATGAGGAAAAGCTGAGAGAGCTGGTTCTTTGCCTAGAGAAGGCTTTCCCTGTACTGAAAAATGGGATTATAAGAAAGATTGGGTCAAACTTCTTAAGACCTGCAGCAATAGGAGACAAGGTTGTGGTTTTAAACTACAAAAGACTATATAAAATGTACATGAGAGATGAGAGGGAGCTCTTGGTTAGGAGCTACGGGAGTTAACATAAAATCTTTACACAGGTTAGTAGCTATTTGCCTCTTTTAACGCTCTTTTTAGCCCCATGTTACCAGCCATGTAAGTTTCTGCAATGCTGTACAGCGCACCTACCAGGAGAAAACTTCCCAAACAGCTCCGGAGCGCTATGGTTCCCTGAGCACAGGCTGCCACACTCACAGTCAGCTCGTGTTTACAGGAGCAGCAGCGCCCTTGCATTTACAGGCTGCTGAGCGGCGGCCTGCAGGAGGCGCAGGCACTCCCAGGCTGGGGCCGGCGGGCGGGCATTCCGGGCGGGCACTCCCGGGCTGGGGCCGGCGGGCGGGCACTCNACTACCGCCCGCAGCCGCCCGCACTCCCCGACCCTGGCCCTCGCCTTTTTGTTTCACCAGAGCATTACGTCATCCTTTTTCTGCACGTGGAGGTAGCCTGGATATAGTATTTAAAGATTCGCCCCGCTGATTAGATGTCCTTGTTTCCGTGCTCTTCTGTTTTTATAGAAGCAGTGCGTTCGGACCCTGAAATACGTCAAATGGGAGAGAGATTTCCGCCCGAAAAACAAAACCAGCTTCATTTGCCATATTCAGTGAGCAAAATACATACAGTTGGAACAACACACAAAAATAGAACAAACAGTGGTTTCACATGTCCTTTGTTCTTTTCAGTCCTAAAGGAAAGCTTTTGATACAAAAAAATAAATTAAAAAAAAAGCCACCTGCTATCACAGGTGCCAATTCACCTTAAGGAAAGAACTGCACCAGACCCGTCTTATTTTAGTCCTTGAACACAAAAGTGCTGCTGGCTGAATCAAATTTGTGTCAGTGGTAGAATATCTTTAACAGGGTTTTCACTATCATCATCCCTGCAGTACAGCCAGGCAGGAGCCATGATGGGCACTGTGGGAGAGAGGTGATGGGTACAGCAAACACAGCTCCATGGATCTTTTAAAATGCTAGTTTTTATGAGGTACACATATCTATTGGCATTTTAAAAAAAAAAAGGCAGTAAATACTACAATTCCTTTAAGGCTTTAATAGTAACACACAAGAATTAAAGAAGAAAATAGACCTAGTACCCTTTCCCTAGAAATAATGATGTTACAGTTGGCATTTTGATATATGGATTTCTGATTTCATGGCAGCATTTTCTCAACTCATCATGCCTAATGTTTTCTGAAGTTTAACTCAGATTCTGCCTTTAACGCTTTTGACTCTGAAAATAAAATATTAGGGAGCAAAAGACAGTTTTGTTTATGTTTAAAGCATTAGCAGTTCTGCAGTTAGCTCAATACTGTATAAATTCAGTGATAGAGTGGACATTTAATGACTTACAGTTAAAGTAGATTCATACATATATATATACACACACTATATATACACTGCAGAATATCTGTTTGCCCATACAACTTTGATATCTACTCAGTAAGTTACAATCTGAAAACTTAATCAGGGAGCAAAAACTATAGCAGTAGGGCTAATTTTACAATCTTACAGTAATACAGTGAGCTTCTAAAAATAGACTGTATCCTTGCTCACATCAGATAACTCCAAGACATGGTTTCTACACACACATTTACTGATTCTTAATAGCATGGTCTTATCACTGTATGTTTTTTGAGAAAGTGGAAATTCAATTTTATCCTGCAGCAAAACCAAAATAAATATATAATTATATAAGCACATAAATGGGGATAACAGTATTGCTTATAGATTGAAAGTTCTGGGAACTTTTGATAGGAAAATCACAATGATTCATTTGAATTCAGTATAATGTTTCATGTGGATGCAGCTTGATTTGAATTTGAAAAATTGACATAGTGTTTCAGGCCTTAATCAGGGCAACTAATAATGTGGCATTCAGGCTCTTGGGCTGAATCAAATTAAGAAACTACTAAGGTTTTTCAATAAAACTCTTCTTATGGCACATGCTGAAAGCTTTAATTTTAGCATCAGTTACCTTCTTCCCAATTTGAGCTTAGCTTTCCATCTGGCCTGTTTTTCTGGTGAGGTACCAGTCGCAAGCTGTAGCAGAGGTGATAGATTGAAACAGTGCATCTACTAAAAAAGAAGTTCCAGTGAGGTTTGTCAATAGTTAAGTGTCCATTGTTAAAAAAGTGGTACTCTCCATCTGCTATCCAGTCTTGGCTTGTCCATCTTCTCTTTATCACTCTGCTCCATAGCAGCATCATTTATACACTCATGGCTAAGCTGTGTGGAGAAAACAAACTGTTTGCATTGAAAATAACCAGACATAATATTGAACAATCCATATGGGAGAACTAAAGCTTACTCTACTCTACTGAATCTGATTTAGCTTCTATGGTGACACATGATCTATTGCAGTCAGCTTTTCAAATTATCTTCTGAGCTTCTGTGTGCATTTTCTAGGCCTGGTTTGCAGTTTGTTATTAGATCCTCTATGTCCACACAATTTACACAAAAGTTCTGTCCTCAAGAAATGTCAGTGGCTTTTTATGCTGCAACCTCAACCTTTGTAATGATTGTTCAAAAGACATTCCAATGGTGCAAGACCACCTGGCTTTCTTGAGTGAAAACTACATCACTTGCTATTGGTTTGAAACACATTTCTTTTCCTGTAAATTAACAGATTAGTTAGTTCTGCAATGACTTCACTATAGCAACGTGCCTCTATGTAATACAGTTTTTCAAGTTACGTACAAGAAGTAAGTTATATGAAAATGTGAAATAGTAGTAAATTACTGAAATAATGTCTTTTTTTATTAACTAATTAAATCATTCCTTATGTTTGTATTTCTGCTTTAAAAATTATGTCGTTACTTCTCACAATCACCAAGTCTTTAGTATTCCCAGTGATTATTGCTGAAACATGGTCATAGTGCATTTAATTTGCTCAGTACCTAACATAATATTGCCTTATACTGTCAGTAGTTTAACAAGACATAGAAAAGCAGAAATTATTCAATCTCAGTTCAGCAAAAGGTTCTCAAACACAAAATACACCTTTCTTATTCCTTTTCTTCATAGACAGCTGGTGTTACCTAATTTAATTGTTATGCGAGAGGTGAGACATGTCATATTAGTACTTCCGTGAGATTTTGGTTTGTGTTCAAAGTAGCACTCAAAGTCGTGCAGAGGTCATTTTTGCTGTTATCAGTGTAAACAATAGTCTGCTTTGTAGGCTAATGGACAGACGCATATAGATGAAAAATCCACTGTTTTTGTCAGTTGCCTCTGCAAATTCCCTAGACAAACAGAATCTAGTGTGAACCAGCAAAACAAGCCTAGGCAAAACAGAACTATAGTGGATTGAGTTTGGGGAGTGGTTTTTTGTTTGTTTTGCTTTGGTTTGCATTAGGTTGGGGGGGGGGGGGGGGGTTTTTTTTTTTTTGTTTGGTGTTTTTTTTTTTTTTTTAATGCAACCTACAAGATATAATTGAAGGTTGTGAAAGCCGAAATAGATTCAATACAGTAAGCAGCTGTACAACTTTCTCCCCTATGGATCAGGAGACAATAAAATTAAATAATAAAATAATAAAAAATATGTTTCATTATTTTGGAAGCAAACAGGTTGTTTTCATGTTGCTCAGATTGGCAGTGAACATACAAAGAATGCTACTATGGAGCTCAGTGGGAAGCTGGGAAAAAGATAAAATGAATATAATTACAGAATTCCTAACATCCTCTAATTGTATTTAGCCCAGTAAGAATTAATTTTTTTAAATTACTTTGTCATTTCTCAGAATTGGATTTAATCCAGATTTATGGTGAGTCTTGAGCCTTACATAAATCTTCCACTTTAACGAGTCACAGGACCACCTCTGAAAAGATCTGAGTGCTTGAAGGAAAATTGTATTTTGCAAATACAAAATGTTCCACAAATTTTTGTGCACCCTGAGCCCTCTAAAGTCACTGAATTCTGTGTCTCTGTAAGCTACTGAGAAATTCATGTTATTTTCTTCAAGGTAATCTAGTTTTTCTTGTCTCTCCAGATTATGCCTATCTTTCCCAGCATGGAAGTTCCTCATAGATCTGAACAACTGGGAAATTTCTATATAGTTTTACTTTCTATATAAGGTTGGAAAGAGGAAATTAGGTCTCTGACTTAAGATTATGACAGTCTCTGATAACTATGAAACAAATGCTCAGAAGAGTATGCATATACACCTTTCTACTGGAACCATAGAATTCTGTTAAAAAAAAATACCAAGGAAGAAATCTCTTCAACATGACATCTCTTGCAAGTAGTTAGTAGAGAAATTGGAGTCAAAATAGGAAAGAAGGAACCAAATTCTATCAGCATTCTTTTTTGGCCAGTCTTTGAGTAAGTGGAGTGTCCTGTAATCATACAATACCCAATGATACTTAACTCTTTGTCCTTAGAAAAAATTACACTATCTATTGAATCTGTGAGCTGTAATGCTTACAGCATCATGGCCATGATGCCCTTTGTTGTATCTTTTCCCTTTGGAATTACCATTTAAGTTCCATTTTGATTTATGTCACTGCTTTTTTATCCTTCTTCTATCCATCATGGAAAGAGTTACATATATTTTTATATTTAGTTTTGTATGCTGTGTGGACTGTATAATTTTTGCATTTTATCCGTAAGAGTCTTTTCATTACCAACATCTTGTCTGATGGGTTTTTCTTTTCCTTTCTTTCTTCTACTTTTAGATTGTTAGAAATAAATGTGAAAGGTAATTCCCAAATTTTTGGCATTAGTGATCATATGAGTCTTTATAAATAGTCTTTATTGAAGGTAAAAAGTGATGTATCCAACACAGAGTATACTGACCTATGCTTTGTGTGCAGGATAAAGAATTGCGAATTGTGTTGTGTTTTAATGTACTGTTCTGTATCCCCCTGAGTTTATGGTTTGTCCCTCGTTGTCCACACCCCAGTTCATGTCAATCTCCCTTATCCCTCCCTTTATTCTCATACCTTCCCTGCCAATCCTGTTCCCCCCTCCCCTGAGGCTGTGCCAGTCATCTCGGCCCTCCTCCCTTCGTCTGGAAGGTTCTCCAGGGGCTGTCGAGTGATTGGCCAGCCCAGGGTGGCCCCTTCCTTGTTATTCCCTGAATGGATGTTGTCCCTTTCTTTCATTCCCCCAGTTACACCCTGTTGTGTCTTGTTTTATGGTTCATCCTGCATCCCCCTGAGTTTATGGTTTGTTCCCTAATTGTTCACACCCCTGTTAATGTCAATCCCCCTTACCCCTCCCCTTATCCTCGCACCTTCCCTGTCAGTCCTGTTCCTCCTCCCCTCAGTGCTGTGCCAGTCACCTCGACCCTCCTCCCTTTGTCTGGAAGGTTCTTGGAGGGGCGTCGAGTGATTGGCCAGCCTGGGGCAGTCCCTCCCTTGTTCCCTGTTGAATGGTTGTTATCCCTATCCCTCATTCCCTTCACCACACCCTACTGTTTTCCCATTGGACCGAGACCTGATCTTTCCCTACTCTCCACCCCCAGTTATAATCCCCTGCAGTCCTTTGTTCAGGGCTCTTTGAGTTCTTTCCCTCTGGGTGTGGTAGCTCTTTGGAGCTGCCATAATAAGACTTGGATTGCAAAGGATTCAGAGAGTCACCTCCTTGTCTCACCGACTACGTCCAGTAAGCCTTCATTCTCCAGGGATTGAAGACAACTAGTCAGACATCCCTAGCTGCAGCTTCAGCCTTCCGTGCCCGACCGGGCAGGCGGTGGAAGCTGCACCCCCTGCTGTGGCAGTGCCCGGGTAGCTGGCCAAGGCGATCCACAATAGAGCAGGGGCTCTGGGAGAAGGCACGGCCACAACATCCGTTTGTCCCCTGATTGGACAGCGCCCAGACCCTCCCCTGTTCTCCTCCCCCGTTCGTAAGTTACTGCAGCCCGTTTTTCTGGGCTCTTGGGTGCCTTTCCCCCTAAGCTTAGGATCTCCCCTGCAGGCTCCTATAATAAAGATCGGATTATAAAGCCACCTGAGAGTCACCCTCTTCCTTCACCGACGGCATCCACTGAAGCCTTGTTCTCTCTGGAACCTGGACAGCTAGTCCTGAGCTGCAGCTTCAACCGACCTTACTCCTCTGAGGAGGCGGCGGAGACTGCACCCCCTAGCAGTGGCAGTGCCTGGGAGCAGCTGGGCGATCCACACCAGAGTAGGGGCTCTGAGAATTGGGCACAGCCTCACAGTGACTCTAACACAGCTTCCCTTTTGACATATGGAAATTCATTTCAAGCACCCAAATCTGTGTGCAGGTAAAAGGAACAGTGATATATCTTAGGTGATGCGTACACCAGGCTGTGTAAGGGGTTGACACCAGAAACTTTAATTTGTCTTTACTTTTATAGGATGCCATGCTGTGAACGTCCTCAACCTGGAAACCCTCTCCTTTCAGTTTTCCTGGTGCTTTGTAGTTCTGTATGTATGTATCTAGCCAAAGCAGAACACTCTTAAAATGCTGCTCTCAGAACTTAAGGTAATTAAAATAGTAAAGTTTTAGTGTTTACTATATCATTTTCATATTTTTCCTTTTGTATTAAGTGTTTGGTTAAAAAACCAAAAGCAAAATAAAAAACTCCAGCCAACAGTATTTTAACATAAATAAAATGCAATTCCACCAATAAAATCCAAAACTGTTGTATTTACAAAAATTAGAGAAAAAGAGGGAGAGAAACGTCTTTTACAATAAAAATTGTCTCATCTAAGATAATACCATTTACTGGTCCAGCAACTTAGCTGCAGCCTGGCTGATTTCTAAAATTCAGTACTAAAGAAGAGAAAGGGAAAAATAAACCCTTGGCTCAGTAAAAAATTTCTGTGCTGTGGGTTTTGACAGAGTTTAAAAATAAAACCAAGACAAGGTAAATCTAAGAGGGATTTTTTGCTGTTTAAATTACACACTGACCCTTTAGACACTGTTCCAAACACTATAGCCTTAGGCACAGCCACAAGGCATAACCATCCCCTGTACTGTGACTTCATCATGGGTTCTCACCTCCCTGCCCAGCCAGTCCTGAAATATCTAGCAACTTTTCTTGCCCCACTTTTGGTGTGCTTTCACACCATAATATCCCAACATAATGAAAAATAGCTGCTACTGCTAGTGCTTTCCACACAATGAAATACGTTGGAGAAGTGAAGGTAAAAAAAAGCTTTGTTGATTTCCCAACTAGAATTCAGACAAAATTTTTAAGATAAGGTTAATTTCCTTATAAGCCACACTCTCCGCACTTTCCCCCTCCCCATAAAAATGCCCTTCCAATTAAAACTGCAGAGCTTTCTAGACAAAAGAAAAAAAAAAAAAATCCTTGAGCTATTTATAACCCCCTGATGAAGGCTTTTAAACGATGGTAATTAAAAAATGGTAAAAGATACCATTTTAAGACAGTATTATTATTTCCTGCCTGTTATTTCATTCTTTACATGGGTCTCAATCTTCATGAGTTATTTATGAAAAGATATAGGGTTTAATTTTTATACAGCATCTTGTGTTTTCAAATAAAACATAAGAACTTTGGGCTGACCTTCTTAGTTCTGTGCCTATCTGTAGTACACATTTATGTATTTTTAAGGCCAAAATTAATAGCAGTCCCATTTCCAAACATATTAATACACTTGGAGCAAAATAATAATCTGTTCCTAGGATTCACATTAACCTACTTTAATTAAAAAAAGAAATCTATGCTCTTGACCGCTTGAAATATAATGAGCAAGGCCTACTTACAAACATTATAGTCACAATCTCAGATGTTTTGTAGAATCATGATAGCAATCAGAAAAACTGTGGAAACAATGTTCTGTTCTTATAACTGACATTGCTTCTTTGGTGATGTCAACCTAAAAAATAAACACACACAAAAATCCCAGAAGAAATACTGTGAAAAGAGATATTGTTGGGTAAAAAACCAACAGTCATGGCATGAAATGGAACATCTATTTAACATTCATTTTTGCTCTGTGGTCAACAAATTCATTACTGTTTTATAAATCACCTGTAACTATTTAGCTATCTTTATTACTTTCTGTCTTCTAATTTTTCATCTCTTTCTGGACTCCTTAAAGGCACTATCATTCTGTTGGGGTCAAGCCTGGATTTTCATTGGTGACTGTGCTCATTCAGATAGGAAACCTTGTGATTATTTTCAATGTAGTAACTGTCTGAGCTTGCCCAAAGTAGTTGTCAAAGAAATGCCATCACAGCCTCATTATTTTCTGGACAGATAAAGGTGAATGCCACGGTTCTACTCTGCAAGGCTTGTTTCACATCAGAACATAAGTCTGCAGACCTCAGCAACTATGGTTTACATTATTGCTTATAGCTCTTCTCAGTAAGCCTTGGAAGAGTTAATGCTGACATAAGTTAGTATTTAATTTAAAAAACAGCAGTTTCCCATTGATTGCCTTTCTTTTTCATTTGCTTTTTTTGATGTTCTTCCTGCCATGCTACTCTTGAAGATGATTCATTACCAAAATTGCTACCTAACCCAAAAGAGAGAAATAGATTTTTTCCATGATTTATATTTTTGCCACTACATGTCAAACAGCTTTTTTTACATACAAGGTATTCATTACTTCAGTAATCACACTCAATACAGGTGTTCTTTTACTATCTGACAGGGTTTCCAGATATCTGTTCACTGAAACTCAAGTGCTTCTCAGCCCTGATGAAAATCTACCTATAAAATATTCAGGTTCTGGGTGGTTGCAATTAAAACATTATAGAATACCATATAGTCTTGTTAATATATGTCAAGTTATTTTTTGGGACTTTTTACTTGTTTAGTTTGTGGGGGTATTTCCTTTCAGAGAGAGAAAAATGTAAAAAATATGAGAGAAACTTTGATACAACATATACAGATTTTATCTACGCTTTGAGATATATATATTCACCCAAAATATTCATACTAGCCTAATTCGATAAAAAACAGTAGCTCAAGTCTGTAAAAATTGGTTCATGTTCTACACCAATTTCTGAGTCCACATATATTGTGTTAAGAGTAGCACCATTGTTGTTCTAGCTCATTAAGACACAGACTTTGTGCCCACATGATGTGACAAGTTCAAGAACGGTTTGCAGTACATGACACTGTGCAGAGCACCTGCCCTTCAGCCATGGCTTGCAGACAAAGCAAGCACACACCACCAATATTCAGCACACAGCACTGAGTGGTTTCCAGAAGTAAACTGCCTGTAAGTGCAGCCATGGGCAGTGAACTTGCCCTTTTGAGGGCTGTCACCAAAACATAATTTAGAAAAACCCTGTGTCTCCTAGTTCATGGTTTAGCAGTGTTATATGGCACCATTACTCTTTTAGTTTGCTTCTTCCCACCCACTTCACATTCTCAGATTAGTGAAGTAAGAAGGGGAAACACCAAAGAAGTGAAATGCACTAGACCATATGTCTGTGTCTGTGTGTCGTGTGTGTGTGTGCGCACGCACGCATGCACTATATGAATAAGTGAAACAAGCTGAGAAACAATTTGAAAGAATGTATATGCCCCTCAGACGTCCTCAATACATTAGAGTTTCCTCCCCCTTGCTCCCCTAGACTACAGTTCCATCCATTCTTACCTTTCTTGTCCTGCTGAGTTTTCTGTCTTCAAACCACAGTATTGCTGTTGTAATGCTGTTGTGGTTTTAACCCTAGCTAGCCACTAAATACCACACAAATTCTCAACCCACCAGCAGGGTCAGAGAGAGAACTGGAAAAATAAACATAGAAAACTCACGGCTTGAGATAAAAGCAGTTTAATAGGTAGACAGAAGCCACACATTCAAACAAGGTAAAACAAGGTATTAATTCACCATTTCTTAGGGGCTGTCAGGTGTTCAGCTGTCCCCAAGAAGCCAGGGCTCCATCACACATGACAGTGGCTTGGTGAGACAAACACCGTAACTCAAAATGTCCCCCTTCTTCCTTTGTTCCCCACTAAAAATGATGCCATGTGATACAGAATAATGCTTTGGTCAGTCGGGGTCACCTGTCCCAGCTGTATCCCCTCCCAACTTGTGCAACCCCAGCTTATTCGCTGTTGGGGCTGTGTGAGGAGAAGAAAAGCCCTTGACTCTCTGTAAGTGCTGCTCAGCAGTAACAAAAACATCCCTGTGTCAACAACATGGCTTCCAGCACAAATACAAAACACAGCCCCATACCAGCCACTGTGAACAAAATTAACTCTATCCTAGCCAAAACCAGCACACCATTTTAATTTTAGGCCCTGGACTTAGAAAACTGTCTGGAATCTTTCACTTTCCTTTTCATTATAATTTCCAGTCACTTAAGATTCCAAGTCCACTATTTTGCCAAGTCAAGAAGGAAGACTAATGTTGCGTCATTAATAGTGCTTCCAACATCATGCTTGCTGAATAGAATATCCATGTATCAGATAGCTCTAATGCATGACACTTTTAATCCTATCCAGTCTTTGACCAGAAGGGAGTTATGGAACAATTTCCCCATGATGTACTTATCCCTCTGTAAACCTCAATTTGCAAAGAAATCTTGAAGTGTGGAATGCTCTTAGTGGACTTTATTTGAGCTAAACTTTGCAGGATTGGTCGTCTAGCTTATGGGAGAATACTGCCTGCCGGGTCAGAGAGAGACACGATTAAGTAACTTGATGAAAAATGATGGTGAAGAGAGGTGGCTTCCTGAAAAGGATGACTCTGACAGTTCAACAGAAAAACAAAACCCCACTGCTTCCCTGCTCTTACTAGGTTATGGTTCAGCTGCTTTGGCCTTAACATCAGTCTACATGGAGCTCCCTGTCAGTTGCCACGTCACATCTCATTCACTTCTGCATTGTGTCATTGCTCTCATGGAGAGAACAGGCAACTCTGAGAATTTCCTTTGCTGTTACTTGATATACCATTATTCACCTCTTATCATTTTAGCAAAGTAGTTACACTGCTGTCAGAGGTAATGGAGAGCATGCCACTAAGAAAATTGGCTGTAATTTATTTATCAGTTGTTTCTGCATACCACAAAAAGAGACCATCTACTTTACGGCTGGGTCTAAGGTATCTGAGAGCCCTTGAAGTTCATGGTTTTCCGGTATTCTAAGTTCTACTTATGGCTTTTCCTGTATATGACACACAACACCACCCCTGTGGTCTTCAAGGCTGATTTCTTCTTTGCTTTCTTTAGTCACAAATCATTCTGAGGCGTCCCTTAAGTGCATTTGTATTGTTAAGTGCACCGGCCTGATTTGGTGTTAATTCAATTTGAGTGCCCTTAATATCTTGCGGGAGTGAGGCAATGCATGAGAGCTGTACCTTGTAAAAACAGGTTCCAGGTCTGCCTGAGAGCAAAGCACCTTTCCCACAGCAATTTACCAAAGTTGCTGATAAAATTTTCATAAGGAAACCTTTTTAGTCTGACCCTATTGTGTTGTTCTACCATTAAGAGTTGGGGAACTGAGACTGTATTCTGGTGACAGTTTATCACTATCTCCATTATTTTAGCGTATAGACAGCCTACTGATGGGTCACAGCCTGCATCCTGTCCTCTTACAGTGTGGAAATGACTTTCAGAGCTGGAGCCCAGAGGCCCAAGTATGCCAGCTGCTGCATGCGTACGTCAACACAACTGAAGTGAACTCTAGATAAACCAGTCACCCCTAACCTTCAAATGATGGGAGATGGGACATTTTAGTGCATTTAGGGCCAAGCAAAAAGAAGAAAAAGCAGAAATAGGAATAGTTAGCCCTGAGGAGTGTGTGCAAGAAACAGTATCACATTTTCATTGAAGAAATTGCTAACAATCAAGATGTTAAGCCAGTTTTAAAGATGAAAAGCCAGTTTAAAAGTAATCAGGGAAAGCAAAGGCCATATTCCTACATGAGGATTAATTCTGCTCTCAAATAAGTTATTGTAAATCCTGAAGAATTCCAACATTAACTTGAAAAGTTTATCTTATAAAGATGAGCTCCTGTCTAGTGCCAACAAAAGTGTCCATCTGTCTGGCAGATTGCCTCTCTACACTACTTTCCCCCCATATACTCTGGAGGGCAGGGAGCTGCACGAGCGTCTGAATGAAGGGTCCAACTGCTGCATGTGTGATATTCCAGAGCCTGTATGTTCTCTCATGCTGTATGAGCACATTTTTCTCAGCTGTTATAGAAAGCATAAGTTATGATACATAGTATTTTGAAGGAAAACTGAGAAGAACAAGAAATTGTGAAACAAACAAGGAAAAGAAGATGAAAGAGACACATGATCAGAGAAATGGTAGAATGAGAGGGAGAAGAAAAAAGGAGAAGGAATGAGGAAGAAGAAAGATAATCATAAAGTTAAGCAATTTGAAGAAAGGAAAAGAGAAAAAATGAAAAGAAGAAAGGAAAAGAAAGTAAATAAGAAAGGAAAGACAGAAATGAGAAAGGAAGGAAGGAAGGAAATGAGGAAGGAAATGAAGAAGAAAGGAAAGACAGAGGGAAGGAGGGAAGGAAGGAAGGCTATTACCTCAGAGTTTTACACTGAATTTAACAGAGGCTGAAATGAAAGTTTGGGAGTTTATCCAGTGTGGCATGGCTGTTCAGCACAGGTACTAAAAGACGAGGCTAGATGGCTTGATTATAAGGAGCATCTGTAGCCTAGTACACAATGATAAATCTGTTTCACTCTAAATTGCCTTCGGGAATCTTGTCCTCCTTACCAGCATGACTTACTCTCACTTGCTGGTGGGCAAAAACTTTGATCCTGTGTCCCATGGAAGTCAATGGGAGCACTGCCTTTGACATCAATGAGTGCTGGATCACACCCCAGGTGAAGAACAGTAGCTTTGCTTCTAGTCAGACCAAATGGATGAATAAATCAGAGCCTCGTGATTGTGGAATCAGGACTAATTGTGTGTGCTTCTTGCAGAGGAATTTTACAGTCCAAGTATGTGTGACCAAGGCAATCTGATTAATTATTGGATAGTGCTTGAGGCAAGCACAGAGTTACAGATACCAGTTAGATAACTGTGTTATAGGGGCATTTATAATACCTTTGAGCATCAGCCTCTTGATCTTCAGGGGTATTCAAAGAAGAGAGAGAAACAGCAATTCTTTCTATGTGTTATTAAGAGAAAGAGACAGCAAATACTTATACATGTTTCTCTCTCTAGCTTTCGGTATTATGCTCTAACACTGTGTTACACTTCCAATTACTTTGGAAGAACTGTGGAAGTTTTTTTCAGCAAAAAGAGCTGGCTGCATTTAACACTGACTACTTTCCCTTCACCAATTCACAGCACTTGAGCCGTGCCACTGTGTTAGGTGTTTGCAAATGACCGTGTCACATACAAATGAGGCAGAAGTGACAAAGGCCGGAGTAAGCATCATGATAGGCCCTGTGTGTCTGTGTCCTGTTCTGCTTCATTTCCCTGCACCGCCGAGGTCAGTAGCAAATCTGGCACTGCAGGATGCTGTGGAAGTGCTGGGCTACCTGAGGACAGTGCCTGCAAGGCTGATTCAACTTCAGCTTTCTTTGTTCTATGATTTATGCTGGCTCTTCAAGCTATCCAGTCTCCTCACAGCTTTTCCTGATTTCTGCATAATGCTTTGTAACAAATTTTTGAGTGTGGAGTGAATATAGTTTGACATATCTCTCCTATTCTAAACACTGGGAAAATGGTTCCACTTTTTATCTTCTTTTTATTTTTTTTCCCAAGCTGAACTGAACATGGAGAGTTAGTGATTTCAGAGAGGAGCCCTCGAGGATGTTCTGGATGACCTCTTGTGAGACATGTTTCTTTAAACTGCAGTGATCAGATATGGCTAGGGAGAGAAAGTCATGAAGGTAAAGTGGCAGGTCCTGTGCCACATCACAGTGGGGCTGAAATCATGTGGTCCTTTAAGATGCATAGGTAAATTGCACAACAGCAGCTGTAGCAACCCACTGGATTAGGAGGTCCTTACTGATGGATCAGCAGTAGATCAAAATAGGAATAGAGGAAAGAGTTTCACTGTCTTGCTCTCACACTATAAAGCAATCTTAGGGACACAGATGTTTATAGTTACTGCAATAGGTCCTGGGATTTTTAAGAATTAATGGGTGAATGTTATTTGCAGTGAATTTTAGGGGTGGAAAGTCTGTGTTGGCAGGATTTTTGCTACCCTTCAAATAAGAGAGAGGGGAAGTCTATGTGAGAGTTGGGACACAACACCGCTCTCTGGAGACTTCCAGCACTGCTCTGCATCCATCTAAGGATAAATAAATGCCTCTGTGTATGGTGTTTTTAGAGAAAGCTCCAGTTCAATCAGGCAAATAGTCTTTGATCTTCCTAATCTAGTGAGAAATGGAAAATCTGTTCTCTTTCCCTTCCTCTTCATTAGTTTATGTACATCAGGTCCCGTCATGTTTACCCGTGAAGAAGTGGTTTCAGTAGGACTGCTATCTTTGTAGCTTTTTCTATAAACACTTCAAGCCCCATTGTATAACTTAGATGGAAGCAAATAAGCATTCAAATGAAACAGAAAACCTCAGGAGATCTTGCTGCCAGGACATAAGTTGTGTAGTCAGGAGAAAAATAGCCAAAATAAGAAGCTGTGGGCCATGCCTCATGTTAACAGAGACACAGGTGTTTCCCCTGACTATTTTGAAAAAGGGCCTCAGCCAAGCTCTCTCCACATGGCTTCAAGTGGGAATGCATCTTATTGTTCAAGAGGCTAAAAAAATTGAGTGATTTACACTCTTCTAAACCTACTATGCACTTCCACCGTTAATCATACATAATCCACAACAATGGCACTCTCTTTGTGCGCCACGTTGGAAGTATCTGTGTATCATATATTCAAATTAAATTGTGTGCTTGAGGGAGCTCATGATCCCCAGCATACTTCTGTGGCAGCATGGTTTGCAGGCTCTGTATGCTACTTGTGAACAATCTATTGTGTATGTGATGGCAAGCTTGAAACTCTGCCTGGGATTATCTGAAAACTCTGGAACTTGCCAGCAGGAAAATTTACAGCTAAACAATTATATTGTTGAAACTCTGACAAATCCACCCCAGTTTATGACTTTGAAAATAGGACTAGGTGTATGCAACTGAATATATTATACACTGTAACACAGCCTCCTGGGGGCTGCATTATAGAGTCTGTTTGCTTTGACTGACACATTTCATTTTTCTTTTCTTCCAGACATTATTGCTGCAAATGATATCTCTGCTCAATATGGATTTTCTCCTCAAAAAACTGGTTAGGTATTTGGATAAACATCTTCTGAACAAGTTCTTTTATTATTATGTTGATGATTTTTGGAAGCAATCCAGCAATAATGCAATACCCACTCAACACAATCTAAAAAGCAGAAACAGACCTGCATTATATTGGTTTATCAGACTACATGGAGGTGGGATATCTGGAACTTCTCTCCAATGGAAAGTAGTTCAAAAAATTCCAAAGCTTCCAAAAGGAGAGCAGGAATTCTTTTTTTCTACCCATCACTTTCCTATAAGCAGAACTTTACATCCCCCAAAATAAACTGGTGACTTCTTGCCAAGGGTGAAATAAATTTCATTCAAGCACAGAATAACATTCATTTTACTTAAGCAGGCAGAGATGTTAATGCAAAGTAAAACTACTCAGAAAAAGGAAAATTTGTTCTTAAAGTCAATCACAGCTTTTCCAGATAGAATCAGCACTAGGTCATGTAGAGCCTACCTTTTTCTTCATGCTGTATTGGTACCAGAAATTGGAAATTCACTATAATTTTCTAGTTTCTTCAGGAATTTCAACATCTCTGATGCTGAATGCCAAAACAGATGGCATTGACTGGTGACCATGTTATGCACAGGTACATTAGCCTGAAGAGTGGTGCTTTTTTTTTTCTCTTGTACTTCCAGAGAAAAAGTAGAAGAGCAAAATTTCTTTTTGAGATCATTCTCTAACTGACAAATAAATCATCCTTCATCTCACTCACGAAGGACCAAAGAGCGCCTTTTAGATAAAGAGATGGCTGAGAGATGGCATTTTTATCAATGTGGGCTTGAGTTGTAAAACACAAAGTATACCTTTTAAGTATAATTTTATGAACAGAAAAAGTATATTTTGGTTTGACGCATGAATCTTTTATCTACCTTACTCCTGCCATTTGTATTTCCTGCCATTTGGGAATATCCCAAATGGTCTCTGCTTCTCTTTGTTGTTTTATAATTCTTTTTGTACGGCAGCCAGTGCTAACATTTCTTTCTGAGTGCGAAAGTTGCTTATGGTTTTGATGTACATGTACTGTACAGTCCTTGCCAAGTACTTGGGGTGGACAATGTGCTTTCTGAGTTCATTAAGAAGAAAATTTGACCTTGTTCACCTTGGGGAGAGATAATTTCTATGCTGAGTTCTTGCAGGACATGAGAAATGTAGAAAAGCTGCTGAAGCAGAGGGCCAATGAACTCCAACAATAAACTTAATTCTCTAGTGCCTTTACAACTACAAATAATGGCCCTTGCTGTGCAGCACATGGGGAAAAAGAATGTTGCACAGTGGTGTGGGCTCCACTTAGGCACTGAAAAAGCTGCTGTGATTTTTTCAGAAGATACTCAGAATGGATCTCAGAGAATGGATCTCAGTGCCACCTGCTTCCTATGCTCTGGTGTAGCTCTTGCTCTCTTATGGAAAGTAGGGATGACTTGGGCTCATTTATTTTTCCCTTGTCTTATCACTCCAGTTTGCTGTGTGCAGGCTCTCTCTGGCTGAATATCAGCAGAGTGCTCTGATCTGAGACAAAGTAGCTATAGGGCTGAGGACACTGCTCCCTGGACTAAGGGATGTTCCCAGTCCTGCATTGTTACGGTCCCATGGAATTTTTCCCATCATCAGGGAATCCCAAGAGATTAATTTACGGCAACACTGGTACAAATCTAGCACATACTAAAGATCATATTTCTTTATTTCATTGAATTTAAGCTGTTTATTTATGTCTGATAGTGTAAATGGGACTAGAGGTTTAGGCAATAGCTAGCATCTTGTAAATAAAAATGTATAATAAGCATGTTATGCAGTAACCCTGTATTCATCTTTACTAGAGGTCATCAAAACATGGAAGGAGAGAACAAGGGTCAAGTCAGTCAATGATCTTTCCTTGCAGTATCTTCAACTTATTTACTGCAGCATGATAATTTTCAAGGCTTTCTAAGCATTCAAAGCTGTCCCTACCCTTGACCAGTTTGTGCTAAATCTGGCTGACACTTTGCTGAGGACTGAAAAGAAAAACATACTAAGCACTTCCTGTGGAAGAAGTAGCTTCCATTTTTGGCTAAAGATTGAGCAAATTAAAACACAGGCTTTTCAGTAAAGAACTGTTTCACCTAAGAATGTTTTACTGTCTCAGCAAGTGCTCTGCACTCCAACACTGCAAGTAGCACAGATAATTTACTTCATTCTGGAAAGAACAGTAAAGTTGTAAGGTAACTAAGTAAACTTGTCTGC
>WAAE01011011.1:0-24655 GCA_013400495.1 Nicator chloris
TTATTTTTATTGCTGCAAAGGTGTCAGTATCTATATTCCAGAGAGAATATTAATATCTTTTCTAAAACACATATAAATACAAATCATGTAGTAACATATTTTCCCACTGGGTTTATAACTTCTTTCAGTGCTGTAGGTGTCTCTTTTAAAAAAGCAGATGTGCTGCTACTGTGCATGGTCATAAAAGGTGCTAGTTAAATGTGCTTCCTTGAGTGATTATTTTAAACAATTTTTGTAATCAAAACTTATCAAAAAGTAAACAAAAATAGGTAATTTTTTTCTTTCATATCACTTTAGAGTTAGGTAGAAGAAATACTTTATTTTAAAGTTGAAATAGTTGCATACTTACAGCAAAACATTCTTTGAGATTTGTTTTGCTTTTTCAGTCTTGATGTTTTCTGAAATGTCCAAGTCATTGCAACCTATCATGTAAGTGATTACAAAGCATGTTGTAGGCTCGATGAGACTTACAGAACTATTCTATAACACAAGTATATTATTTTGAACACACATCAGTATTTTCTATTCTCTCCACAGCAGCAAGAAATAGAAGATATCAGCATGGAATTCTTTGCGTAGCATGAAATACTGGTAGTATATTGATGAGTGATATTTAATTTGATGATATTTAATTTGGTGGACTACATTCAATTTATGCATTGTTACATACAATAGATAGTAAATAATAGATAATAAATGGATAATAAATAAATAAATAATAAATAATAGATAGTAAAGCTGTCTTTATTTGTTTTTTAAGAAATAGTTTAGATCCATAAAAACATAACATTTTCTTCTGTTTTTTATTTGCATTGAGATCCCTTTACACTTCCCTAGCTATAAATGTCACTTACAGCCCACACTGCCAAAATGCTTTAATGGAATTTTGGAGGTAAGTGAGGACAAGGCCCACTTTGCTAAACACAGAGATAGAATGTAAAATGATGGTGAACCATGTGACTACATTTCTCCAGTCTAAATGAGCATGTAGAGAATCAGAACTGGTAGAATTTACAAGCTACGAAAAAAGAAGAATGTACAATGAGATGGAAATTAAAGGCAATTTACACCTTCCCTACCCCTCATGCTAGTTCTTTTTCCTCCTGCCACCTTTTTTTCCAAATCTTTAGTATGCAGACTACATATGCTGAGATTTACACATTTTTATTCTGATACCCATTTACCCCCTCTTATATATTTATCTTTTGATAGAGACCACATTTTAAAGTTTTCTTTCCTTCCTTTCCCCTCTTCTAAACAATACTGGCAACAGCACTATCACAGGACACATCTTCCCTCACTGCCCTGCCTCAATGCCATTCAGGGATTGCTTAATCTCCTAGGTAGAGATGGGACCATGTAAGGCTCTTACTCTATTCAGGAAGAGATAATGGTTCCCACAGGACTATATAACTCTTTACTTATATTAGGCATAGTTTGATTCTAGTAATACCTTAGCACTGCAGCTTTGGAAAAGACATTCATCACTGTCTTTCCACTTCTTGTTTAGTGAGTGGGATTATGCAAAAATGGAGTGTGAAAGGGGATTTGAAATGCACTTTTTTTACTTGTATGTTACAGGAATTCTGAGAAATCACAGAATACTATTCTGAATTAGCTTTCTTATTGAAATCTGCAGTTTATTATACTGAGAAAGGGCTCTAAAAAGCAAATTAAAAAGTCTGGGTGTAATGACTTAGTGTTTACAGAATATAACTGCTACAAGACTGATTGCTTGATACATTACTTCTTTCATTGTGAGCCGCAAAACAGGTAGAGGCATGGTAGACTAATTTGGTTTATATATTCAGCTGTAAGGCTAGACACTGCATCATTCTTTTCATAAAGCAGGGACTAGAGGCATGTGGGGCCTGTAGCCATGACAACAATAAAACAGCTCCGAGCCTGAGCTGTAAGTAAGAAACTCGGCCTTGTCTTCAACCCTTCCTGCTCACAACTCGACTCTACATGCTCTCTGGAGAGGGGGCTGGGTGCTCATGAATGATCTATTGAGCAGAGGTACAGTACTGAAAAGCATGTCTACAACGAGCCTTTTAGCAGAGTTTCCCACTGTTAGACTAACATGAGCTAGTGGTGACATCAGCTTGAGCATGCAAAAAGTCTTGGCAGCTGCTCTACTTCACCATACGGATTTATTGCTGTATAGTAAACACTGGTCATAAAAGACAAACAGCTTTTCTGTATTAGAACTCCCATTGTTGCCAGCACTGATGGAGCTGCAGGGAGAGTGGTGAACACCTAGGACTCCAGCTGGAATCGATATAGTTGCAAATACCCAAAAGTCCCTGAAGATGAGACGCAAAGTGCTTAAGCTGACATTTTATTAGCATGAACAGGCAATATGAAAGCAATATAGGAACTTCTGATGAGTTACATGTTAAAAATAGATTATCTGCACACCTCACATGAAATAAGCACTAGTGATAAAAGAAAATATCCATTTCAGACAGATCTGTTTTCAGAGCATAGCTCTTTGTTACTGGTGGTATTTGGTGCATCTTGTCACATTCTGTGATGAGACCTAGGTAATCACACAGTGCTAGCAGGACCTGCTCTTTTTGTATACTGCTTAGCATCAAAAGACAGCTGGAAACACATGAAATAGTATAAGAATGACAAGTGGCATTAATTGGCAAGTGAATGGGGAGAAATTCAGGGCAACTAATACAACTATTTAACTCATCATATTTTATTTCAAATGAGAATTTCTACAAATTCTATGTGAAATCACTTCAGTGCTTTCTGCTTTCCTTCTTCCACAAAGATGAAAATCACCTTGTTATTTTAAACATATGGTTTTCTTTCTTTTTTGAATCACAAGAGATCTTACATCCTTAAGTTTGCACTATGCAAACTGGTCTTGATGGTAAGTATGATTACACCAGGGCCTCTTTTCAAGAGGGTCTCAAGGCTATAGAAATCAAATTTCACAAGGTTATGATGTTCCTGATGACAACTGAAGCTTAATTTAGCAATGGAGTTAGTTAATGAGACCTGTGATCACCTTCATATGGACTGGTGTCTGAAATGACTGGGAATAATAGTGAAAAGGAAGAACTGTAGTGATAGTCCCTCATTGCAGCATTTTAACTCTGAGTCTGTTAATTAGTTTCATTTTCATCTGATTTTGCAGTAATAATGCTTTCTGATTTTAGCTATGAGAAATTGCAACACTTTAATTTTGATTTTGTTGGAGTCATTGTTGGATAATAATATTGAGCAAGAAACAATTTTGACTAACTGTAGGTGTCAGTGGTTCGTCCTTTGTGTTTCCCTCACTAGATCATGGCATCCTAGCAGATCGTAAAAGTCAGGTCTGGTTTTCAGTGAGAATGTTTGGGCTCTCATGAAAGTAAGAAATCCACTCACATGCCATATCCAGTATCACAGTTAGTTTGAGAAACTTCTACAATGAATTCCCAGCAAGTCAATTGTTACAAGTTTGTTATCTTCTTGTGAGTAATTGTAAGATAATGTTTGTGCCACAATCAGTGGCAGCAAGTCAGGCTTAGGATCTGAGGTTTTTCTGTACAGTTTAGATCTCAGTAGTTTTCTGTACATTGTTTTTCTACTTGTTGTTTCTCCATCTTTTTCATTCACATTCACTCATGCTATTCAGAAAAATCGCACAAACCAAAAAATACTTGTTAAGAGTTTTTTCATTGTATTAAGGTAATTACTTTCATTATTAATTTAGAAAAGGCATATTTATACTTTTAGAATGTGAGGATTTACCTGTAAAAACAAATAAAAGCAAAAGTTGGAAAAAAACCCCCAATGCATAATATGTCTTGGAAAAATGCACCAAAGATGAAAAACAAATTTGTCATCCTCACAGTCATTTTACTGTTGCTACTTGGCTATACCATTTTGATTAGGTATCAAACACTATCTGGTCTTTAATGGACCTTTTAGTTCATATGAAATAAATGTATTGCTTTTATAATTGAAACAAAGTAAAAATTACATTTGACTTTTGTATCACTAGTAATTTTGGAAGTATTGAAATCTTTCAACTATAAAATAAACACATAAAGTACCAGCATTTTACCTACTTGACCAAATTTTTTCTTTTCATTTACCAGAAGAATCTACGTATAAGACCTAGTGTCAGCAATTACAGTCACATAGACTTAATCCTTCACGAAAATGAGAAGAAAACCCCAAACCCAACCACTGCAAAAGGCACTTCTTTTCTTATATAATAATATTTCTGATGGGGAATTTTTCTTCAGGACAGAAATAGATTAAATGTACTGGATGTATTGAGTTTGAAGCATTTTAACTGGGCCTCTTTTATAGCTTGGCTTTATAGCCTTGAAAATGTGCAGCTTGGAGAAGTCAGATTTTTGCCATACCGCCTTCAACACCAAACTAATGTGTAGCATCCACTTAAGATGTTTGTTTAACTGCCACAGGTGGCAGTTAAAGAAATGATAATTCAAAAATGTCATCCAGGCATCTAACAGCAGCTAAAGGGAAGCCCTGACTGTAACTTTGAATTCTCTTTCTGTTGCATGTATAGCTTGTGTATCCCCAAGGTCCAGGTGGAGCATCTGACATGACACCTTCTCCTTCCTTTCTTTAATATAATATTCTAGTAATGCATCCAGGATGCTCCTGGCCACTGTGCACTCCCATTGTACTGTCCCAAGGCCCCCTGCACCCCAGATGTGGCACTGGAGGACTGGAGAGAAACTACATGGCTGTGCTGGAAATGTCGAACTTGTCCCTTCTGGGAAGGGTCAGCTGGAAGCCAGAAAATTGGGATGGTTCATATTTACTGTGTGTTTCTGTATACAAGGGCTATACTATCAGCATCTGGAGTAAGGCAGAGGAAAGAGTAGGGTGAAAACCTACTTTTAGCACAGTTATAAGAACAAGTCTATAAAATAAATTAGCTGTGTCTGAGGCAGAATTGAGAATAAGAAACATGCTAAAAATTACTGTCTCTAGAGTCGTAGACAAATTAAAATGGTTTGATCTGCTGAATGAATAAGAGTATTAAATAAATAACAATCTTTCTATCCAGTCTATCAGTGGAACACATCAGTGCTAATAAAGCACCAGTGGAAAAATATGTTGTTTCTGCTCATTCACTGGTACTATCTTTTAATTAAATTTAGATTGACATGTAGCAAATATAGGAAAAAATATTCAGGAATTTATCTTGTTCTTTAAAGTAACACATAATTTTAAATATACATTGATACAGGTTTTATGGAAGAATTTAGAAAATTTTATAAGAAGAAAATACTCTGTATTAAATCAACATTTTGGATATTTTTATTAAATGGTTTATGAAAGAATATTTCAATACATGAAGGAGGAGGTGTATATGTTTGTGTACACATTTGCATATGTATCCATGTATTTGTTACAAGTTGAGAATATTAAAATCTATCAAAAGATTCATGTATTTTGTTACTATTCAAAGACTTCTAGAATAAAGAATAATACAAAGAAACTTATAGCATAACAAAACTAGTACTCAATTTGTAGATTACAAATTATTTTAATCATTCTTTGCATAACATGAATGTGTTATAATTTATGCACTTTACCAAAAATACTGAATTTCAAATAGATCTTTTTTTTTTTTTTCTGGCAGAAGAAAATACAAGGATATTTTTCTACAGTGTCATCCTTCAGGGACTTTAGAATGGTTTGCGATCATTAGTTGGGCTTCAGAACAGCACTCTGATGTAATTTTTTTTGTGGGCAAATGAGGATCAGAGTGAGTAAGTGATTTGTCAATGTCACAAGAAGCCTTGACTTTCAATTGTTTTGCAGAGTGAAAAGAATGTTTTTACCACAGGATAACTACAAGCAGGAGAAGCAGAGCAAACACCTGTAGGCTTGAAGTGCAAAATTCGCCTCAGGCAAAACAGAGTATGTATAAACTTCCTTAGGTATCTGGCAGTGAAAACTACAATGTCTTCATTTATGCTAAGACTTTTAAAAACCATCAAGTACCATGGGCATATTTGTAATAGTCCTGTCTTCCTTTTAACTTAATGCCACCAAGGGCTTGTGTTCAGATAAGCCTGGCAGAAGAAGAAGGAAAATGTAGATATATCCCCAGAATGCCTTGCTTTCAATCTGTAGACAAAATATCCATTTTCATATAACCCTGAAGAATTTAATGCTCTTACATACAAATACAGGTCTTTTTACTCGTCCATGACTGTCAAGAGCATTATAGGAAAATAATAAAACATCCACTGATCTTTGCAAAATGCCAGCCCAAATTATTATGTGGTTATTGTGCATTTAACAGTAGAGCTCCCCGGTGCTGTTGCTTAGAATGAGCACTTTGGTTTTGATCAGATATGGATAGTTTCTACGAAATTTTTCGTTCAAAGTACTGGTCATGTGCAACACAGGATCTTGTAATTAATGGACACGTGCTCCTCAGATATGATACACAAGTAGTATTTACTTGTGAATATTTATTCAGTCACTTTCAAAAGGGTTTGCAGTTTATTAATTGCCTTCCTTTACGTCCCCTTAAAGACTTTTGTAATTCACCATCCTTCTTGCTTCTTTTTATTACTCTGCTGTGTTCCTGTTATTATTGCTGTTGTAAAGTACTGCAGCTTTCTACATTGACTATTCACATTCTTATTTAGTCACGATCTGGTCGTGGAGGGGTAGGTGAAAAAGTGATGAGAGTTTGGTTTACCCTTAGCCTTTATTATTGGAGAGCCACAAGGAAATAAAGCTTTGATGTACTTGGAAAGCTAATCCTGGTGATTAAGGGGAGATATGTGCAGTGGGAACTAGAGGGATATACTTCTTTAATCTCTTGGTGTTGAATACTTAATCCAGTAAAGATTCTTGGCAAGAAGATTTAAGAAAGAACAAGTTAATTAAACTGTTCACAGGTATTGTTTTCAGGAAAGAAGATTTGATAGCTTTCTAATGAAGTATCTGAGATTTTGGTTTTGTAAAAGGGCACTTAAATAATATAATTGAATCAGAGTATTGTGAAACATACTGTTTTTATATTTTCAAACTGTTCAACACCCAAAGATCCAGCTTCATGTTGCTGAAACTGGACTTTGAAATGTGTGGATATGACTAGGATGGTTATAGCAGTGCAGTGATTTCATTTCACTTTATTCAGTTTCAGCCCAAATTTGTTATTTTTAATGCAAACTGAGTATGATGAGCTATAGAAGTAGCATATAACTAACTTCAGATTTGTCCAAGTAATCAACACTGAAACCTCAGTGCTGATCACTGGCAGCATATCTGCATATTTGCATAGACAATTCTTCAGTAAGTATCTCAGGGAGATAAAATTGTGCCATGCATATCTTAGGAAAGAACATCATCCTGATTCTCTGTGTCTGATCTTTTTTCAGACAGATTGGTCTTCGGGTCACCGCATGCTAACCAGTTCCATACAGCAGCTGTGACTATTTGCATGCTTTGATACCTGGGACAGAAATCACCCCCTGTGTTTGTGTGTACATGCACATGCACTTGGCATCCTGGGGTACCCACTTGGAGCAGACAATGCTAACACCAGATTCTTCATGGTATAAAATGGGCTTTTAGATCTCTATTACCAGTGTGGCTTTTCTTCACAGTAACACTTGTATATAAGAATAAATAATGTGGTCAAACTTTTTTAATATTACAAACTTTCCTTTCTTCCTTCAACACAAGATGATCCCACTTAATTTGAACAAAGAGAATATAAGAATGTAGGTTTCTGTTTCTCAGTGACATTTTAAAAGTATTCAGTGTTTTATTAAAGATGCACCAAATATAAAAAGGCATTTCTTACAAGCTGAATTTATTCAGCTTTGTTAGAAATGGCAGGTGTTGTGAGTATATAGATGTGCTCTTTATCAACAGGGGAGAATGAAGAATGTATCTGGTAAAGGGATAGTAGTGAAGTTCTGTCTCAAACCCAGAATTAATATGTAGTTTTGTTATTTGATAATTTACGGTGATGACATGTTGATTTAATGAATCTACACCATATATTTTAAGTTGACCAACTTGTTAGATGACATTCCTGTGCACACACAGAACTGGATGAAGTGAACCAACATTGTTTGTAGACCAGAAGTAGGATCAGGCTTCCAGACACCATGCTTTGTTTTTTTATTTGGTTGAGTTTTTTCATTTGGTAAGATTTTTTCCTAGGAAGGTCATACATTAAGACATGTAAGTTGTGCCTAAGCAATTATCTACCCATATATTTTTTATCCATCTAATGAAATGTTTTGTTTTTTATTCTTCCAGAATTATTTTTATTATTTTAAAGAAGTTAAAAATTACACAGAAAAAGACATTACACAATATTGTATATAGCTGTGACAAACTGCTGGCTATCATCTTCCCTAGCATTTATGAGGGCTAGGAGCATGTCTTTTTGATAGTAGTAGATCCTGGGCTTCTGTGTTGAGCTGTTGCCACGGCCACCGGGGTCTTCTTGGTGCCTCGACAGTCCCTGGCAGAAGCGCCTTTAAAAGGGCACCCTGCGCGCCAGGCGCACAGGCATTCTCTGGTGGGGGAGAGTGATTTCATCTCCCTGTGAGAAGCTGGCAAGGTGGCTTCACTCCAGAGAGGGTCAGGCAATGCTGGGAAAGGTGACACGAGATGGGTTCTCCCTCTCCTTCTCTTCAGTCTTCTTTTTTTGAAGGGTCCCAGGGTCCAAAGAACCCAGAAGCTCAGGAGAGCTGGACCGTTATCCGTATCTCTGAGGCCGGGGACAAGAACTGGGGCCAATAGGAACTAGAAACAGAGTAACAGACATTTGTAGCAACGAACTGGGGAAGAACCATCTGCATTGGGAGCACAAAGGCTCATGGGGTAATCGCTTCTCTCACCCTAACCTAAAGGATGTCCCATAAGGAGACTCCCTGGGGTGAGGTTAGCTACATTGCGACAGCCTGTAGGCTGTAGGACTCTTTGCCATTGAGAGACAAATCAACACCCCTCCAAGGGAGAGCCATGTTATTTGGGGTAGCCCTAAGGGTGGCCTCAAGCTGTTTATGAAAATGAACTGTTTACAGCCAGTCCAACTTTTAAGATTAACAGTCCTGAACTGTAGTAGCCAAAGAACATGCATATATAGCAAAAATACAAAATATTATAGATATATACGACATATTGAAAACATCTTAGTATAAAATTAGAATGCTATTTAGTAATTTCAAAGAGTTATGTTAATCATGAAAGACATTCAATTAAATAGTATCCCTCAACTGAGGGATATTATATTCCAGTTACATTCCTATTTAAACTTAAGTCTAGGAACAGCTTTGGTGAATATGAAGGAAAACTTTTGTTCTGCTTCATTTCTTGTTGTTATCAAGTCTTGTGTTTGAAGAAAACAAGTAACAATTAACTGATGGAATTCAGTGTTACAGATTATCATTTATGAGTTTCTCATTAACACCTTTTCTCCTTTTCAAGGAGTTAGGCAAACATTCAGGATGGGTTTTCAAGCTTAAAAAGGAGTTTGATCCAGATGTTGCCTGTAGTTCAGTCAGTCTCAAAACTACTAACTGCCAGATGTTGACAGGAAGGGATCACACTATAAGCAGAGGAGGAATGTGCCTCTTTGTGTACTAATTCCCATGCTCTTTTGGTGTCTGCTTCTGGAGCCAAGATGTGCACCTAGGCTGATATGAAAGGTTTAGTACAAAATAACCACGGAAACTTTTCCTTGGCAGTGAGATTTGAAAAAGAACCTCCCAAAGCTATTTTACTCCTCTCATTTTAACATAAAAAATATGAGATTATATGGCTCCTGGAGAAGGCCATTCCTATACTATTAAAGAAGACTGAATAACTTAGAGTGCAACCTGATCTAAATGATTCTCCATAGTTTGTCTATTCAAAGTGAAAATTAAATTCCATGGAGCAAAAACATAGCAACTTTCTTATGATGATTAGATGTTTATATAATAAAGATATGAATGAAGAGTTTTAGAGAGCCTGTGAATGATCAAGGTGCAGGATAGCCTCTCATAGTAACAAGAAGGACCGTGTTACAAATAAACTCTTTCCAAGTAAATTAACCTCTTTCTCCTATTACAGATTTTCTGGCCTGTGACAGTGAAATGCTTGGCAGTTTTGGCTATCACGTTCGTGGCTGCCTGCTGCTGGGGCTGCACTCTGCTTCAGCCTCTCCCCTGTTTTTTGACTCAGACGTGAAAGGGCAGGAGAGCTTAGCTCCGCCTACCTCCTCCTTCCTTCATAGAGCAAATTCTTCCCAGGAGCTGTGCAGACAGGACTTCTTTGGTTTGCTTGTTTTGTAAAAGATTAAAACAAGAAGCTGAGAAAAGATGAAAGATTAGGTATCAACCTAAAGCTATTTTTTCCCTCACTCAAGTCCAAGCAATAGAGTTTCTCATTTGTTTTTGTTTACCTTTCAAAAATCCAATTTAATCCCATAACCTCATATGGAAATGAAAGTTCTAAATGCAATATATTTTCTTCCTCAAAGTACTGATTGCTTTGGCTTGCATGTTGCACTTTGTGTTCATACCCTGGGATCATGGTCTGGTATCAATATTTTCAAAAGCTCATTTGTAGCAACTCAGACTTCGTTTTCTTCCCTGCAGCTAATATTCCCTATGTGCCCTTAGTGTGTCACCTAAGATCCAATCTTTTGGCTTTGAGATTAGGGGTCACACCCTCTGTGAACCTTTTTCTTCATTTTCTTCAGTACACTAAACAGAGAGGTTTCCTTGTGCATCCTGATCCATCATTAATCACTCACCTTCCAGACAGAAAAGATTATTAATCTTGTCCAGGATGGAAAGAAGGACATGAGAGACTGTGAATGTTATGTCACTTCGAGTGTTGGTAGATGCTGAGATAGAACTGTTATGTTTAGGCCATAGGAGTATGTACAGAGCGCTTTAGTAGCAGAGTAAAGGAAGGGCATTTTCTCTTTTCTGTCCTTGTATGTTAAGCAGGGATCTTTTTGAAAGGTAGATTCAGAACCAATATTATTAAGCTATTAAAACCCCTAACTTTTGATTGCTGAAGGTCCTTCACTGAAATGTCAGGTTATGTTCATCAGAAGAATGACATAGCAATGCAATAAAAATTAGGAAATTGAGAATGTTTCCAACGAATTTGCTGTAAGAGTCAGCTTTACCTAAGCGGGAAGTATAGTGCACACCGTGAATGTATCTTGCAAATATGATTAATGATATTTTCCTCCTCTGGTTTACACCAGTCCTGTACCTTTCAATCCAGGGGAAGTTAATCCATTTGAACAGGAATGTGATCTAACTCCTGCTTAATGAAGAAAGTGCTTGCTAATTTTCTTGGAGAATAAAAATATACTTTGAGAGGGTCCTCAAAGCTCAACTTGAAAATTTGGACAGGAGACTCTCCCAAGTAGTTTGCATTGTATGTAATATAGAAGTTAGTTTCTGGATATTACAGAGGATGTTCTCTACCCATTTTAAATTCTCAATTTAGGAAGTCACACTGCATCACTGAGAAGTGAAAGGCTTATTAAGAATACACCTGGCAAAAAACAACCTATATTTTCTGCCAGTTCCCCACATTTTTCTGAAGAATAATAAAAAAAGTAAACATATTTCCAGAATTTTTGCTGGAAAGTAGTACATAGATACAGAAATATTGGTCACTCACCACAACTGCAGTAAATGTGCATGATAATTTATATCAGATTCCCCTTCACAAGAAGTCTTCAGATCAGGCCATGGTTTGCCATGATTGTCTTCCCACACACATTATTAATTTTTATTTTCTGGAAAACAGAAGGAAAAGACCGTGCACATAAAGGTCTTCCCCTGACACAAATCATATGTGTTTACTGGACCTAAGAACTAAGAAGCCTTCACAGGCTTCTCTCATCTTAAGGTCTTGTAGGTGTATGCCTCATGGGCCATAAGATCAGCTGTTCCTGTTTGCTGCTCTTTGATTGAATTCCACTTTAATCACTGACACATTTATTACTGAGTCAGACTGGTGGGTAAAATGTAATTACCTTCACTCAGGTGCCTTGAAGGAACCCTTATTTGAAAAATAAATACAGATGTTTACTTTCTTGCTTTGCTTTCTTCCTGTTTTGTTCATGCTGTATGGAAAGAGATTTCAGTTAATCCACCATTTACATGGAACGTTCATGTCTAGATGATGGTGTGTCACACACATAATGTCTGTGTGAAATGATACCTTGATTTATGCTAAGGCAAACCCATGGGTTTATGTTTTTTTTAAATCTGTGAGTGTTTTTCACTCCTGTTTCTAGAGCCACAATTTTAGGTAGAGATATTGCTGTGGAGAATAAGGTCACAGAACAAAGTCAGACTGAAGATGTCCTGGCTCTTTGCAGGGCTTTTAGTCTAGATGTCCTTGAAAAGGTCCCTTCCAACTCAAAATATGTTATGATTTTATGAATGTACAAATAAGCAAAAATCAGTTTATCTCAGACTAGCAGAGAATGACTGCCATTGAGGACTCTGCTGTCTGGCAAAAATATAGAATGTTTTAAAATGTTTAGCTTTTTTTATTTACTGCTGATTTAAAATAATTTTGTCATAGGACAAACAGAATTTTCTACTTTACTACCTGAAGTATGTAAAGGATGAGATTAGTAACTATGTGATAACTAGCAACTGTCCCTTTCACTTACATTGCCATGCACATCTGTGTCAAAAGGTAGCTGCTAAAAGTTCAAAGTCAAAGGGTCAACTGCTTACAAGTCGCATTGCTCTGATGTTGATCTGATACCACAGGATTTCCTTAGGAACCTCACAACTTATGTGATTCTATGGTTCTAAACCTGGGCAAAGGTTCCACCTAAAAAAACAACCCCACCTCCTCTTTTATGTGCACACTAGAAATTGTTAAGCTTAGTTTTTGAGATTAGAGTGCCACACAGCTTCCCAGTCACAATTCAGATTGAAGGAGGACAAGAATGGGTCAGCAGCATTAGCTACAGGGACAAGACTTCCCTTCATGTCAGCAGCACGGATTTAAGTTTGACTACACTGACTTAGCTAAAAGCAACCAACTGGGTCTTACAGAGCACCTAGACTAAGGCTAGACTTAACACTGAAGGTGATTAGAGTCTACTGACTCTAGAGTGCTGAGCTGCCTCCATTCACGGGTTGAATGAACACCTCTCCAAAATCCTGCTGCAGTTGTCAAATAACTGGAGACCCTTTTGTTCCCTCTGCTATTTTGGTAGTAGCCTCCAAGAAGTAAGTAATGAGTTTTCTTGAATGGCCATTTCTAAAATTCCATCCAGTAAAGTTAAGCAAATGGATCTCTGTAAACAGATGACTAAACCAAAACACATTTTCTAAAGATAATTTAGACTTGAAGTGTAACCAAGGAATAAAGAGCAGGGATTTCTCTCTATATTCCAAACTGGAGACGGACAGGGAAAAAAACTTGTCATCAGAGACCTATCATTCAATAAACCAGGAAAAGATCCGACTTCAGTCCTGACAAATAGGGCATTACAAACAGAATTGTTCTGTACAGATGACTGCAGTGAAGACTGGCAGACACAGACAGCAGTAAATGCCAGGTGTTCATAAAATTCCTTGTGGGATGAAACTGGCTGCTTAACAAAATTAGCAGGACCGTTCCAAACCTCCTTCCCAGAACTCAATATCTTACCATACACTGAATGCTAGGACCACACATGAACATGTTGCTCTGCTGTCTCAAAGTGACAAGACAAAATTACATTGGAATCATCACCCAACTAATAAATCTTACTGTCAGCTAGGTCTACTTGCTGGTGGTTATTTTTGGGTTTTGTTTGTTTTATTCCTAGCATGTCGTCTTGGATAACTGCATTAAGATGGCAATATTATTTTTGTCTCTAAAAAGTATTTTTGTTCTCCCATGTGACTGTGAACAGTGGACATATGTGGAGACTGGAGGAAGGAATGAAGTATATTGTTCTTGTCACACTGTTCATTTATCATTGATGACTTAAGCATATTTGCTCACTGTATGCTCTGTGTATATCCACTGGCCTGAAATCTCTCAAATATAGGAGGGAAGCTCTGTTTATGAAATGAGAAGAAAAGAGAAACATTGTCAGGATCTTTGGCATTGTTTATTATCTCTGATAAACCACATTTGGTATTCTAGTGTTTGGCCTATGAGAGTTTGCCCATCTGGTAAATTCACCATAAGTGCAGCTGCATCTGGAGAATATTGAAGAAATTTGGTTTAATATTAGAACTTTTCATAGGACTGGAATAAGCTGTACTGGTGCAAAGCACAACTCAGAGCAGCTTTGTCTGACTCTGCTAGAGGCTGGCAGTGACACAATTGCTGTGGTGGAGAGCAAGCAAAGACTGAAGTCACGGGAAATCCACAGGGCAGTTCAAGTCCTTGCCTGAGACACTGGAAATGATGAGTGTTTTGCAAAGACTGGTCCAGTAGACAGAGAAGACGGCTATGCAACAGTAATATGTGGTGTTGTTTTTCTTGATCAGTTTTTCACATAAATTTTTCATAAAACAGAGAAAGAACCTTCAGATTAACACATATTTGTAAGCTGTGTTTGTTTTAAGTGAACCTTTCTTGAGAGAAGTCCCCATGCTGCCTCCTTAAAAAAAAAAAAATCACTTGAGAAGAAAGGGAAACATCTCAGAGTGTGTCTTAGAGTAAACATTCTCTGCTGGGCTCCTGGCAGGCACTGAGCCCACCCCTTCAGACAGAAATCAGATCTGGAAGCAAACTAGGTAAAGGGAAAAAAAACAAACTACCAACTAAAAAACCCAACCTAAAAAAGCAGCTGTTAAAATATTTGGGCTTTTTCCCTCAACCTACTGCTACGCATGTGATCATTTCAGTTGTTTGGCTCATGTGCTAGAAGCCTCAGACCCTCTGCAAGGGAATGTTAAAGAGCATAACGTGAAGCATTCCCATCTTGTTCTTCTCACCACCGTCTTCTTTATCACTGCCTTCCTCTCCACAGTCTTGGAGGACAGTCATAAGATTTATTGCATAATTTTTTGGTGACTGTTAGCCAAGTGTGCAGTTACAGCTTGGTTTAATTAAGAAATCAGAGTCATTCTTTTATGTAGGCCACATCAGTTTTTGATTCTGAATCTCATAAAGTTCTAACCTTTCTGAAAAGTCAGAAGTGTATCTATGGGTTTAAAAAAATCACTTTCTTAAATGCTTCTGAGTGCTCTTTATGCCTGCAAATGCCATTGCTCCTTTACTAGATAAATTCTCAGAAAAACCTTTGTTTGAATATGGCCTTTGGTGAAATCTATAGTTTTGCAGCAGTATTTTCAAATAGGATTCATAAATACAGTCTGAGCTCCCAACTGTTTGAAGCATGGCCATGTTGGAAAAGGAACAATGGGTGATTTGATGTTCCTTTCTTTGCTTCTCATCATTATTCTTATTGATAGGAATTACCTGAAAATCATGTATTCACAGCCCATCAGAGAACAAGGTTATGCTGGCTCAGAGATGTGAATTTCTATAAAATTATCTGAAATACTTACTTTACTAAAAAGGAAGACCCTGATTTCTGTAATGCTTATCAATCTATTTATTTTTCTTGGTAATTGGACAGCACTTAATCTGTAGATATTGGCTACTGCTCTCAGAATGCCACATCTCTGTGACCACAGCGTAGCTGCTCAACATCTCACTCTCTTATTACATTAGACTGTCACCCTCCAGGCTTATTCCAGGTCCAGCCACACTTCCTCTCCTTTCCTCTAAAGGAATCCTCATCCCCACGTGATATTTTAAATCAATTTTGTATTATTTTAGAAAGCTTCCTGATCTTTCTCTGACTTAGTATCAACAGAGTTAATTCAAGAGTTGACCAATATTCCTCAAAGTACATTTTAGATATTAAATGAAAAGACAAGTTATTCCTAAGTAGTACAGCATTTCATCCCTGATCAAGGTTTTCATGTCCTTGAAGACACAAACTGTTTAAAGAATTTTTTAACCTGTTGAGAAGGTTATATCACCCTCAGCATCTTTATTTCTCAAGTAAAATAAAGAATATAAAATGAGCAGGGTACAAAGTCTTCATTGCTCAAGGACAGGCTTTCCCTCTGCCAAAGTGCAAGTGTGCAGGAACTGTATTTTCCCTAATATTGGCTCAAAACTCAGAGATTAACTCCTGCAGGAACTTAGGATCATCACAGGCTGCGTTACCTTCTAGTGTGCAAAACCAAAAGCTCTGGGTTCCCTAAATTATAAAAGCACAGCAACACTGTTTTGTATTAAAACAAAACAATAAAAATCCCAATAACGCCAGACACAAACATATAAAAACCCTACTGAAACAAAGCCTTTGCTGTGGTCTGCTTCTTTTCTTTTGAGACTGGTGAAAGGACAAATACTGTGGCAACAAATGGCAGTCACACAAATTATGTCTAATAGAAAAAATAAAATTGGCCAGTTGTCTGTCCCCTACTGTGAGTGCCATGTCTGTCATGCCTACAGTTAAACATCTCCCCTCTCCTGTCTTAGTTTCAACTGATTTTGGAGAGTGTCCTATTCTGTGTGATCCCCCAAACCATGCCTGGATGGAAACCATGCCCAAAGATTGAGAATATGCAAGGAAGCATGTCAACACCTATACAATGGGCAGTCATAGGCCAGTGCCCCACCTCTATGTAATTTTCTTGTGTAGATGTAGTGTAGAGTAAGAGCCAATGTAGTCTATTAGAAAATAGGATGCAGCAGAACTGAGAAATAGGGCAAACTCAGATAAAAAGAGTAAGTTCAGCAAAGTTTACAGCATATTACTGAGGCAGAAATTCAGATCTAGGTGTTTAATATCACGCTGCAGGTGAAACAGCATTATCTGCATCATCTGGAGGTGAGATGCCAACATAATGAAGCACTGTTTATTAAACCTTTTTGAAGGAGAGTAGAAAGGAATGCTATCCCTCTACATCTGTCTGGGGAAATGCTCCAAAAAACGTTACAGGCTGCATGAAGAGTCCTACTTTTCGCCCTAGTGCAATGCAGAATCATGCTTTTCTTCACCCTGGATTCTCTATTCACTCCTCACTGCCTACACAGCCTTCCCATGTACACCTGCTTTTTGAGGTTGGCCCTAGCAGTAAATGCCTGTGAAACCAGGATTGCAGAAAGCAGCACTTCACAAGACCAGGACTGTAGCAAGCAGTGGTTTATTTCAAAAGCAGGTTTCTCAAAACTGTGAAGTTGGCCTTTTATTGGGTATAGGATTTGCAATTATACCTGCCATTATTTTCTTGGTGTCAACCAGAACGGAATTATGGGGAACTAGCACTGTAAAACTGAAAAGTGGCAGTGAATCACTTGGAAATATTCATAAAACAGCATTATCTCCTGAGTTTCAGCAAAATTCATGCCCTAACATAGCTGTCAGAGTGGTCCAGATAGCAAGAATGATCTCCTATAACTGAAGTTCCAGCAACTTCTTAACTGAAGTTCTCCTTCAATCTCTGGTAGCCAAATCCCACTTCCAAAAACTTCATTAGCCAAACTCCCTGTCATTGCATTTCTTCCTTCTGCAATGTTTGCATGCCAATGTAGCATTCTTGTGAACATGAATTTACTGAGCAAGATAAGGAGGCACAAATGTTTTTAGCTGCTGTACATGCAGGATGGGTATAGGTACCTTCTAGTCATGAGGCAGTATTGATTTAAAGCAGCAGTGCAGCTCCATCCCTCCCATTTGAAGATCTGGTTTGTCCCTGCTCCTCAGGCTGCAGCTGCATTTTGCAGAGGCAGCCACAAAGCTTTTCATCCGTTCTAAACAACTTTTTTTTATCTTTGCTTCCTTAACTGAACTTCTGTTAGTTGGGTCCATGTGATTTCATTATTTTGTAGTGAAACATCAAAGTTTGTTGTTACAGGTGACAACAATAAAATAACCTACTCACTGTTTCTTTTGTGTCAGAAAAACTAAGCAACAGTTCTGACTGGAACCTTTTTTATACAATTTGTTAATGTCTGGTTGTAAACCAGTTGGTTTATAATTTTATTCTAGAATGTTTCGTTCCCTTCCCCCTCATTTTTGCTAAGGTAATCTGTATTTTCCAGCAGCAATAGGGAAACTGTGCCCTGAAGCAATCCCATAAACACTTGCAAAAAGCATAATTTTTCACAGTCATATATTCATAAGGCAAAAACTGGGTAGCTTCATAGAGCAATAGCAAAGGGCTGCAGACAGGCTGTCTAGTGGATTGTGCACTAGGCTGGGATCCAGGAATGCTTGAATCCTAGTGCTGGCGCTTCCACCAGCTTGGTGTGTGGTCTTGGGACTGAGCAAGCTGCAGCTCTGTCTCGCAAGTTGCCCATGTGTAAAAGGAGGATAATAATATTTGCCTGTTTCACAGGAGTCAACACCCCTGTGTCAATGTTTTTGCAGGACTCTGGAAAGCTAAAGAACTGCCAAAGTGTTAAAGCCTCTACCAAGCAAGGCACTTGTCTATGTATTTAGAATAAAACTTGCTTTAGTGAGCAAAAATATTTCAACCATTTGCAGAGCTTTACACTGTTGGATATTCAGTGATGTTTTCAATTTATATGAGTCAAATTAGAAAGAATTTTTTAAAAGAGCACCAAAGCAGTGGTTTTGCACTTTCTGTACACTTCAGTGGACGTACTTATCCCTTTGTCATATGCTCTGTACTTTGTATTGTACGCTAGTCAACTGCTAGATTCCCAGATCCACTACTGAATTTAGACAAGTGCAATCTATGGAACTCATACAGTCTTTGTTTGCTCATCTGACATTCATGCAGTGAATCTTTTCAGTAAAGCTAAACTAGCTGACATTACAAGATATGCAAAATAAAATCAGGACAATCTAGGATAAAATTGCTGCAGTCAAGGGCAATATTAATTCTATCTTCTTGAGCTATCAAAGCACTGAGCCTTCCAGAGGCAGAGAGTGTCTTCTGTAATGCTGGGAGTCCTGCATTTAACCTGACACATACATGAAGATGCACTTTGAGAGAAATTCTTTGCACAAGTTCTGTAAAAGACATAGTGTGGAGCTCTGGGAGAAGAGATTATTTCAATTTTTTAAATAGAAAATCATCCTCCCCTCCTCTCCATGGTACAGCTTCATGAGTGGACGGAGCCATATGTGAACTGAGGTTGAATTTTGAGAGCCACTTTGGTCAACATGATAAATGTTTCAAAAACCGTGAAGCATTCTGTTTAAATGTTTCTGTTATGCCATTTTTAAGCACCTTCTGTGATTCAAACACCAGAAAGCAGTAATTAGTTAAGAAGCAAAGCCCAACATCTTTCATATAAAAGCAGCATCTGCCTCTGTGAGTCCTTTCTGTGCTTCAATCCAATGGAACCTTTATTCTTAGGACTTTTCTTTAGTGCAAATAACCTTAGTAATGCAAAAGAAAAATAATTTTAGCTTAATTCAGTTTAAGCTTGGCCAGCTTGTCAGTTCAACTGTGTTACAGGTCTGGTGAATACATTGCACTGGCTCTGGTATGCCTTGGCAGCATGCATTGGGAACAAAGGAGAGATGAATGACTGAAGAATAAGAGAAAGAGAAATACTGCCTTTTTTAGGGATCAGTAAGCATGTACTTTAATTCATTTAGATACCTAGAGTCTTAATAGGGCTATGACCAGCTTTATAGGCATTTTCCAAGTTGCAGGCTGAGTAGCAAGCAGGTCATAACCACTTTCAGTTTGAATAAAGGTGCAGTTACAGGTGTTGAGATCAGTCGGTAGAGCCAGCCCCTTTTCTGGCTGCACACATACTGAGTCCAATGTGAGGGAGGGGCAGAAACCCCCTGCCCTGGATAAGAAAGGATGAAAGCTCCATATATTTTTCACAGACACCAGTAAGCTCTGATTCACCATAACCTGAAGTCATACCCTAAGAAACACCTCAGCGGGGAAGAGGAAAAAGTCCTTAATTTGAACAAATCCCAAAGGGAGGCATAAGGTTTAGAAAACTAAAGAATCACTAGTGTTTTTATATGAGGATGTAAAGATCTTGTGACAACTAAGACTCTTGGTTATGAGCTACATTCAGGCTGAAAAGGGAAGCTACAGAGGTCAAAAGAAAGTTTCAAACTTAAGCTAAATGCTAAATGAAACAGGTTTGTTTGTTTGTTTTCTTTTGGCACACCTGTATCTTTAGATGCTTTGCTTTCTCTTTAACATATTTCATCTTAGCAAATATATACTTTTGTCTTTATGGTAGTTGAGTTCAGAATGGTTTTAATGTGGCTGCATAATGTCAAGGTCTCCCATTTCTTGGAAAGAGCCAGTCCTTAAACTTCACTGTGCTTTACAATGCTTTTCTCTCTGTTCCAACTCTATTTTGTGGTGAAACAGCACAATACAGCACCAGCCTGTGTAGCAGCACCAGCCAAGAATGCTCTTTTGGCTTGCAGTGATGTGTCAAATAATATGTCTGAACCCCAAAGATTCCTGCAAATTACTGTTGCAGCTCTTTCACTGCCATGTTGATGGGCAGGGGACCTGCTTTTCCCAAAGCTCTGGTACACAATTATTTATGTCACATTACTTGCCTTAGAATCATAGAATCTTTTAGGTTGGCAAAGGCACTTAAGGTTATCCAATCTATGGACCCCACGGAGACATTTTGCAGTTACCATATTTGAGTATTATCTCTACAAAGGGAGTTAGAACACATAACTTTTGTTATTTGATATTTAATAATATTGCATACATATACAATACAATATTTTGTATAATTATATATAAATGTATATAATTTAACTGTAACTCATATAAGACATGAATTGAATTATTAGAATAATAGAATCATGTGTTGGAAGGGACCTTAAAGATCATTTATTTCCAATGTTCCTGCCATGAGCAAGGACACTTTCCACTTGACCAGGTTGCTTAAAGGCCCATCCAACCTTGAAAACTTTCAAGTGCCAGATGTAGACAATGTTTAGCTGAATTTTTGATAACAAATTTTTGACCTCTTCTGACCAATGACAAGGCTGAACAAGAACACAGAGCTGTGGATAAGAGATTCTCATTAATATGTAAATATCTGCCTTCTTCAGGGAAAGGATATTTTCAAATTTAAAAGGCAATATTTTTTTCCTTTTTAAGCATCTCTTGCAAAATAATATAACCTATATTATATACTTAAGCTTCTGTCACCACAAATCAGTTTCTCTATTTTTATATCCAGATTTATTATGTGTTATTGGTATAGCAAACATAAGGAAGCAATTCAAATCTGTCATCCTTAAATTATAGGAATGAGGACACCAACAGCATCCCTTTTGAGCACCTTCTTAAAATATCCTTTAAAAATTCCAGATGTCTCACTAATCTGCTTGATAGAAGTTACACACAGAGGTAGAAGAAGAGGATTAAATGAAAATTGTTTGACAATAATGAGTGAGTGATGAGTATGATTTCTAGGTACCATTTCTACCTATCATTTGTTACTGCTGCAATTTTGTATGAATTGCAAAATTTGCATTTTGCATTGAAATTTATTCAAAGTCTCACGTTTTTACAAGGAGACACTGATTTCCTTTACTGATTAGCTGAATGAAATCAGTGTCTCATTGAAATTTATTCAAAGTCTCACGTTTTTACAAGGAGACACTGATTTCCTTTACTGATTAGCTGAATGACTTGGTGCCACAAATCAAACTCTATGCCTGGCACAGGCCCTTTACACTGCATCTTCCAATTCTAAAATTTTCTCATTGGTAAAAATTATGTTGCTTTTCTTTAGACAAGATTGTGGAGCCTGGAGATGAAAAAAATATATCAGTTGCAAAACCACCCCATTTAGACCCATCTGTTTATCTTGTTCACAGTGCAGGAGTCCCAGACGTTTTTTTCCCATGTGTTGTCCTTTTACATTTTAATAGTTCCACAACAAAATTTGTAACTGCTTTCATCAGAAAAAAAAAAATTCTAAAAGATACTCAAGATCAAGAAATTGTTTCAAATATGTGGCCTGTATTTGACATTTCTGTGTTTTTTTCTAGATATATTTTTTCCTGTTTATATTCTAAGAAATGGCTTGCCACACTGGTATTTAGAGGATTTGTGGACCATTCTTGAAATAGACAGACAGGAAATTGGGGTAGATTTACAGTATGCTGAACTCTACGAACCATCTAAACCTGCAATAGCATGAACTAACTTCTGCTAACTCTGCTCCTGCCTTTTTATGTTCTAGCTGCACTTGGAGAACTGGAGCAGCACATAACCCATCATGTACAACTACATAGTCATTATTGCTTTGTCTCTTTTAGACAATAATCTTGCAAGGAATAAATTCACAGGAATTTTTTAGACCCATCAAAATAGGCATGTTATATCCTACATACCTCATGTAATTTCAGCTGAGGGCCTGCATTTAGTATAGAGCACTGTATCTTGCTGCTAAAGTACTTTCACAATAATGCAGTAATTGAAGTTGAGAATTAGAAAGACAGCTGGACACATGCAGAAGGTTTATAAAGGTTTTACACTGTTAAAAATAATTTAAAAGCTGTAATATGATTTAGGCTTGGTCAGATTAGTAATTTTTTACTTTACCTCATTTAGTTACTCCTAACTTAAAAAGAATAGTTTGAATTTTTCTACCTGTTCTTTCCTGTGTAACTGAAATGGGGCTTATCAAAAGAGATGAAGTAAAATACACTGAATCTTTGCCATCACATTTTACTGGTTATTGGGCTGGAAAAAGGACAGTACACTAATGCAGAATAGCTGTGAAATACACCTGTCTTCTGTTTTTGCAATTCCTTACCTTCTGTTTATATGTAGTAGAACAATATTGCACTTATTTGTTCTTTGTTCTTGAAACATCTTTGGAGCAAGGTAACCTTTGAGTTTCTGTTACTTTTCTTCTACCTCCTTGTACTACAAGTACAGTCTGTCACTAAAACTCTTTCATCTCTGAAAACCACTAAAATAAACTGCCCTTCTGCTGTGCAAACAGGTTGTTTTTTTTGATGCTGCCTGACTTTATTGTTTTATAAAACTTTGATTTGCCCATCTTCCATTCTCTGACTGTCTGCAGGAAGTGTAAGGATCAGCAGCAGCAGTACTGCAACTAGACAATAACACTAGGAACAGGTAATGCCAACAGGTCTGCAAGGAACTGCAAGCAAGAGCACTCATCTCTGATAATTACAATGGAGAAAGGAGGACCCCTGACTTTACAATGATGAAAATCTTGTAAATGACTTCACACGAGAGTTGCCTGTGTAAGTCTCACAAATGATGTTTTCTTCTGATAATTAAGAAATTCTAATAATTTCCAAAGCAGGGATGTTGCTAGGAACTTTTGTCAACAAACTCACTTCAAGTGAATTAATAATGGCAGTAAGAAATAAATTTTTAATTTCCTAATCACACTGTGATCTCACATTGTTTCTAACTTTCTTAGCTAAATTGGTACTATGGTTGTCTATAAAAAAACCAATTTCATGCCTATAGTAGTTATTAATTTAATGAAGAAAATACATTTAATGAAAATTGAAATTGGTCTAAATTACTTTTTCAAAAAGAATAGGATTTTCTGTATGCAACTTAAAAATCAACATTGAGTAGAAAACTCATATGCCATAGGACATCAATAGCAGAAAAATCTGCTGAAAATTTTCTGAGTAGATTACTGATAAATCATGAGTTGAGGATTGTTTAAACAGATGGTTTGCAAGTTAGCTTCCAATAAGATACATAACAGTCAAAACAAGCCTAATCAAATAACTTATTACATTAAACCAAAAGTGGATTCACTGGTGGATATATCTACTAAAATTTCTGAAGAATTTTTTAAAAGATGAAGCAATGTGCTGAAAGAAGACAAAATGATTAAAGGAACAGAGAGCTGAATTATGTCAATTTAAAAAGACAAGAAATCTGTCAGGACTAATAAAATATTTTCCTCTTCTAGTGAGAAATGGAAAGCTGTGGCTTAGATTCTGCTCAGTATAACTGCTCTGTGGGTGTTAATTTTTCTAATTATGATTCATTATCAATAAAGGAAGGAGTAGAAGACCAAATGAAAGGCTTTCTGATTTAAGATATGGACAGGAATTACATGTTCTTTCAAATTTCTGCAGGTGGATATACAGGATTAGGACTAGAGTGGAGGATGACTGGAACTCTACCCATTTGCCATAAGTTTTTGCTCAAAATACCCCTAAACCTCCCGCCATTTTTTAGGAATAGTTTAATATTTTGTAATTATTATTATTAGCTCAACAGATAAGAAAACCAGATTTTGGCCATATGGCTTCACAGAAATACAAGAGACATTGGACTGAGAGAGAGAGCAAACATGTCCAGCATCTTGAACATGGCGTTGACTTTGTTTTCTCTCATGTCCTGATGTCTTTTACAGTTATGCAATTTACATGAGAACCAGTATCTCCTGGGTCTGTCACCCAGAGCTGTGCTTAGTCATATGGTTGCCTGTTATACACCAGGCTGACAGAGCTGCTTCAGTACAGAAAGCCCAGAACTCCTTCTCTTCTCTTCTCTTCTCTTCTCTTCTCTTCTCTTCTCTTCTCTTCTCTTCTCTTCTCTTCTCTTCTCTTCTCTTCTCTTCTCTTCTCTTCTCTTCTCTTCTCTTCTCTTCTCTTCTCTTCTCTTCTCTTCTCTTCTCTTCTCTTCTCTTC
>WAAE01011012.1:5312-17978 GCA_013400495.1 Nicator chloris
CCAAAAAAAAAAAAAAAAAGTTAAATTAGTATACATGCTATGGAATCTCCACAGTTCTCATTTTATCTGCTGCAGAGCATGAACTTTAGTCTTTGGGTCCAAACAGAGAAAAATCAATAGTATCATACTGATACACAGGAAACTTTATTAAAGCAGCCACGGGCATCTCCACAACCTTACCCTATCAAGCTGGCTTGCTAATTGGTTTGCAATAGTGTGGCAGCCATGAAAATTGCCCAGGTCTGTCTTGTGAAAGTCTGGCTCTATCAGCATCAAGAACACAAACAGCCAGGGAAGCGGGCAAAGGTCGCTTCCTCATTGCAGGGAATAGAAAATGAAGCTTGTTAACATTCTGCTGCTGCTTCTTCTAGGGAGAAAAGAAACCCCACATCAGTGCTGCGGGGAGCTTTCCTCTGGAGGATTGAACAAAGATGATCAAGCTTCTCTCTGCTCACTTCCACTCACCCATCAGGTTTTCACTGACGGGGAAGCCTGAAAAAACCTGCCAGACATGTCATTTCATACCTGCCTAAAGTCTTTAGTTTGGAGTGCTTCTCTTATTTGTCCATCACAACATAGTCTCTCTCCCTTTTTACACATCGTCTCTTCTCTTTGCGGAGCCCTGGCTTGTTGCTGTGCTAAACCAGAGCCAAATTCAAAATGGCCTGAGAGACAGCAGAGTATCAGCAAGAAAGAATTAAAATGTTGCAAAATTTTGCAAGAAGTGCCAATTATAAATAGAAGAGGAGAGATGCAGTCTCAAAATCCCTCCTGCCACCAGGCTCCAATCCAGAAAATAGTTTGGCTGGCCTCAGGAGTTTACAGTTGTGTCTGTAAGGCAAAAATATGATTTTAAGGGTCGTGTTGCCTCACTGAGTCTGTGCCAGCAAGAACCTGTAGGAGATTCCAATGCACCTATGTAAGGAGTAACCACTGCTGATCAACCTCAATTCACATCAGGTGTGTTAGCCACACAAAATCAGGACTGAACTGCTCTCTCTTTTGCATCAGAGTTTCTCCACAGGATTCTGGGATTGAAAAAGTCCTCTGACATCTTTCTTAATCCATCTGAGAGGTCAGATGAACAGTAGAAGATGTTAAAACTTGTTTTATTTTTCTTCTCCTGCAAATCTTTAGCTCAGAATGTGGCCCCCCAAAAATAAATGAATAAGTTTTAGCACTTAATGGTGATGAGGAACTTCAACACATGGCTGAAGTGAATATGGAGCTTTCCTTGTCTCCAAGAAATTGACACCTAAGTAATTGTTTGTAACATATGCAATCCTCTGTAAAGACTACTTTTTTGGAGCCCGCTACAACACAGACATAAACCATTAATCCATGTCCTGAAGCTTATCCATTGCAATTTCAAATGCACAGAAGTTAAATATGGTTCGCAGCCAGTTTTGGTCCCTGTTCAGTCTCCTGATCATCTTATCCTAGTGACATGTCTTTGACACTTGGGGACATTCCCTGTTTGTGTGAACGTGAAAGAACTGTCAGGATCTGTCTCCCAGGAAAGTGGCTGAGGAATCTGGATGTTCACAGCAGCTCCCTGAAAACCACATAACCCCTCACAGAAGACCTCAAGATTAAACTGCCTTTAGGACTCATGTGTGGCCATCTGGTATGTAAAGGTCTAGTTCATGATCTTAAATCCGTCTAACTGCTTATGCTTGGATAGGGCCCTGAGGGCTAACTCAAAAATTTCTATCTATGTTGTTGTTGTGGTTGTTGTTAAAAAAAGTAACGTAGTGAATTTGTTGCACAAAATACATGGAGGAATCGTGGAATGACTAATGCCAACATGAAATGTTTTTTTGGTCACAGTTTACTACGAAGATATTTTAAAGTTCTCCAGCCAGCTCTCTGGGGGTGATTTCAGCATTCCCATATTGCAACGGAAGGAAGTTAATTTAGGGATCTGCTATGCAAAATCTTCTGTCCTGGCTGGTCCAAATATTAAAATCCTAAGGGGTCAGTGAATAAGGAATAAAAAGCCAACTAAGAATGTGTGAAATATGGCTCCAGGAACTAGGTTTGAAAGAAATGGAGGATTTCAGTATGAAGTTTGAGGTATAATTTTTTTTCTTAATATGGAGTGGTGGTGTCAAAGTACAAGAGTCTCATCTTCTTGTCCTATTCACTTTTCCATTAGCCTACTGACACCAATAGATCATCTTGAATTTTCAGGAAAAAGAAGAAAGATAAATTTTCTGTCATCATTAAAAGAATTAATACCTCTTTTCAAGGGGAAAAGCAGTATTTTGTTGTTTTTTGTTTTGTTTTGTTTTTTTTTTTTTCAGGTACCCTAGGGGACACTGGACAGGAAAACAAATTGATTCAAAAGGCCATTGAACTCTGTGAATAGCTCAAATCTCTTCAAACTAGTAAGGATTTGCAATAGTTTGTCATTATGCTACCGGAGTCTGCTGAAATGTCTCCTCCAGCACCTCACATACAGAAGAACACACTTTAAATACAATATTAAAGACACCCTTGGCAAGTAAAGATCCTGTTGAAGTATGCTAATCAAATCCAGCTTTGATTTCATGCTTACTTTTCTGCTCATCCCAATTGTAAAGTTAAGCTGTAATTAATACATAAGAGGCTGGTGATTATACAGTATTAAGCTGAACATATAGAGTGAACATACAGCATTAGATTGCATTTCAATAGATCAGACACTGTAAAGAAATAAGATCAACTCACAAGGTCTGGTATTAGCAGGCTGCTAACTTATCTGGGTGAAATCTTGTGCTCTTGCATTGATCTCCTGCTATGGGTGACATCTTCTGCATCTGTGTGTGTGCCTGCTTGTATGTGCACATGCAAACTAAACAAGTGCTCTTTCCCCATTAAATTTTCTTGAAATTTGTAGATTCACAGAGTTGTAGAATATTCTGGGTTGAAAGGCACCCATAAACATTATAGAGTCCAGCTGCTGGCCCTGCACAGGCTAAAGAATCCCACCATATGCCTGAGGGCATTGTCCAAAACATTCCTTAAACTCTGACAGGCTTGGAGCTGTGACCACTCCCCTGGGGAGCCTGTTCCAGTGCCTGAGCATCCTGGGGCTATGTCACCCAGGGAACCATCAATATTTATTTGGAAATGGGCCTGATAGGTGACTGCCATGGCAGAAGTTGTGTCCCTTCAGCAAGCGGAGATAGAAGCTGTGCTCCCTCCCTGCCTGCCTGCTCAGAAGAAGGGGCAGAACATGTAAAGGAATAAATCCAGTATTAGCCAGCACCCTACTGCCAAAGGGTACATGAAAACTAGAGGAATCCCTTCAGACATCTTGTCAAAGATCTGCTAAGATCTTCTTTGCATCACCCTGCTGGCAGAAAAAAAAAAAGAGCTTTCCTTAGTCTGAAATACTTGAAACTAGAAGAAAGGACGTACTACTCCAAGAAAAGCCCTGGGATTCATCATTCAGCTTTATAGCATAGGAAATCACACTAACTGTAATAAACAGTGAATAGCAGAGATGAGGAAAAAGTAGCCCCCTATGATCCTGAACCCACTTGTGCTTTCTCTGGAGTACATCCGGAGCAATTGCAGTAAAAAGAAACAACAGAGGTCCAGACGCTCAAAGTCAACTTGGCACCATAAAAGTTTAAGGAGTTCATCCTTTGAAGAGCCCTGTGGCTCAAAACATTTTTATTAAAAGGAAAAAAAAAAAAAAGAAAAAAAAAAAAAGATGGGGAAAAAAAAAAGGCAGGGAAAGGAAGGTTCTGTTACAGAGAGAGGTTTATTGTGCATGCAGGGACTGACTGCCTTTGGCTGCAGAACCACAGCAGAGCCCTGCTGCCACTGCTGTGGCATCCCATCTCCCCTCACCGTAACGAGATCGCATGTGAAAGCCTAAATTATGCAAATGAAAAGGCTCCACTAATACTGTTGAAATATTCCTGGAGTGTACACTTGACAACCTCAAAGTACATTTCACACCACTAATGACTTCATCACTAACACAATTGTCATGAGTCAAGCAGTTTCCATAGCAACGCCCTAGTACAGCTGTTTACCCATATAAAGTACTGCACCTACTTAGTTCCATATACAGACAGATCACTAGATTCCTAGGTACTGAAATTGAAATAATTCAATTTTCAGTGTCTCTCTTTATGAAGTGATTCTGCCAGCTATAGGTATTAGCATATCAATGTGACTTTGACAGGGTCTGCTGCAAAAGACATATTTTGCAGGCACTTCATGTCAATTAGAGCCCTAACTGTTTCATGGAATAATCATTCCTGCCAGATTAAGGTCAGGCTGCAAGGTAATTTAATTGGTGCCATTATATCTAGGGGGAAAAAATGTTCTAATAAAGTGCACACACTGTAGCTGCCAGTGAGGATGTGCTATGTGACATGAAAGGGATTGCCTTCCTAAACTGTGTGGGCAAACCATTTAGAAAGAAGGAAATAAGATGGAAACAACTTCAGATGCTTTGTTTCCAACAAAATTCCAGTGTGTTTGACCAAAGGAGGAATTTTATTTTGGTTGAAGTGGTACTATTCATAAGGGAGGAAGCACTGAAGAAAAATAAATAAGAAAATGAAAAGGATCCCCTCACACTGTGCACTTCTTACCTCCTGTAGAATGATAAACACTGTAATTAAAAATCTGAAAAAAAACCAAAACAAAGTCCCTTTTTCCCAGGGCTGTGATGGCTAGGATGTAGCAAGCAAGGAGGGAACTTCCTTGGCCTCCCCATGGGGAGCAGAACTGTGGGATTACTCTTTCCCGCTGCAGAAACTTTGAGCCAGAAATTTGTTTCATAAGCAGCATGAGTCCAGTTTCCTATGGAGTCAGGTAGACTATCCCCTAGATTTCCCTTATCTACCCATAATTCCACTTCCAACCCTTTTTCCAGAGGCTCCCTCCTCCCTGCCAGAGCCAGGTCCGGGCACATGTGGTGAAAGAGACGTGACATGACCTTGTGTTGATGTGGGTTGGGAAAGTCAGCTACATAGTCATTGTGGTTTGCTTTCTTCTACCCTGAAAGGGACAATAATTCAGATACTTTTTAGTTCTCCAGGTCTTGATTTTCACATAATTCTATTTGTTTTCCCCATAAATTTGATTTTCTTTGAAGCATGTGTTTAGTTTTTCTCTACTGTGTAAAGCCAATCCAAGCTTTCAGGGGACTGGCAGACAGGTGGTGCAGAGGGTTCTCCAATACGACATAATGTAGGAAGGTGATGGGAGAATAAGATTTTTAGTTCTGTATCCACATCCCATGACGATTTATCTAATGCCAACAAACTGGGGCTGTCCTGGGCAGGGCCAGGAGTTGGACTTTGATGATTCTAGTGGGTCCCTTCCAACTCAGGCTATTCTGGTCATACACACACTTTAAACACCAAAATATCAAAGATAAAGCCAAGTGAAGGATGTATAGCATTCATCAAATTCTCAAGGCCCATTTTTCAGTTATCTCAACTGTCTCATTTTCACAGACTACATCTAGGCTGCAACGACTTAAATGAAGTTGAGGATATTCATAGAATATTGTGACAGGGTCAAGAACAGCAGAGAAAAGTTTAGTTTGATTCTTTCTGACACAAAGAGTTTACAAGCCTTTGTCAGGATACTGCAATCTGAAGCTTTTATGTAGCATGGTTGGGTTTTTTTTCAAAGAAAAGGGCATATTTCTAAACTGTGGTTTTAGACTGGTAAATTTTACATCGCTAAAACATTTGTTTTTATGACTTAGAGTTGTGCTGCAAAATCTGATCGTGACCAACTTCAGCTCAAAAAGAGAGATGAGAATGTGAGAATGAAAGTTTTCTTATTTTCTGACTCACAAAACAAATTATATATCTATATACCTGTATATCTATATAGATGTACAGGTATATATATCTCTCAGGAAATTCTGCCAAAACAGAACAATTTTGCAAAATTGAAGCAATGGAGCAAGATCAGATTCTGAACCCTTTGAATTTCCCTATGAATATTTCAAAATGCTCTATTAATTATTACTATTTCCTTTTCGCATCCACTCAGTCTTACAGTGGAACTATTTAAGAAAGATATAAGAAGGATTTTTTTTCTATTATGAATATTACATAAACTAACTGATTAAGGTCAAGCAAAGGTAGATTATAAATGGAAATGAAAGTTTTTGTCATTATTATTTTCCTTTAAATGTCTGCTGGAACATTTTGGTTTGGCATCTCATTCAAATGCATTTGATCAGCCATAAATTATCCATTAAAATCTCCATTAATATAATTACAAATATAGTCTATCTTCCTTCATTTGATTCACCCTTGGTCATGAATGCAGGAACATGGACAATGGGGTGAAAGATGGCCTGGATTTGAGGGCTCAGCATCTCAAGGAACTTCAAAGCTCTTAGACCTTTTTTGTTTTTAATTGAAGTGAAGGACTTCATGCTTTTGGGTTGATATTGTAGCCACAAACTAACAAATTATAGGATCATTTAGTTTGGAAAAGACCTTCAAGATCACCAAGTCCCACCATAAATTTAACACTGTCAAGCCCACCACCAGCCCATGTCTCCAGGTGCCTCCACATGACTTTTAAGTCCCTCCAGAGATAGAGACTCTACCACTGCTCTGGGCAGTCTATGCTCATGCTTAACAAAGCCTCCTGGTGAAGAAATCTTCCCCAATTTCCAATCTAAACCTCCCCTGGCCCAGCCTGAGGCCGTTCCCTCTCCTCCTGTCCCTGTTCCCTGCGAGCAGAGCCCGACCCCCCCGGCTGTCCCCTCCTGGCAGGGAGTTGTGCAGAGCCACAAGGTCCCCCCTGAGCCTCCTTTTCTTAAAAGAGTAAGGTTTAGTGACAGGAAGGACAGATTTAGAAACTTAAACCTACTTTAACTTTATGAGGGATCACCCTTACTTTGTCTTTCACTCTCCACTTATCAAAAAGAATAGAAGAGAGTATAAGTAAGTACAGAAGTAGAATCATGATGTCTTCCATGTTTTCCACATCCCTCTCAGTCCACAGACTCTGTGGACTCTGCTTAATACAGTTCTGCACACAAAGTCTACATGCAAAATCCCCACTAGATAACCAGTCACACTGTCAGAAATCTGAAACTGTGAGATGCTTTCTGGTAGAAACTTAAGTTTTGCATTCTAGAAAACGTAAGAACAGTCGAAACTCTGTATGGTTGTCACTGCACCAGTGTTGTCATCAATCTTTCTGTTGCAGCTGAGGAGGGAAGCAACGACTCAGCCTTTTAAGCAAGAATCTTTGGTTTGAAGTCATAGGACTGACCTGTAGCTTTTCCCTCACCTGAAAGAACGAGGGATTCACTGTTAAAGCATCAAACATTGCTTCAGTGGTATTGCAGCAGTGAAATGAGCTGTCTGCTGTGGTCTGGGTGTTGAGCTTCTGCTCTTATCACGGTTAATTTGTCCACATTTATAACACCACCCTTTTCACCACTGGACCATGTTCACATGAACATGGCTTGTGGAAAACATCCTGCTCTTCATCAGATCTTCATGGGGGCTCTGTACTACCATGGAGATCAACCACAGCTCTGCTGTGGCTTTGGCTCCCATTTGCAAATTTACATTGTTATACTGCCTACAGCTTCCAGGTACTCCCATGCACCTGCCTGAGGCTGGAGGAGATGAACACAGTTTTGGTGAATTTTTAGATTTGCACATATTTTTGCTTGGAAGGCCAATTGCATCCTGCAGGAGCCCTTGGGCCCTGCGCAGTGGCTGACCGGTGATGTGGGAGATAACAGTGTACAAACAGATTGATTTTCTGCTTGCTTTATGAAGTGTTACAGTTCCTTTTTCCTCTTTTTCAGTCATTTTCTCCAATAATACCTTCCTCTTCAGCTCCTTGTCATAGGAATGAACTTGTCTCCCGAGTCCAAGAAAATTGTGTTCAATGTAAAGATTTAAGAACTATGAAAACCTCTAGATCACATAACTCTTTCTTTCATTTTCTTTTTTAATAATTTTTGAATTACATGGAAAACAGGCAATTGAAAGTTTTCACATTTGTGCAAACATCTTATTTCAAAGGTTGTCAGACAACAAATAAACTAAACAGATGACAAAAGCTGACGAAAACTGGGAAAATATTGTCATAAACAGAATTCATTCAAAAACACATTTCCATCTGGATGGAATCCCATTTCATTCTTTTCTTCTAATCTTATTTTGAATGAAACAATTTTTTAACAAAACTCTCAGCAGATCAGGAGATATCCCTCTGATGCTAAGGCCTTCTTAACTGCCATTGGCTTTCTCTTCATCAGGTGAAACAAGCCAGATGAGTTTGGCCAGGGATACTTTATCTGCCATGAGAAGACCCTTCAAGAAGCAGGCAACATTATTTTGTCTGTACTGTGTTTACAGCCTGCAACACCCTTATTCAACCAGCAAAGGAATGCATTATCAGGAAGAGATACTTCAGATTTTGACTGCTTGCTTACAGCTGCTAGATTCTTAAGGGAGAGAAAGCAGCTCAGAACACGTAAAAAGAAAGAATATATTAAGTTGTAAATTAAGGGGAAAAAAAAAACTGGAAAAGGCTTTCATGCCTGATTTATTTTTTATTTTTTTACAAAAGGAAGACAACTTGCAAATGTATATCTGTGGAAAGAGGAGGCGGCAGTGAACAAGGACAGTGCATTTCCCAGTTGGAGATGAGTAAGCCGAGGGATAGCTGCAGGATGTCAAGATGTACTCTACTGTCACAAAGATTTTACACACAGGCTGGACAACCTGTTCAATAAATCAACATGTATCTATCTCTCTCTTATTTATTTTTTTTTTTTTCCTAGATATCTATGTGGAAACTCACAGCTGCATTTTAATGTGTGCAGAGTGTTTGTTAACTTGGCATAGCCTTTTCATCATTTTCAACCCTATGCTACCTCTGGGGGTGAATCATCATTATGTAACACAGCACACAGGGTACCATGTGATGATCCTTGTCCTTGCTGAGGACGAAACAAAAAGAAACTGAAAAACCACAGAGCAGTATTAATACAGAGGTACACACACACCCTAGTTATCATAAACAGGATAGACTGGCTGCTGGCTATGTTTTTCTCACCTCTCAGAAACACATATTGATTTGAGTGGGAAATGTTCTTTCCTGGCTAATACAGACTCTAGTCTCTGGAGTAATTAAAGATAAAATTTATTTTTTTTTAATCAGCTTTTGCATTGAAAGGAGGAACTTCAGCTAACTCCAGTAGTCAGAGCAGACTTACAATAACCTCTTGCTCATCCTTGTCTTACCCTCATGTGCTGCACCAATTCATCTCAGACCGCAAAATACATTGAATTTTTGAGATCAGAAGTCTCTTGTAAAGCTGAAGAAAATCAACTTGGTGGCCACAATATAAAAGGAAAGACTGAGACTCTTGCATAGGAAGCTGTAAACAAAATGGAACAAGACCGAACAGAACAAGTTATAAACAAGAACTGAACACGAAACTGGCTAGAACAGAGACAAAGCAACTGTGGCTATTCCACTGCACTAGTAATGGAAAACATCCAGGGAAGGTATAGTTATGAGCAGAAATTTCTACTGTAACTCAAACAAATCCAAGAGTGGGCAGCTCTGCTGTCCCTGTGAAATGTAGCCAACAGCCAAAGTGTGTTGGAAACTGACTGGGAGAGAAGGATCAGGGAATATGCCCATCTATATCTGAATTGTTTGTTCTCTGGTAAAGACAGAATCAGGCACCATGAACTTGTCATGAACTGGGTATTGAATTCATATTTCCAGAAATTATGTCATCTACAGTGGAAACCACCAGGACCACCACAGCCACAGACAGCTGCGACAGCATCAAAATCCTGCCTCAGAAAGCAGCAGTGGATTCTAAGATGGAATCACTGGAAGATAACAACATTTGCACTACAAGTGTGAAATAGCTTCATATGTCATAATCACAGAATCACAGGATTTCTAGGTTGGAAAAGACCTTCTTGATCATCGAGTCCAACCCAGCCCTAACACCTCAACTAGATCATGGCACCAAGTGCCACATCCAGTCTGTTTTTAAACACATCTAGGGATGGTGACTCCACCACCTCCCCGGGCAGACCACTCCAGTACTTTATCACTCTTCCTGTGAAAAACATTTTCCTAATATCCAGCCTATATCTCCCTTGGCGCAGCTTGAGACTGTGTCCTCTTGTTCTGTCCATTGTTGCCTGGAGAAAGAGACCATGTCATAAAACTGTCTCTCCCAGGTTTGGGAAGAAAAAGAAGAAAAGCATCCTATCAAGTCCTGCTCTTAATACTCAAACTTCCTCAAGGACTTTCAGAAGGTTTAATCTTTTCTGTAGATGTTTTAGGAACTTTTTGTATTCAACAGCTGGCCTCTGTCCTGCTGTTCCATCTTTTGCAGGTGGACTAACCAAGCTGCTAACAAGCAAACGACAATATACAGTGCCTTAAGGAAGGAAGAACTGGAGATGGCTAGTATGGAATCACAGTATGGTTTGGGTTGGAAAGAGCCTTAAAGATCACCCAGTTGCCGTGGGCAGCAACACCTTCCACTAGACCAGGTTTCTTTAAGCCCCATCCAACCTGGCCTTGGACACTTCCTGGGATGGGCCATTCACAACCTCTCTAGGCAACCTAATAGCCACATAATTTTTGAAAAATTGTATTGATTTTCACAAAAACACTGCATTATATCAGACAATATGAAAACAGGGACAGGGCAGAAAAGAACCTTACTTCTCTGGTTTACTAGGTCAACGTGAGATTAAATAGATATTTGTATCTACAGCGAATTAAGATTTGAGTAATTGTCATTCTAATTTTGTCTGGTGTTTACAGTCAAAAATTCTTTCCCACAGACTCTTTCTTTTAAAATTTCTATCAAAATATCACTATGAACCACGAGGCATGGACTCTGATGGGAGTCTTATCTGTCAAAAATGTCATCCTCCAAGTCCACAACTCACCATGTATACAATAGGGAAAAGGAGGAAGAAAGTACCTGCCAAGTATTCACAACGTATTTTCAGACAGTAGCAGTATCAGGTAGGTTTGAAAGAATATCAAAATAGGGCATTGCAGCCTGTCCAAAACACTTCTACATTGCAATGTTTCATATTTAAAGAAACAGAAGGAAAAAAATTATTTGCCACATTTCAGTGGATCAGTTGCTGAGTTATGGAGCTAGTAAATAAATTAATGCATCAGGCACAAGAGAGTGTGAGGTAATGAGTCACATAGGGAATCATGGAATGGCTTTGGTTGAAAGGAATCTTAGAGATAATCTTATCCCAACCCCACTGGAATGGGCAGGCACACTTTCCACTAGGCTGGGATGCTCCCTTGCCCTTCTGCCCACACTGCTGGGAATGTAGCCCAGGACACAGAGAACTTCTGGGCTGCAAGGGTACGTGGCTGCCTCATGTTCAGCTTCACATCGACCAACATCCTCAAGTTCTTCTCCCCGTTGTCATTCTCAAACCATTCCCTGCTCAGCCTGTATCTGTGCTGGAGATTCCCCCAAACCAGGTGCACTTTGCACTCAGCCTTGCTGAATTTCATGGGGTTTGCACATTCTCACCTCTCCATCCTGTCCATGTGTCTCTGGATGGCACCCTTTCTCTTCAGTGCCTGACTCACCACACAGCTCGGTGTTGTTGGCAATCATGCTGAGGGTGCACTGATCCCACTGCTCATGTCACCAACAGAGCTGTTAGACAGCACCAGTCCCAATCCCAGCCCCTGAGAATGCCACTGCATACTGGCCTCCTCTTGGACCTCAAGTCGTTGACTTCAACCCTTTAAGTGAGACCATCCAGGTTGTTCCTTATCCACTTGAGTCATCTGTCAAATCTATGTCTCTCCGTTTTAGAGACAAGGATTTCGTGTGGATAATGTCAAATACTTTGCAGAACTCCAAGTTGATGAATTCAGGTGCCCTTCCATCATCCCTTAACACTGCAATCCCAACAGAGAAGGCCTCTGAATGTGCCAGGCACAATCTACCCTTAGTGGATCCATGTTGGCTGTCACCAGTAATCTCATGTTCCATGTACCCTACCACACTTTTCAGAAAAAGCTGCTCCCTGGTCCTGCCAGACACCTAGGTGAGACTGACCGGTCTGCAGTACCTTGGGTCTTTTCCTGTTGCAGCAGCCCTCTTGTTAGAGGGTAGAAATGAGCTGAGACACAGGCTTCTTGTTAATCACAGCATGAAAAGGGTCCTGGCTTATTCCTCTTTACAGCTCAGCCATCCTGACTCCAACTGCTCACTGACTCTGGCTGCAGCAAGCTCCTGCTGTAGGTTTTCCTTGCAGGTTATTTCCTGCTGAACTGCGACTGCAGGTACTGGTTTGCAGACTCTGAGTGCAGGCTTCTACCTGGCTAGACTATAACTACAGGTATTAGTTTGCAGACTCTGAGTGCAGGCTTTTGCCCAGCTAGACTGCGACTGCAGGGATTGGTTTGCAGGCTCTGACTGCAGGGATTGGTTTGCAGGCTCTGACTGCAGGCTTTTACCTGGCTAGACTGTGACTGCAGGGATTGGTTTGCAGGCTCTGACTGCAGGCTTCTACCTGGCTAGACTGTGACTGCAGGTTCCAACAACAGGCTCTAACTGGAGACCCAGACTGACCTCACAGCAGGGATTCTCTCTTACAAGGATCCTCCTTTTCATAATTCTCCCTCACCAGC
>WAAE01011015.1:0-12316 GCA_013400495.1 Nicator chloris
GATTGGAGAGGTGTTGACTTTACCTACTAATCACTTGGTTTGCTTGCTATACTATATAATGGAGTCAGTGACGTAATAAAGTTAGTCCTCTTGGTTGAACCCGTGTCAGAGTTCATGTGTGGCAGTGCGACAATTGCTTTTTTACGATTCCTTTGCATCCTGATGACAGACCAAAATTTGCCTTCACGGTACCAGTGATTGACAATGCTGGACCTGCACAGAGATATCAACAGAGGGTTCTGCCTCAGGGCATGTGCAATTCTCCGGCCATTTGCCAATGGTATGTGGCCTTCGCCTTGTCTGGAGTTCGCAAGCAGTTTCCTGATGCCCATTTCTGCCATGATATGGATGATATCCTGGTGGCAGCGTCCACTCAGGATGGGCTGCTGAGGATACAGCCTCAGCTGCTCAATGCTTTGCATTCTTATGGACTGAAGGTGGCTCCAGAGAGGGTTCAACAGCAACCTCTTTGTAAGTATTTGGGGGTCAAAATTTTTGAGCAAACAATTCAACACCAAGAGGTGCAATTCGTATATTCAGTCAAGACACTGAATGATGCACAGAAATTGGTGGGTGTCATTACTTGGTTATGTCTGTATTTGGGACTAACCACGACACAACTGTCTCCACTGTTTGATTTATTAAGAGGGGACTCTGATTTGAGGTCACCCCGCACATTGACCCGAGGCGCGACGAGCGCTGGAAGAGGTTCAGTGAGCTGTTTCAGCTTGCCAAGTCTATCGAATTGACCCCTGCGTTGATGTCACTGTTTTCGTTACCACTCCAGATTTGCATCCTGGAGTATCACTGGCCAATGGAGTGAAAAATGGTCTGATTCCTTGCACATTTTGAAGTGGGTCTTTTCGCCCCATGAGCCACAAAAGACAGCATCCACATTGTTTGAATTGCTCGCTTGCCTGATAATCAAATGCCGGCAACGGCGTTTGCAATTGATGGGAGCACATCCTGCAAAGATCATACTCCCGGTACAGCGGGAAGATTTTGACTGGAGCTTTGCAAACTGTGTCCCTCTGCAAACTGCTCTGGAAAACTTTTCAGGGCAGATCGCTTACCATCTGCCCAGCCACAGACTACTGCAGGTGGCGAAATCAACTAATTTTTCTTTGTGGCCCAAAAATAATCAGGAACCGGTGCAAGAGCCCACCATCTCTACTGACGGTTTGGGAAGAGCAGGAAAGGCCATTGTTACTTGGCAGGATGGAGCTGAGTGGCAGAAGCTGGAAGGTCATGAGGCTGGGTCAGCCCATTTGGTTGAATTGAGGGCTGCTGTCATGGCGTTTGAGCATTTTTCCCAGGAACCTTTCAATTTGGTCACGGATTCTGCCTATGTGGCAGAAACAGCCCAACGACTGGGACATTCACTTTTGAAAGAAGTTAGCAATGCTCCCTTGTTTCACTTGTTGAAAAAGTTGTGGTGTGCCATTCAGGCCCGAGTTCATCTGTACTACATTCTGCATGTTAGAAGCCATACCAATCTGCCAGGTTTCATAGAGGAAGATAATGCCACGGCTGACAAGTTGTCGAACCCTGTGTGGGTAGCGCCTCATCCTGATACACTCGTGCAAGCCAAGGGATCGCATGAATTCTTTCATCAGAGTGCACACACTTTGCAGAAGCAGTTTTAGTTGACCCTGACTGAGACTCGTGGTATTGTCAGCTCTTGTGATGACTGTCACGCGCTTGCTGTGCCCTTATCGGCGGGGTAAACCCCAGGGGCCTTAAGACCTTGCAGATTTGGCAGATGGATGTCACCCATGTTGCCGAATTTGGCCGACTCAAGTATGTGCATTTGTCGATTGACACCTTTTCTCCTGCTATGTGGGCCTCTGCTCACACTGGAGAAAAGACTCAAGATGTCAATGCCCATTGGAGGCAGGCATTTGCCGTTCTGGGCATACCCTCTGCTGTGAAGATGGATAACGATCCTGCCTATGCCTCGCAGAAGGTGCGGCAGTTCCTGCAGATGTGGGGTGTTTCACACAACTTTGGTATTCCACGTTCTCCCACTGGTCCAGCGATTGTTGAATGTGCTCATGGTACTTTGAAACAGGTTCTTGATAAACAAAAATGGGGAATGCAGGGTGAAACCCCGCACAATCAGTTGGCAAAGCTTTGTATACAATCAATCACCTTACAGTGCCGCAAAATTTAAATAATCCTGTCATTTTTAACCATAACCTTTCGTTGCAGGCATTGGGCGAGACACATCAGCCTCACGTGAAGGTTTGGGTGCAAGATTTAACCACCAAGCAGTGGGAAGGCCCATATGAGCTTATCGCTTCTGGTCGTGGGTATGCATGTGTATCCACAGATACTGGGGTATGCTGGATACCTGCGAAGTGTGTCCATCCTGACCTGCAATTGCAAAGGCAGAATCGGGCCAACACGCAACCTCCAAACCGTGACCAGAATGATAGTCATCAAGTGGATGAACCTTCGAGTCATGACCCAGATGCAGAAGATGAGGGTGATCGCTCGGATGGTCCCTCCACAAGCAGACACTGAACATTTGACCACATTTAGTCAGTACCCAGTTGAGGTTCTGTTTGACAGTTTCCTGAAGGAACCTCTTGGGCTGCACTTGTTCAGCTTTCCGCAAGTACCCTGCGGAGAGGGGAACAAGTGTTGTTTTTTCTTTTTCATTTTTTTTTTACCAGAAAAGGGTGAGATGTGGATTTCATTTTGGTTTCTTCCTAGAGACTGCGGCACATTTTCTCACCTGCAGTAATGTTCTGTGCAGTGACTTTCTCACAGGTAAGCTGTGGAAAATATGTAAACAGCTTCTCCACAGATGGCATTTGTTATCTTGTTTACATGTAGAGAAGTGTTGATTCTAATTAGCCAATCATGGTGATGGTGTGTTAATCAAGGACCAATTAGGTCCAGCGCTGTTCTTTCACTCTATGAAAGAGATTGTTTGTTATTAAAGTTAGACTTTGTCAGCTTGGAAGGGTCGAGTTCATGTCGTTTGTTTGCGTGGCAACTATGACACCTCTGCATCCAGACGATGCACCAAAATTCAGCTTTTCTGTGCCAAGCATTAATATGCAGGCGCCACTAAGTTGATATCATTGGCTGGAATTACCCCAGGGCATGCGCAACAGCCCCACTATTTGCCAGTGGTATGTGGCAAAGACCCTGAGCCTGATCCCAGAACAAATGCCTGATGTTCTGTTGTATCATTATACAGATGATATTCTTATCTCTGCAGAAACTGTGGTTCCAATGGAAGAAGCAGTGCTGGCTGTCAACCAGGCTGTTACAACTGTGGGCCTGACCATTGCTTCTGAAAAGGTTCAAAAGACATCTCCATGGAAATATCTGGGCTGGCGCATAGGAATGCACTCTGTTTCGGCATAACCTTTACAAATTTTACCTGAAATCAAAACTTTGCACGATGCACAAAAATTGCTACGGATGATAAGCTGGACTCATTCCTTGCTTGGAATCTCAAATGCAGATTTGGAGACATTGTTTGCTCTATTAGGGGGAGAGCCTGACCTCTTATCACCTAGACATTTAAACACAAAAGCACAAGCTACACTTCAAAAAATCGCTGATGCTATCTCACAGAGGCAATCAGCTCGCTGAGCTCCAGAGTTACCCCTATGGTTAATCATTTTAAACCATGACAGGCAGCCACATGCCTTGATATTCCAGTGGGACTCAGAAAAACCAGACCCTCTGCTAATTATCAAATGGGTCTTTTTGCCTAATAATATGCCCAAGACTATTTCCATGCAAGATGAACTTATGGCCATGTTAACTGTCAAAGCTCACCAAAGACTGACCTCTTTGGCTGGGAAAGATTTTGACCGTATCTTTTTACCTCTTACAATGTTCTATTTGAATTGGTTGCTACAGAAATCTGAGAAACTGCAAATTGCTTGAGCAGATTACCCAGGGCACATGTCTATCCATCTGCCTAAGCACAAAATGTTAAGCTCTTCTTTTCATTTCCTCCCAAAGCCAAAGAGAAGTGAGATTCCTTTGCAAGCTATGACAATATTCACAGATGGTTCTGGGAAAACGCAAAAATCAGTGATTGTATGGAGGAATCCTGAAACCAGAGCCTGGCATTCTGACACTGCTGTTGTCGAAGGGTCTCCGCAGACTGTAGAATTAGCTGCTGTGGTCAGAGTGTTTCAGAAATTCAGCACACCTTTTAACCTAATAAATGACTCTGCCTGTGTTGCAGGAATTGTGTCTAGGGCAGAAGCCTCTATCTTAAAACAGGTTAAAAATGACTTTTTTTTTTTTACTGGTTGAAACTACCAGTTTCTCTCTTAGACCAAAGGATTGCTTCTTACTTTGTGAGGCATATAAGGTCGCATTCCAATCTGCCCGGGTTTCTCACAGAAGGCAATGCCCAGGCAGACTTGTTAACCCTGTCAGTGCAACATGTGTTATCAAACAAAGTAAGACAGGCCAGAGTGAGTCACTCATTTTTTCACCAGAATGCTGGGGCTTTAGTAAGACTTTTTGAACTAACTCCAGCACAAGCTTCTGGTATCATTGCTACATGTCCTGATTGTCAGCATTGCTCTCTTCATAATGTGAACACAGGGGTCAACCCGAGAGGTCTACAGAGCCTACAAATTTGGCAGACAGATGTGACACACTTTCCTGAATTCAGGTGTTTGAAATTTGTGCATGCTTCTATCAATACCTTTCCAGGTGCTCTGTTTGCCTCAGCCCACACAGGAGAAACAGCAAAGGACGGTTGCCCATCCTTTCACTGCTGCCTTTGCCACATTAGGAATTCTGCAACAGAGTAAGACAAATAATGGCCTCGCATGCATTTCCTGTAAAGTTGCAAATTTTTTCTCCTTATGGGGTATCACCCACAAGATGGGCATACTCCACTCACCCACCAGGCATACCCCACTCACCCACAGGGCAGTCCATTGTAGAACGTGCCTCAATCATCTCCTGGTCCAACAGAACAGGGTAGGGGGCAGAGACACACTCGATGAAAGACTATGCAAAGCCCTGTATGTTTTTAATTTTTTTAACTGTTCCATGATGGACTTAAATCCCCCCATGACTAGGCATTTTGCATCATCCACATTGCTTTCCTGCAAGGAGAAACCACCGGTACTAATCCATGACCCAGAATCTGGTAAAGTCCTTGGCCCTTACCCTTTGATCACTTGGGGAGGGGCTTTGCTTGTGTCTCTACAGAGAAGGGACCACACTGGATCCCCACAAGATATGTGAAACTGTTCTGGGAACCTCTACCAGCAGCTGATGGAGGCCAGGATGCTACCAAGCCCCCAGAAGAGGAGGGAGAGGAGGAACCGCAGCAAGACTGCAGTTCATGACTGTTGGGGGTTAGATTTGTTTCCTATTTTTTTTTTTTTTAACTTATAGAATTTTTTCCCATAAGTTGCTAGGACACTAACTACTGAGTATTTATGGGTGATTGACCAGAACAAAGAGGTGGCCAAAGGTGGGGAGGGAAAAACACGGTCAGGCACTCAATCTGGGCCTTCAGAGTGGAGTGGTGTTGCTGGAGTTTTGGGAAAAGGAACTCACTCCTGCTACAGAGTGCGGCCCGGTCCTGTTTCTTCTGGTGTGTGGTAATCCTGCTTCTGTGAGCAGCCACTGAACTGGGACCTTGTTATCTCCTGCCTCGCTGGAAGACAGCCTGTTGCCCATCACCTGTGCTGGGAGCGGGGTTCCTGTTGTGCTGCTGCCCTGTTTCTTCTTCAGCACTGCTCTGAGTTTTTTCCCCCCCGCTACTCTGTAGCCTGCACCCCCTTGCCTGCTGACACCTCCCACGTCTTCAGCCTAAGCTCCGGAGCTCCTGACCCATCCCTTCCATCTCTTCCTGTCTGGGACAAAGCCACCATTCCCGCGGGCTCCCCGAGCCGCCCCCCAGCGCCCCCTGCAGCCGCGGGGGGATCATCGCACCTGCCCTGCCCGCCGGGAGCCACCAGCGCCCCTGCCGGCTGCGACCGGAACTGCACCAAAGGGGAAAGTGCCTGCGGCCAGGGAAGCTGTTACCGGGTTCCTGCTTCTCTTTATTATTAATGCTGTAGTTGTTAGTGTTTGTTTGCCCTGTTATATATACTAGTAAAGAACTGTTATTCCTACACCCATACCTCTGCCTGAGAGCCCTTCAATTTTGTAAATTATAAATTTAGAGGGAGGGGGTTTGAATTCTCCATTCCAAGGGAGGCTGTTTTCTTCTCTAGCAAACACCTGTCCTTCAAACCAAGACAATGACTAACGTCTTTTGTCCCATCTGTAAATGAAACCATGAACCTTGGGTTTTATGTCAGTGTGGAAATCAGTGGTATCGCAGAGCCCTTTTGGCAAAAGCATGGTGTGAATCATGTTATGATGTGGAGTTACAAATAAGGTATAAGACCATTGAATTTTTAATTGTAGTAGGCCACGAAGAAAAGAATAGCCCTTGCCTTCCTATTCTCAGGAGGGAAGTTTTGAGGGAACCCAAAAATAGCCATATTTGCAAAGTAGAGTGCAGACAAAACAACTTAGTGCCATATATTTGGCCAGTACCTGAACAAGCTTGGGAAAGGACAAAAAGGGAATGTGCTAAAAGATATGCTTGGAAACTAAAATCCAAAAAGGGGGTTTTGTCACAACACAGTTAAAAAAAACCAAAAACCACCACGAGATTAAATTGGATGCTATGCTTATGCTTATTAGCAGAGCTTGCTTTTTCTAGCACAGCCTGGCCTGTTGACCAACCGAAAATAAATGTTTGGATAACTCTGGCTAATGTGACCAAACAAGACACTTTATTCTTAGCTACTGCATCCCCAGAAAATCCATTTGCAACCTGTCTAGTCGGCTTGCCATTAGATGGCTGGCCAATACAAAAAAAATACCAAAAGCATTGTGCAGAGCTCAAATCCCAATGATACACGGTATCAGTGGACTTCTTACCTTCCTATAACACCCTTGGAGCCCCAAGAATTAGAACTCCTGGGTTCTCTAAAAATGGATTTTTGTGTTAATTTTAAATACACGGGAAAAATCAGTCTAAAGCTTGGAATGTTTCTCCTTATCACCCCATGTATAAGAATCAAACCTTTTGGTACAATTACACTTCTGGCAGCCTTTAGAAATCTAGTAACGCTGCCCCTGCGCTGCCATCGGGAATGTTTTTGGTTTGTGGAGATCAGGCCTGGGCTGCTATCCCTTCACACAAAAAATGACAATTTAACAGGAAAATCCTACAGATATGAATGCCTAGTAAAAGACTTTAAGAATGTAAAACCTGTAAATGAAATAGAAATGAAAGCTAGCTTTGATATATAAAAGATGTCTAAAGCAAAGATTGCTGAACCATGCTGCTTACTAAATAACTGAAAGGACAAAGGCTAGGATGAGTTGGAATGAGATTTTATGGCTAGAGTAAAGGATAAGCTGACACCAAATAAAACCATGTTTTTACCAAGTCTAAGAATTATCCACTGCAAGAAAACAGAAAAACAGGTTTTAGCTTCTAATATAACTACTAACTCTTGTGATTGGATAATTACTACCATAATATGGAAATATTGATAGTTATGATAGGCTACATGTAAATGGTAGAAGTATTGTGTGATGCTGATTAGTTATTGTATACTAAAATGTTCAGTAAATAAAAATATATAATGCACTGTAACCAGAACTAGGGTGGCTTCAGGCATGCCTACAAGCTGTGGCTGGCAGCTTGTGAGGCGAGGCTCTGTCAGCCATGACCCACGACAATAAACAGTATTTTAATAAGAGCAGCCTGGAGTCCCTCATCTCTCGTTCAGACTCTTACACCTGTAGTTTGGAACGACTGACTGTGCAAACATCTAAAGTACCCATGATTTTACAGCACAAATATCCCCGCAGAATAAGACACAGTTTACATGCATTTGAGGAATACTGCCATGATGAATTGTCTTTGTGGTCTGAGACCCAGATGAACTGGGCCTCTGCTTTGGCCAGGACTGGCTGCAAAAAAGGCTTAAAGTCAATTAAATAAGGTAGCTTGCTGGCTGGCAAAACAGACAAATGCCACCAGCTCTGCTTTATCAAACCTATTAACAGATGTTGAAAGTGTAAGGCACGCTACTTTGCAAAACAGGCCTGCAAGAGATTTTTTGCTTTTAGCACAAGGTCATGGATGTGAAGATTTTGATGGAATGTGTTGTATGAACCTTTCTGATCACTCGGAATCGCTCCATAAAAGCATACAGCAGCTAAAAGATAGTGTGCTTAAACAAAGAGTAGAATCTGGATCTTGGCTAGATAACCTATTAAGTGGCTGGGGTTTAGCACCTTGGCTAAAAGTTTTTTTTTTAAGATAGGTATCCACGTTAAGATTTTGATGATTGTATGAATCATGATACTTTGCTTGTTTCAATGTGTGCAGAGATTAATTAATAAGGCTGTTAAAGAAGTGCTCTTGATTGATACAGGAGGGGGAGATACTGGGGTACACAGGACAGAGAGCACTACAGATTTAATTAGCATAGCCAGTTTGATAACCAAGATGCCTTGGCAAGAACAAACAGAGCTTTGAAGATGACAAGAAGATTGGATCAAGACTGACAACAAGAAGATTGAATCAAACTTCTGCAAGCAAGGGTTGTTGTAAAATGTACGAACTTGTCTGTGTAATGTTTAACCTAATCAAAGTAGTATAAAAATTACTAGCCTTCCTAGAATAGCATGTAAGCATTTGGAAAGCTCAGTAAAAACAAATTCTGATCAGCAAATCAGTCTTCCCATCTTGGTATCGATCGTCAATACCCTCCCGCCTTGGGAACATTTGGGGACACTCCACCTCAATGTCCCATGTTGGGGACATCCCAGGGTGTTCCTTAACGAGTTGGGGACAATCCCAGTATGTCCCCTCCTCACTCTCCCCACCTTGGGGACATTTGGGGACACCCCCCTCACCCAGGTATTGCTTCTGCGGGTTCCTGGCGAGCCGCACGGCCACGGCCAGGGCAATGCCCAAGGAGCAGCTGGTGACAAGGACAGTGCAGGTTGGGGGGGTGGCCATGATGTCACCTCCCCCCCGGGCAAAGGCTCTTAACGGGATCAGCGCTCAGGTGGCACCGGGATCGGAGTCAGGACGGGGGGGGACAAAGGGGGGTGACACCCCGGGATGTCCCCAAGTGGTGGGACAAGGGGGGAACGCCCCCTCAGCTGCCTCGGGGGGTGTCAGAGATTTGGGGACATTCCCGGGGACAGCACAAAGCATGGGGTTGGCTCCCCACTTCACCTGGAGACCCTAAATTCACCCCTTGCCCTCCCCAGGGGCCTTTGGGGACCCCAAATCTTCCCCTCTCTGAGCAGCCACAGAGAGCTCCAAGCTCTGGGACCGGACACCGGGACCACCCGGACCAGGCTTTGAACTCTGGGACTGAGCACCGGGAACCCACCAAGGAGCCTCAGAAGGGGCTCCGAGCTCCAGTACCGAGCACCGAGGACCCCTGGGATCCCCCCGCAACTCCCCTCATAGCCCTGAGATGTTCCCCCGAACAACACAGCCCAGTCCCGGCAGGTACCAAGGCCACCGGGGGGGTTCCCACGCCCAAAGCCACCCCAAAAATCATCCCCAAGAGAGAAATTTGGAGTTCTCAGAGATGCCCCAGTGTGGGGAGAGTAAGGCTTAGGGTGCCTAGAGACCCCTGGAAAAAGGAAATTTTGGGGTCCTGGGCTGATTTTGAGGGTCCTGAGGGGTTTTGGGGATGACACCCCAAAACTTCAGGAGGGTCTCCAAGACTTCAGGAGGGTATCCAAGCCCCAGGTGGGCACTTGAGCCCCATAGTGATTCCCTGGGACTCTGGAGTAGGTGGAGGACCCAAAACTGGGGACTTCCCAAGCCCCTGGCCCACCCATGGTAGGACTGAAGGGGCTTCCCACAAAGCACAGCGCAAAAAGGGCTAATAAATTTGCATAAACCCACCCACAATCCTGCAAAACACAACATTTGAAAAACTAGGCTCAAAAATGCAGAAAAACTACCATGTGGGGCAGCAATCCCAGCGCGGGATCTCTCGTAGGTATTTCCATAACCACGCCCTACGGCTTGGCCACACCCAGCGCCGGCTGTACCTGAACTCTGCGCGCTGTTTGCCCCCAGTTCCCTCCCAGTGCTCCCAGAAAGAGCAATACTGGGAGGTAAAGCGCTCCCAATTCCTTCCCACTTCCCAATTCCTGCTCCCACTATAACTCACAGTGCTCTCAGTATCACTCACAGTACTCCCAGTATTGCTCCTAATGCCATGCGGGGCGGGGCCGCGTTGGAACCACCCCAGCGCACAGGGCACCTGCTTTTGGGTGTTGGCACTGCCTGGAGTGGGCTGGGAGCAGAGGAGGAGCAGGAGGAAGATGAGGACCAGGAACAGAAAGGACAGAAAAGGAGGAAAAAGGCGAGGAGTGGGAGGAAGATCAGCAACAGCGCCCGCCGGCTCAGGCCGCAGCTGCCCCAGTTCTGACAGCATTGCCCCCCACCCCGGAACCCACATGTGACCGGGGAGGGGGAGCTCACCCCAAATCCATCGCGGGGGACTCCCAGAGGGTTTTTTTGCGGGGCAGGGGATGTTTGGATCTTGCAGAACCCCAAAGCTGAGCCGGAAATGGCCTTGGAGGGATCTTGGCGGGTCCCACGTGGCTATCACCCGGTACCAGTGGGCAGAGGGGCAATATCGGGTTTGGGAATTCCTGGGAGAGCCGTGGGGGAACGTGGGAGCCCCGGAGCAGGGAGAGCGCAGAGGGGCGATGCTGGAGCCAGGGGACCCCTGGCAGCCTGGAGGGGTCGAGTAGCCTGGAGATGAGCGGGGTCCAGGCCCCCCAAGGCTGAAAGGGGCGCTGACTTCTGTAGCTGCCCTTGGGCAGCCACGCCATCAAACTCAACACGCTAAGCCCTTGTTTTCTCCAATCCCAAAGCAGGATTTCCCATTCCCAAACCTTGGCCCGATGGAGGAGGAGGAGGAGGCCGTGAGGAAGAGGAAGATGGGAGCCGCAGGCAGGTGAGGAGGAAGTCAATGCCCCTTTCCCACTCTCTCCTGCTCCATCTCCCAGCCCAGCCTGGCCCCCGGCTGCAGGACAAGCCCGCTGCCGACGCCGTCCTGCCGGGGACGCGCTGGGGGGATCTCCTTCCCCTTGCCTGTGGCACGGAGGCAAATCCCATCCTGTCCTTGTCCTTCCTCCCCCAGACCCAGAGCTGAGCACGGAGACCAGGGAGGAGAAATCCCTGCGGCAGAACCTCGTGGAAGAGGCTGTTTTGAGCAGCTCCACAGCACAGGAATCCAACAGGGAGGAAAAGCCCTGGAGATCATGCATGAGGAGGGGCTGCAAATGCAGATCACGGGGCTCCGAGGAGGAAAGATCGACCCTGGGCCAGGGAAGTGGCCCGAGATGCAGCCAGAGTTTTTGGCTGGGGGTGCACAAGCATAATGGGGAGAAGCCCCACAAGTGCTTGAAATATGAGAAGAGCCTCAGTTGGACATCCTACCTGATTTGTCACTGGAGAATCCACACAGGGGAACAGCCCTACGAGTGTGGCAAGTGTGGGAAGAGCTTCAGCCACAGCTCCAGCCTGACTGTCTACCAGAGAAGCCACACTGGGGAAGGGCTCTACGAGTGTGACCAATGCAGGAAGAGGTTTCAGACCAGCTCCCATCTCCTCAAGCATGAGCGGATTCACACAGATGAGAGGCCCTTCCACTGCCCTGCCTGCGGGAAGGCCTCTAAGCACAACTGCAACCTGGTCAGGCACCGGCGCACCCACACCGNGGGTTCCTGGCAGGGACTTGCAGGTTGCTCAGGGCTTTGGGCACCCCAGGCTGAGCAGCTCCGGCTGCCCTGGGAGACCCTGGCAGAGGTTCTGGGGCAGCTGATCAAGGACCCGCTGCCCTGGAACTGTCCCCAGGTCCCCCCGTCCCTGTTCCCAGTGTCACCTGTCCAGGATCCCTCTCTCCCCGCTGTCACTCCCCTTTGCCCCCTGCCTGTTTCCATGTCACCGCATTCCCAGTACCGTCCTGCTCCCATCCCTGTCCAGATGCCATTCCCAGTCTCATTCCCTGTCCCTGTTCTGTATTCTCTGTCTGGTTGCCATTCCCATATTCCCTGCCCTGTTCCCATTCTCATATTCCGGGTCCCACTGCCGGTCCCATGGCTATTCCCAGAGTTCCATTTCTGTATTCCCTGTCCCATTCCCACATTCCCAGTCCTGTTGCCGTATTCCTGTTTTTCATTCCGCTCCCATCTTCCTAATCCATATCCCTTATTCTCTCTCTGGTTGCTGCTTCCATCTTCCCTGTCCTGTTCC
>WAAE01011019.1:0-13700 GCA_013400495.1 Nicator chloris
TCAATGGATCTCAGCATGAGCTGTCACAATGTACTATTTTATATCTTGAATGACTTGAAGGAATGTCAGTTGCTTCTATGGAAAATAGCCAGATTGGAATTATAGAAGCACTACAACTCATCCTGATTTCAGACTTGAAGGCAGTTACTGTTGCATTCAGATAAAAGGAAAGTTTCTTGCCTCATTTCTTCAACAAATGTTTATTTAAAAAAAAAAAAAAAAAGTGTACTTGCAAATATTTTGAAATATTCCTGAATTTAGAGAGATATCTAAAAATATTATCTTGGAAAAGTATCAAAACAGCAGAGAGGATTTGGTGGGTGGGGGTTCCTTGTTTCCCTTGAATAGATTACTCTTTTAGTGTTGGGCTAATTTAGTCTAATTTTTCATTTCACTTTGTTTTTTTGACAGGATTGATGAATGAAAAAAATTATTCTGTTACTCACTCTGATTTAGCACCACCATAAGAACATGAAGAAACCCTGAGATTTGCTCAGCTGGTCAGAGCATGGTGCTAATCATGCCACAGTTCTGAGTTTGAGCAGGACTTCATGATCCTTGTGGGTCCCTTCCAACTCAGACTGGTCTATTACTGTGAAGTGCAAAACTCTTAGCTATATATATCTCTACAAGCTCCTCCAGTTAAACATATCAAAACAAGTCAGTTTCAGGAAGGCATGCAATTTAATATACAGGTTGTAGTTTGACCTCTGTTCTTTCTTTCATTTTAGTATTTATGGGCTTTATTAGAGGTTACCCACCTAGAGAACAAAAATCCTCTTAATATTTACTAGTTAATGAATTAGTTCTTCTAAGTTTAAAGAGTCACTTAATGCTAAAGCTTTAAAAAGAGCTCTTAAGTACTTCAGTTCTGGTGTGAAAATAAAGGATATCTAAGTTGTCAGTTGATTAACTTCCTTGAGGCTTTTGCTCTCCTAAAATACTTTTGTAATAACATTTCAATGCTCATGTTTTCCTGACAGTGCATAGATGGTGAATTTTCAGCAGAATGTGCATACTTTAAGTGAGACTTCAGAACTGCAGACAGGAATTCTACCTGTCTTGCTCAGCATCTTGTCATTCATCCTCAGAAACAAACTAACAAAAAGAAATCAAGCTAACAAACAAACAAACAGAAGATTCATATAATGTTTTATTTAGGAGTCTTTTGATTTAAATGCCTGAATTTCTATCTTGCCCATGCATAAATCCTTTTCAGATGACTGGCTTACATGCAGGCACTACTGCGATGCACCTAGGGGTCTAAGTATTTTTATCACTGGCTGCAAAATCATCAATTCTACCTGAGACCAGAGCGCTCAAGTCCAGAGAAAGGTTCCATGGAGTCTCTGACACAATGTGATTGTGAAAATCTGGTGTAAACCTAGAAGTGTGGTAATATGATACAAAATCTCTGCTACTGAACAAACAAGATGATAAAGAACTTTTGTATTACCTTATAGTTGTAGTATTGGCCAAAAGACAGGACATTCATTTCCCCCAGTTAAAATGTTCTTTTCTGCTGTAATGGTAACTTGCTAAGGGGCATACACCTTGAAAAAACTGAGACCAGAGATTCATGTCTGTCTTACAGAACAAGGAATTTTTCATGTAGTCAGGAACAGTTCCGGGGAGTAGTTATATTAGAATTTCTGGCTTTTTCTTATACAAGTAAAAATAGTAATCTTTATATTTAGAAAATAAGTTTGAGATAGCTGCATAACAGTCTAAAATTCATCATTTAGCACTGTAACCATGGCTGCCAGTCTAAATTGTCTTCTTTAGAATAAGGTTGCGATCAGTGGATATGCCATTCTGATTTTGTATTCTCGCATGCTTTAAATTTCTCATCTGAAAGTTTTAGCAGTTTAATTCCTTAAAAGGAAACTCCCTGAAAGCCCCCTTTTCATCATCATTGCTCAGTCTTAAATCATTAGACTGCATTTAAACATTGCAGCAAAACCTTATTACAAGCTTTGATCTTGCTCATTCAGATGACTGTACTTTCCACAAAAGAAAGAACCAAGAGGCAAGAACTGTGTTTTGGTAAGAAATACACCACTGCTGTGTTTTCCATTTATTTGTATTTATGTAGTGTTTATTTTCTCATCTGTTTTCTGTCTTCTGCCTGTAGAACAAAAGCTCACTTACTGCTGCTTGCTACATACACATGCAACCCTCATCCACTGCTGAAATATAAATCGATAGAAACTTTATAGATATATACATATCAGTCTTCACCACCAAAAATAAAAAATAGTGACATGCTATGAAAATTATTTGCCTAATTTCTTCAGCTTCTTGGATGACTAAATATTTAATTACAAGTAAAATTTAGGTAGCACCAGTAGTCATCATAGGAGATAAATTTTGAAAATACAGTACAACAGAGAAATTGTACATTGAGGCTGTGAGTCAGCCAAAGAGGTTTCTAATGGAATTCACTTAGATGTAATCCTAACCAGGTTCAGTACATGTACTTTTTTTTTTTTTTCAATAGTTCCCTGGAACTATACAAAGTGGATTGCACAATGTGGGTGTGGTGATGAAAGTACTTATTTTACCTTTGAGACTTTCAGTACATAGAAAAACAAGTTTGTCTAGCTATGCATTTGTTGTATTGGCTATAGCAGTAAGGAGGAGTATCACCACTCAGTTATACATCACAAGGACAGAGAGATTTATGAAAATAGGAATTAATTCTGCAGGCATACATACCTCTTCTCATGTACAGAGCAGGAAATAAGGAGTTCTGAAATACAAGACAACAGGTATAAGCAACTCCTGAAATTTACTCTGGCAAAACAAAGCAGATTTTAGATGATATATTATTTACTCTGTTTATAATTTTTACGATTTCTTGCACTATTTTTCATATTAATTAAAAATTTTGCACTCTGCTGTTTACTTCTGACAAAAACTTAGTCATCAATTGTAATACAAGGGTATATCAGATATAAATATTTCCATTCCAGCTCTAAATACCATCAATGTCAATCATAAACTCTTCTTTTTTTTTCTCATTCATGATTACAATCTCTGTCATCTTTATTAAATTCAGTTAACACAAATCTGTCAAGATGTGTCCTTCAGTCACAAACTGTTTTCTAAACCAAATTGGTTTAATCACCAGTATTACCATATAATACTAAACATATATTACTAAATGAAGTAATTTGAATTGTAATGCAAAGAGTACAGCTCAAGAAGTCATCTGAACTGTTGAAATTTTAAGTTACTTGAATTCAATCAAACTGTTTGTGGTTTGTTTTTTTTAATTATCAAAAATATCAGCAATTATTTAATCCCAATGCTAGCTCTTGGATACTTCTCTCCAGTATATTTTTCACATTTCTGCCATTATTTGTAGAGAAACAGAAATAATTGACCTTTATGAATTCTAGGTACAGAGTTATATTTCATTCACGCTATCTTTAGATTTGAATTTTGTATAATTTGAGTTAGTTATGTTGCAAAGAATATGTGTATATATAATTGTTGTTATAGTTGTATAGATTAAGCCTTCACCCACAAGGTAGGATAAACTTCTCAAATTTTTGAAGTTAATTTATACATTTATTTCCTCTCTAAAATTTTTTGTTGTAATATGCTGAACCAGATGTTCAACTTTAGAGCCTCAGCCTTGACCTACTTCTTATTTCAGGAACTGACATTTTTCTCGACTAAATCTTTAGTTGAGTTTCCCTCTCCCCTGATTTTTTGTTGTTGTTTTATTTTTTTTGCATTCCCCAACATTTTAAACTGATATGAATTTTTTCCTTAAATAAGGAAAGGCCAAACTTGGCATGTTTATTTCTTGGGAAACTACTGTGTTGCTTGTGATCAGACAAAAACATAATAAATATTAGGTCTGGATTATATTTAAAGTGAAATAAAAAAAGGATTAATTACCCTGAATAAGTAAAAGAAGTCATCCTTTTTCTCCACCATTTTTTTCCAGAAACTAGAATAGTCATGGAGACAGTTTGGGAGTCTCTTAGCCATATGGGAATCTTAGTTCAAGACACTTAACATATATTAGGAAACTGAGACATGAACTGACTGCTGAATAGTCAGCTTATCCCTGTTTGTTCATATAACTGCAGTACAGGGCTTCAAGAAGAGTGTCAATGTCATCTGTAATGCTTTGGGACACTGAGTTGAATGAAGCTAGGGGAAGAATACTGGTTCATCTTTTCTGAAGCGTTGTAAGTGCTGGAAAACTTTCCAGACAGAGAATGATGTAGCTGAAGTGTTGACTCCAATCTTAGACATTGGGATGAATGAATAAAATATTTTCAAGGCTTATATAAGGAAGTGAAGCTGATTCATCAAATTTTCATATTCATAATAACTTCAGGTGAAAAAGAGATCATTAAAAGAAATTACCTGTTATAGGAGAACATTCTTTGACAATATAATCTTGAATTATTTTGCAGACAACAGCAGATTTTGAAGGAGATCAACATATTTTATAATTTTGTTTGATTGAGTAATTTTTTATGGTCATTTAAGAGCACTGCATTTAATAAATTGTCAAAAGACTGGTTGCAAATGCTGACATTACCTTATGCTCCTGAAAAAAACAGAGATAAACTTGAGACATGATATCCTAAACATTGTTTCAATTCTGAAAAACAGTGGTTGGAAAAGGATTTTCTGAGGTCCAAAATTTTAGATGGCAAAGTGCCAGCTGTCATACATAAGAGGTAACCATATTGTCTTTACCATTTATGTTTAATAGATTCCACCACCTTAAAGAACCCCCCTTATAGTACTAAATGGCAATGCTGTCAACTAAAGGAGGGGGAACAGATTTATTGCATTGACAAAAAAGGTCTTAGGGAAGGCAGTTCAGGGGAACATCTGTGAGGGGTAGACTTGTGTCCTGTATGACAGCATGTCTGATTCAGCTCTGCCTTGAAAAGCATGAAAGAGCCCTTTCCAGAAAATACAGGATGACAGACGAACAGGAATCTGACGCCAGGTTTGTCTTCAACCACAGAATGCTCTCTCATGGTGTTCGTAGGTCTGCAGATGTGCGCTTCTGGCTGGACAGATGTTCCTGATGTTTCTGTTTCTCTCGCGTTTCTCTGGGGATATGCATCACCTCCTTCTCAGTAGCTCTACCCTAACATGAACTCCTCTGTCACAAGGATTTAGTTGACTGTGGAGCTGCATCTTAAAGTTCCTCAAAATTAAAAATAACTGTTTGAGTTTTCTCATATTATTTTACAGCTATAATGTCCCTATAATTATTAGTACAACTGATGGGATAATGCAGTGAGCCAAGCCTGAATAGATCAACACTGTTGTCAGAACTATTTCACACTATATGTCTGTTACCTAATGTGTTTAATCACTAGCCTCCTTTTACTCTAGACCTACTTTGATACATAGCAAACATAAGGCACATGATGATTAGATGATTTTATCTCCACAAATGGAGAGTGTCAGCATTTTGAGCTTCATGCATATTTCAGAAATGTTTCATCTAGCAGCCTTTTATGGCATCTCAGTAAAGAAAATACAGATATCAGTAAATCAGAAGTGCAAGTGTCTGCTGAAATTCATAACTGGAGAGCTTTGTGAAAATTCAGAATTATTTTATGCCTCTTAAAAATACCTTACTGCACATCAAACAATATTTAATAAAAATTACATGAAAAAAAAAATTTTCAGAGATGTAAGGTCTAGTAGTATCTCTATAATTGGAATTAGAGTTTGCAAGAATTTCTTCAAATGCATAGAAAGGATGGTGTGGATTATCTTATTATAAATAAGATTACCACAATAAAACAGAGAAAGCACATCATAACATGGTCATCTTTCTCTACAGATTTTGAAGGAAACCTAATATTGCCTGCTCATAAACATAGATTTTTAAATTGTAGATATCTGGAATTAGCCAGTGAAGATAGATCACATATCAAGTGTATTTAATGTCATTACTATTTGACTCAAGTAATTATACAGTTAACAAAAAGCAGTAGTGGAGAGCTGAGGGACAAACTCCAAGCCAGCTACTTGCTCACTTACTCTTTTTAGTGGGAACAGAAGAGAGAAAAGAATGAGAAAGCTAAATTGAGATAAAAGATTGACGTAAAGGATTGAGATAAAGGTAGTGAGATATCTTATCAGTCTCAGCTTGACAGACTTAGTTCAATTTATTGCCAGTTAGTATAGGTTTGGGTAGTGAGAAAGAAAGACAAACATCATACTCCCACCTTTCTTCCATCTTTTCCCAGGCACTTCACTCTCCTCTTGCCAAATCCTGTCCCCACCTCGAGCAGCACAGGAAGGGACAGGGAGCAGTATGGTTGGAACATAAAAGATACACTCTTCTGCTATCCTGCTCTGATGCAGGGTCTTCCCATTGGGTGAGCTTCTTCAGGAGAAAAATCTGTTCCCAAGTCAGATCTCCACGGGTATCATCTCCTTTGGGAAATATCCAACTGCTCCCGTGTGCAGTCCTCCACAGGCTGCAGTGATTGTCTCCTCCTTGCTCTTCCAAGGGAATACCAGCTCTAACAGTCTCCTTCACAGGGTAAAGGGGAGTATCCCTTCCCTCAGAGATTTCACCACAGACTGCAGCTCCCACTCTTTATTTCCTGACATTGGTGTTCACAGAACCGTTTCTTACTTTTGTGTTCCCTCCTCTTCTGTCTGTTTAGTTTTTCTGACCTGTGTTAAAAACGCTTTCCCTGAGATGCCATGATCTTGGTTGAGGGGCTCAGCCGTGCCCTGTGGGCTCAGCTGGGGCCAGCTGGAACTGGCTTTCTCTGTCACAGACCAGAGACCATCCCCCTGCCCTTGACAGCCTGGACACACATGCAAACCCAACACAGTAATGTTTCTAATTCAGCTCATAATGACCTTCACATCAAATGATCATGGAACAATGGCTCTGGTATCCAATGGAATTTCAGATCTCTAGGTAACATAGAAATATTTGAGTCATATTAAACTTATACCAAAGTGTGTCCCAAATTTTACAAAGGCAATAAAAATCTAGGACTGTAGGGTGATAAATATCTACTTTTGTTTCTCCAGAAAGGGTCACCTCTTAAGGTTTGTGGCTGTTTTTTAAAACACAGGCACTTCCAGAAAAGTAGATCTGTTTGAAGAGGCTTATAGAAAGTTAATTATATCAGCAATCTAGGACTTCACATTCAGAGAAGCAATCAGGCATCAAATTGTTGAATAGCTTTCAAATAAATGACAAGTAAAAATGACATTGGTATGATGGAAAGTCTTAAAGAAATTTCATTAGCTACCTCCGGTGGTGGTCCAAGGTGAGATGAGATGCACAGAGCAGTGGGACTGAAGATAAAGCAGGACATCCTATAGTGAATTAATATTAAAATCTCAGAGTATGGCACACTGCCAGTTTTTCTGAGAGATTTAGCTAATCTAATTAGAAGACAGAAGTGAGAGGACAAATCCTGTGTCTGGCTGTCATCACTGGAATAACAAGGAATACTGAGTAGTAAAATGGCTGTAAACAAATACTCTCCACACAGAAATGATAACCAAATTGCACTTACTATTCACTACTCTATCAGTACTAAACCTGGCTTTCTTTTTTTATATGTATTCACCACTACTCAGTCAATGGACATAACCTTTGCAGTGGACATCATGAAAATATATTTTGCATAAAATATACGAAGCAAAAAAGAGACAAAACAGTCACATGAGACAGAAAGGCTGATCATAAATGCTTCTAAATAAAGACAATGATGGTTTTTTATACACTTGTTTCAAAGGTTTGGGTATTTTCTTCTTTGATATGAAACAACAAGATCAGGATTAATTCTAAATTCATCATCCCTTTAGAAACAGAAACACTTGTGTTGAAAATCTTCAGATGATTGCCTGAATAAGGTAGTGAAAAGCACTATCCCAAGGGATCAGAATAGGGCCTGTAATGAAAATATAATTTTATTGACTCATGCTTTAGACAAGGCTAATTTTGATAGTTTTATGACCAGAAGTATATAATAAGTTCTCAATTGCATAGTGCATATATGTATCCTGTTACAAAATATTACTGATATTATTTTGGTTTTATTAATACTTTTACTTATTTGGAGTTTATACAAAAAAAAAAAAAACACCACAGGCTATGGATAAGCTGTAAATGAGTTTTTTTCACATCTCAATACTTCAGAAACAATCAGCTTCTGTAGCCTTATTCTAGCTGCTTCTGATGTATACAAAGTGGACAGTTGTTTTGGTGGCAGAATTAGGAAGGTGACACATCTGCATTAGATGGAAAACAACTAATTTATTTCTCTGCAGTTGGTGCACATCTGTCCTCATTAAAATCAAAGCCAAGATTTGCATTTTCTTCAGTGATGTAAGATGAAATAAAAGCATTTAAGGACTGAGTTATTCCTATCCTCAGAATTAAATATGTCTGTGACTGCTGGGTGTTAGGGGGAGGAAAGAACCCAAGCAAAATATCTGTTTTCTGTCATTTATCCACAAAGTTAACTTTTGTCAGAAATAATAATAACATTTCCATATGGATTTTTTGTGTTAAGTACACATTTAGCATTTTCTTAACATATGTTCTAGCAGTACAGTAAATTCATTTGGTTAATGCTGTTTTGCATCTATCTAAAGATGCAATGCTTTATTTATTCAGACCCATCTTAAGAGGGAAAATAAAGAAAAAAAAAAGGTATTCACTTGCTGTCAGCAGGCACAGAATATCTTTCTAATAGTGAGAGCAAATCCTGTAAAAAAGCCTAGATTTTCACCAAAGTATCAAGTTAAAAAAAAAAAAATATGACAAAACTAAAGTACTCTAAACAGGACCAGTACCAAAGATTAGGTACAGAGACTGGAGAACCCTTGATACTCTCTTGGGCAGTTGTCATGAAAGAACGTTTTAGGTCATTCAAAGAATGTCCTGCAAAGGTATTGGCAGAAGCAAGTTTAATATAAAAGTGAGAGTGCAAAGAAGTTCATTGGCAAGATCCACTCTACTACCTACTAGATGGTAAAAGCAAAGAGAAAAAAAATCAGACTAAAATCTAAAATAAATCAATCTATAAATAAAATCAATGTAAAATGATCTGTATGGATGCTGGGGATAGAAAAAGAGCACAGATGGGAAAGGATAAGTACAGAAAGGGAGAGGCCCCGTGTTGAGTCATTAGGTTCAGAGTGGACCCCCTTGACAAACCTAGCCCCAGACTGGATCAATGGTTTAGGCTTAAAGGTTTTAATAGTACTTTAATTTAACAACACTTAATACACAGCCTAAGTTAAACAATTTAACAAAAGATTCTACAGAGTTTACTATAGCACAGCAGTAACTCACTTATAGGCCTAACTTATTTACAAAGCTGATGTACTTAAGAGTCTAAGACAGCAACATTCATAGTATATTCATGTTTGGACCCACACAGACCCAAAGGAGCATGTGCAAGGTATATACTTGTGAAAAATTCCACTTGAGTTCACTGAAGTACTCACATCAGATGTCTTTGCGTCTTCTTAATAGTTGAAAAACTGGGGATGTCAGCCCGGGCTCTGTTGTCAGTTGTCTTCTGGGTATAGCAAACTTGAGAGTTGGCTAGGTCTGAGAGGTGGCCCACTCAGAGTCAGATCCTACAACCTTAGCCTGTCCAGGGTAGAAGAGACCTTAAAGATCATCTGGTTCCAACCCCTCTTCTTGAGCACCTCCAGGGGCGGGACATCTACAACTTCTTTGGGGAATCTGTTCTGATGCCTCACCTCTCTGACAGCAAAGAAATTCCTCTCAGCGTCTATTCTAAACCTACTCTGTTTCAGATGGAATCCATTCCCCTTGTCTGCTCTGGTTATACCACCACTGCATGATGAAAATTTGATATCTCTGCTTAAATACGTAAATTGGGGGGAACAAAAATGCAGTTTAGTACTAAACACTACAAAGTGTTGACTAGGACAGGCAGCAAAATTTTGCAAAACTCCATCAAGTTTTAGGAAACTTGCACTATATTTAATGTCTTTGAGATCTTAACTGATTTCACAGAGGTGGTGAACATTTCTTTCACTGGTGAGGGGAATGATCACAAAGGCATGAAAACAGGGGTATGCCATAAATTTTGTTTCTGTAGGAAATCAGATTAATAAAGAAAGATTCCAAGCTTCTGATTTAACTGTGATTGCAGCAACCTATCATTTTGAAAGAATGAATTTGTTGCATCTGCTAGGAAGTAAACAAAAAACAAAAAGATCAAGAACAACTCAGAGGAAGAAAACTCTTGAAGTCTCTTTAGAGAAAGAGTGACTAATCTTGGTTCCAGACAGTTTACATTTTTTAATTGAGATGTTTTAGACCTTGGTGGAAGAGATGTTGTTCATGGAACTATTTACTTTTAATGCATTCTCACAATGAATTCACTATCCCTTGTACACTTATAATTTTATGTAGGCAAAAATTTAACACACTTGGTACGTGGACATGCAATTTCTTGTTACCTCAGCTGAAATTTCATAAACCAAATGTAGCTAAAACAAAGTTATCTTGAGTCCAGTTACAAAAATATAACCTAATAATATTACTTTATGCAGAAAATTAATATTCTAATACAAAACGTCACTCTGGAATAGGTAAAACTAATACTTACACTTCTCATTGGTGCTGCACTGATTCTTATAATGTTTCCAGGGGTCCTAACAGGTTGACAGCCTTTTTTTATCAGTAGAAAGGTGGTCTATTGTGCAAATCATTAATAATGTTTCAAGTTCTTCCCTGCAGGACTTGCAGTATTTGTGATGGTGGTTCGTTTTTCATTGTCTTTGGGTTTGTATGTATCTTTCTACTTGTTACTACAGTCTAATTCTTTTTCATTTGTTTCCAATTACCCATTAAAAGTTACACAACTGCTTCAGTGGACACAAAGTTCACTACATTTTAGACAATGGCATATAAAGAAACTGCAGCATTTGTAAGCATTTGGTACTTCAATTTTTGTTTCATGTTTTAGAGGATAGAATGAAATAATTCAGAAGCAGCATCTGTTTTATGTATTTCTTCCCCTGCCATTATTCTCTTCCTCCTGGTCTAATATCCTTCTGGACATGATTTTAATTTCATAATAAAAAAAAAAAACAAATAGACATTACCATCATGTTATGTAACATTCAGCACAAAAGATACTCTATGAGTTGCAATTCACATATGCAGTCTGTCCTCTTGAAGTAAAATTCAGAGGTAACACATACCATGTACTCCAAAATATATATGGTGTAGTTCAGAATTATTTAGAACCTTACAGGTTTAACATACAAAGAAAAACGTCACTTCACTTTCTGCTGACAAAGATATAAATCGTTCTGGTTTTAAAATATTCCTCTCCATGATCATGCTTCCCATTTTCATGGATGAGCAAGGACCAATACAGGATCATAATCTTTTGTAGAACAGTTAAGAGAAAGTTTTAGCCTTATAGTCTATTAATGGCATCTAATCAGACATAAAAAGTGTTTCTTTTCTGTTGGCAGCTATAATTTCTAAATCATGTCTAATCATGCAGAAAATAATGCAACAAATATTTCCAGAGAATGAAGAGACATAATCAGCTTTTTGAGGAACAAAATCATATGAGAGAAAGAGAAAATAATACTGTATCAGAATGTCTGTCTGGGGGAGATCTTAATTGACTGGACAAAGCTTTAAAATATATTTAGATTTTGATAGAAGATGATATGATATGTGGACTTCTAGAATTAAGTATTCCTATATTGACTAAAAAAAAAGCCTAAAGGACATATCATAGGGCAGAACAATCACAAACAGTTCAAAAATGCAAAAGTATACAGGAAACATTCTACATTGGACAAATTATTTTGATAACAATTATCAGAAATTATGTTACTAAAATTTTAAGAGGAATATAGAAAAATTAATACATCAAGAGATAGATCAAGAAAAAAAACCTCTCTGATTATTTGTTTGTTTTTCAATGATGATTATGGTGGTATAGAACAAGGATGGCTCCACAGGTTTTCCTTGCATCATGGTCTGGGTCATTAATCTTTATTTCAATAAACTAACGGAAAAGATATATATATAAGGCCTTGGTTTTATTTCTTGTTGTTATTGCTCTAAATTCTTGAGTATGTGACTTTTTTTTTACAAACCTGTTGAGAAAAATCAATCATGTCATAGTTGATAGTTGTCTTTTTAGGAGATTGTTAACAGAGATATATATCTGTGAAGATTTGTTATTATTACAATATTGCATTGTTGAATATATTCTCTAAGTACTCAATACTTCATGGTAGCATGTAATTTGGATTCCACAAATCCACTCAAAATAAAATAAAATTAAAACTTCAACAGATTTGGTTATTAGAAATAGGAACAAGATTCCTTTTAAGACAAGAGAAGAAACTTTTATCTTTCTTTGTTACTCACTTTTGGTTTTTTATTTTCTAACAAGCTGCACGTTTGGAAGAAACCAAAAATACACTAATTATATTCCCACCATATGCCAGTAATGACCAATATTTTGCATTCCATTGAAGTTTGTATGGAAACATTAAGGCCAGGAAGAGAGAACAAATGGCCAAATGTCCATGCTTTGCTTCTTTTTACAGGTTTTCTTATAGATCTAACAAACTGTTTTTACAGACCTAAAGATATTTTACAGAATAGACAATAATTTGGGAAACTGTACTGCTAAAAGGTTAATGAATGGAATTGTAAAATTAACTTGCTATTATAACTCAGAGGCATGATTTCATAGGTCATTGTTAATTTGTCATTGACATAAATGACAGCAATACATGGATCTCCAAAATTTCTCATTTCTTTCTCTTATTCATTAGGACCAGTGTTTGGACTGAAATCTGTCTGATGTTTTTTAAACCAATACTGATGGGGTACAGCAGGGTAGAACTGGCTTGGAAATGTATAAAATGCTTATTTTGTTTCAAAGACAACAAAAAAGCCTCTTTGTTTTAAAGAGGTTCTAGGTCCAACTTAAAAACAACTTAAGTTGATTTGGGCTGGAGTAGATTTAATTTTCTTCTTAGTGGATATTTTCTGCTTCCCATCCTGCCAGTGAGTAGGCTGAGTTTGCAGAAGTTGGGAGGGAACACAGCTGGGACAGCTGACCCCAAAACACCGAGGTCTTATAAAACTTATTAAAATAAAAACTAGGGGAAATAAAGTGAAGGGGAGAATGTTCAGAATCATGGCGTTTGTTTCTCCAAGCCACTGTTACGCATGATGGAGCCCTGCTTTCCTGGAGATAGCTGAACACCTACTTGCCCACAGGAAGCCGTGGGTTAATTCTATGTTTTGTTTTTCTGGTATGTGTCAGTAGTTGCTCTACCTGTTATATTCTCTTTATGTCAGCTCATGAGTTTTCACACATTTGCCTCTCCTTCTACTGATGAATCTTATTTATATGGAGAGATCTACAGCTTTGCAATGTGCAGTGCTTTAATTATTGTGGTTTTCACAGGTAACACAGGCAGTATGCTTCTGCAATGTGTAGATTAACTACAAAGGGCTGGCCTGAGATGAATACATGCTATGTACTGCAAGTTCTTTAAACTTGACATTGTACATTTAAAATGCACAGTTATTGTTACTGGAAGAAAAAATAATGGAGGAAAAGTGAAAACAAAAATAGATTAGACATAGTTAAGGAGAGTAAAATAGATGATGATGAGTACCTTTTTCATGC
>WAAE01011020.1:1813-27090 GCA_013400495.1 Nicator chloris
GGGGACAGAGACCCAGGGCGGGGGACAGAAAGCCAGGGCTGGGGACAGAACGGCAGGGCTGGGGACAGAAATCCAGGGCTGGGGACAGAAATCCAGGGCTGGGGACAGAACGGCAGGGCTGGGGACAGAACCCCAGGGCTGGGGACAGAACCCCAGGGCTGGGGACAGAGATCCAGGGCTGGGGACAGAACCCCAGGGCTGGGGACAGAACCCCAGGGCTGGGCCAGCACCAGAAGCCCAAGTGCAGCAATGCTCTCGTGCTGGAGGTGGGTTCAGCTGGAAGGCACAAATGCAGACAGCTGACATCACTTTTTTGCCTGATTTTCAGCCTAGGTTTTTTGTTCAGGAAGGGCTTGGCACGAGATGGTTTTGGGTTTTATTTGCACAGTGCAGAGTGGTTTGATGGCCAGAGGTGGAGCAAGGAAAAGCCACTGAGATGCCTGGGTATGGAGGGAAGCAGGGCACGGAGGCAAAGGCTGCATCAGCTTGCCCAGGCTGGAGCTGGTGTTCCCAGCCTTGGGAGGGTGGGGGGCTCAGCAGGCCCAGCCTGGACAGCCCCAGGCCTGGCCAAGCCACCTTCCTGCAGGCTTTGTGCTGCTCCTCAGCTTGGCAGCACAGCTGGTCCAGGGTCCAGGCTGGTGTGAGCAAAGGGACAAGGTTTGTGCTGCCTGAGCTGGCAGCCAGCCCACTCCTGTCCCCACCCGGGGGTCAGGAGAGCAGCAGGAATTCCAGACACCCAGGAAGGCTCTCCCTGCTGCCTCAGGCTGCTGTTGGTCAGAAATGTGTTTGAGAAGAGCTCTCCCAGGATTTTCACTGGGATGATCTGTCGTGTTTGCCCTGGCAGAGCTCTCCCCTGCAGAACCCGCTGTAATTCTTGTTCTGCCCCTGCCAGCCCGGGCTGGGGCTCTGTGCCAGGCTCCCTGGCAGGGGGTGGGCACACCAGTGTGACAGGGGACCCTCAGGCCGTGTCCTGGAGCACTCTGTGGTTGTCACTGACATGCCATGCCAGCAGGAGGGGCACAGAGGGCACACAGCAGCACCAGGCAGCACCAATCTCATCCAGCTGCCTTCTGAGCTCCAACCAAGGCAGGCCAGGGGTGCCAGGCATGGCGCAGTGACCGAGGTAATTGCAATTAGCGTTTTATCTGCCCTATTGATTCAGCCCAAACTCTGGCATCAGTGTTTGGGCACTCTGTGAGTTACAAGCAGATGCCTCCACCAGCTGCTTTCCCCCTGCAGATGCTCTACCCTGGAGCTGTGCTGGGGAGGCTGTGGGAGCCACGGGAGCTGGGGCTGCCCAGATGGGCTCAGGGCACTGCTGGACTGCCCACACACTCCTGGGAATTCTGTTTTCCTCATTCTCCCTCTGCAAGGGCTCGTTCCCGCTGGCTCAGGCTGGGTGTGCCAGCCTGGCGGGGCTGGAGCCTCGGTGGGATTTGGGATCTGGACGCCAGGGCCTGGGCACTGCTCCCCCTTTCTCAGCCCACAGAATTCTCTCAGCTCCTGCATTTGGAGCCAGTTTGCAGGTCAGGCCCTTGCTTAAAGCCCATCCCTCTGTGGATGCTCCCAAAGTGAGCACTGATCCCTGCTGCCACGTGAGCCCGAGGGCAGCAGCCCAGCTCAGTGAGCTGGCCAAAGCACTGAGTTATTAAAACCCCATACTGAGTGTGGTCCTGTGAGAAATTAGCAGGACTCAGTCGGATTGGAATCAAAAGTCCACCTGAGAATGAGCAAAGGGTTTGTTCACTTCGGTGGGAGCTGCGAGGGGACGTTCAGGAGCCAAACCCTGCTGGCCCCAGCCTGCTGGCACTGGTGCTTTGCCCAGCCCTGGGCTTCTGTCACCAAGGGCTCTGCAGCCCCCACCGTCCTCTGGAGCCAGCACAGGATCTGGCCACACTCTGCCTCCTCTCAGCAGAGACGTGAGCTGTTGTTTTCCTGCCGTGTCCCTGGGAGTGTTATTCCAGCAGCAGAGGGTTGCTATAACTACAGCCTGCTCTGCTCTCACACGCTCCTGTGTGCCTGATGGAGCAGTGGGTTCTGCACAGAAATTCAGCCCTCCCCTCTGTACTTTGTCTTTCTCTGGCTGTGCTGAATGATGATGGCCTGCTGCTCACCTGCCACACAGAACGTGTGTGTTTATTCACTTATTTGTGTTTGAATTCCAGGCTGGATGACAAAGGGCTAAATGGGGGCAGAAACTGATACATTAGAGAATAAATTAGACATTATAATCTAGAGAAAATGAACAATAAATCAGCAGATAAGTCAGGTGTTCAGACATCAGCAGTGCTCTATCATCTGAGTATGAAAAGCCATGGAATGAATGTTGTGGGACTCCTTTGTTTCTGTAAGAGTCCAAAGGAAAAAGCCACCTCTGCAAATACTCAATCCTGTTGCACCTTTGCACATGATTTAAAGATCTGAAAGTGAAAGAATCCTTGATTTTCAGTGAAGAGAGGGAAAACTGATAACACTCATGAACCTAATTTGAGTTACAAACTGGGCTCTGGCAGAGTTTTCCTTGGGTTTGGTTTGTCTGCTCCATCTTCACCTGCCAGCAGAACATCTTCAACAGAAAATCTCCCCGAACAAATAGCAGTTCCTCATCTAATTGCTGGCCAAGGACACCCCACTAGCAAGATTTATAGAAGCTCTCAACACATGACTTATTTCGGGTCATTCCAGACTGTCGTGGAGTTAATTCATCAGCAGCTGCATCATCTGCTCCAGCCTTTGTTTACTGCTGGCTCAGGGCTCTGGCTGGCTCTGCAGCCCTTGCTGGGGACAGTGACAAAGCACAGCCACTGCTGGGCCTGGGCTGGTGGCACAGCCCATCCCTGCCAGGTCCTCCTGCCTGGGAGGCTGGGGAGACTTCTCCCTTCCCAGCTCTTCTCCAGCTGCCTCACAAGGAGCTCGAGTCAACTGCTCTGCCTGTAGTGGCCAGACATTGCCCAGGGAGGTTTGGGGCCTACAGCAGCAGCTGGGAAAAGGTTTAAAACAAGATATGGACTGTCCCCAGGTGCCAGAAGTCATTCCTTGGGGAGAGAAGTTCATTATCCTGTAATGATGGATCTGTGCTGATGAAAAGCTCTGGTAAGGTGGTGATGAGCATCACAGCCCCTGCCCTGCAAGCACTCTGACCTTTTGCCACATCAGTGGCTGTCAGTATTTGCTAATTCCCTGCCTGGACCCGTGGTCCACAATTTCTCCCCTGTTTGTTGATGCAGTTACTGACAGTGCACTTCTGCTCATCTCAAAATAGTGCATGATACAATCTCAGAATTTAACCTTAAAATCAGGGAGGAGAAAATCATTAAAAGCAAATCCTCTCTGGGAGAGGTTTCAGCTATGTAAATACGAAATTTCAGCTTTGGAAATACCAGAGGAATAAATAATGTGCTATTAACAGTCCTAGAATCACAGAACCACTTGGGCTGCAAACGCCCTCCATGGCCATGACCAGGTAAAAAAGACACGTGCAGGATTTCTGTAGTTAGACTGTGTGCACAGGTAAATGTGTATACCTGCCTGGGTAACGTTTTGTGAGCCTTCTCCCAAAGATATTGATGTTAATTGCTTTGCACCAGTGAACAGAAATTACTGTGGTGCAGTCAATGACTCAAGATCACGCCTTGTTAAGAGTTTGTAAACTGGAGAAGAGGCAGCATAAGGAAGGTGCCTGTTCCTTTGTTCAGGTGTGTGTGTGTGTGTGTGTGTGTGTGTGTGTCACACCTGACCCCGCGGTGACAGCCGTGCCAGGGCAGGCCTGGCTGGGACAGTCCCCTGTGGCTCTGGGACAGGGACAGCCTTCTCCCTGACACCACTCAGGGCACGGCTGCTGGGGAGTGCAGTCAGACCCCGGCTGGATCAGCCTGGGGTGGGTGTTTCTGGGTGTGTGAGGGATCAGCCCCACGGGCTGAAGGGCAGCAGAGCTGGCCCAGGGGGGACGAGGCTGCCAGAGCTGCCAGAGCTGCCTGCCCTCACCAGCCCCTCCCTGGGTGAGCAGAGCCAGCAGGGTGGGCTCCCCAGGCTGCAGAGTGGGGCAGAGCCAGCAGGGTGGCCTCCCTGCGGGGAGCAGAGCCAGCAGGGTGGGCTCCCTGGGCACAGAGCAGACCAGCAGGGTGGGAACCCTGGACACAGAGCAGAGCCAGCAGGGTGGGCGCCCCAGGCTGCAGAGTGGGGCAGAGCCAGCAGGGTGGGCTCCCTGGGGTGAGCAGAGCCAGCAGGGGGGGCTCCCTGGGCACAGAGCAGACCAGCAGAGTGGAGCAGAGCCAGCCCAGGCAGGCTGGCCCCAGCCCAGGGAGGGTCCAGCTCAGGGGACAGCTCGGGCACACCTGGAGCTGCAGGCAGAGCCAGCACAGGTGGGCAGCTCCTTCACAGGTGCCAGTGCCAGGGATGAGGATGTCAGTGTGGAATGGCAGCTCCCAGGAATGTCCCCACCTGGGAGGGCTGTTTGGGGCATCCCCCTGGCTCTGGCTGTGTTGTTCTGTGTGCAGCCCTGCAATCCATTCCAGCCAGGAGCTGGGCCCTCCTCGGGCTGTGGGAATAAAGGCCCAAAGAATGCATTGGTGTGATTCACTTGTTCCTGGCAATGTTTGTTTGTGTGCAGGATAATGAGGTGTAATCATTGTTAAATTCATCAATGGAGTTAATCCCGGTACCTGTCATAAACATGGAAAGGCTTTGCAGGCTGCAGAATCCCAGCCGTGGTGCTGAGGGGGTTCTGCCTGGAACTGGGAAATCTTCCCCAGGGCCTTGGGCTGAGCCCAGGCCTCACCCCGAGCTGGTGCAGTGACAGGAGGGGTGATGGGTGCCGAGCAGGGCTCAGGGCTCTGGGAGGCACCGTGTGGAACACGGCCCTCCCTAAAGGCCTGTCCCAGAGCAATGACACAAATCAAACAACAGCAGTGCTCTGTAAGGGCAGGGGAGATGCACAGATGGCTCAGTGTGCTGGCCCTGTGTCCCAGAGGAGGAGGTGTCACCTCGAGCCCTGTCCCCAGGGCATCCCAAAGGCGATGGAGCCCCCTTTGGAGGAGTGCCCAGCTGGGAGTGCAGAGCTGGGAGCGGCAGCCCTGGCAGCCCTGGCAGCCCTGGCAGCCCTGGCAGCCCTGGCAGCTCTGCCCAGGCTGGGGCAGCTCCCAGCCCCTGCCTCTCCTCAGGCCTGGCTCATGAGATCAGCCCCGCCTGTGCCTTGTCCTGGGCCCTTCCACTTGGCTTGTCCAGACACAGTTCCTCACCTGAGAGTACCCCACCCTCACCTCAGAGTACCCCATCCTCACCTCAGAGTACCCCATCCTCACCTCAGAGTACCCCATCCTCACCTCAGAGTACCCCATCCTCACCTCAGAGTACCCCATCCTCACCTCAGAGTACCCCATCCTCACCTCAGAGTACCCCATCCTCACCTCAGAGTACCCCATCCTCACCTCAGAGTACCCCATCCTCACCTCAGAGTACCCCATCCTCACCTCAGAGTACCCCATCCTCACCTCAGAGTACCCCATCCTGACCTGAGAGTACCACATCTTCACCTCAGAGTACCCCACCCTCACCTGAGAGTACCCCATCCCCACCTCAGAGTACCCCATCCCCACCTGAGGCTATGGGGGTGCCTTTGGAAAAGCCTGCACTGTACCCACAGGACCAGCAGGAATACCTGGCTCTCTGCAGCCCAGTTTGAGTTGCACTGGAGATTTCTCACATGTCTGTTGCTAGTCTTTAACAAAAGCGAGTTCAGTACACTGAACAGCAACATTTTCAGCTGTTCCTCGCCGTTTTTAATTGCCAGCCCCCAAACACCAGATGGCCACGGCACCAAAGTGAACCAAGTGGAGCAGTGGGGCGGCCTGGGGACCCTGCAGGCTCCTGCTCAGGATGAGTCCCAGCCCTCCGAGGTGGGAAGCAGGTGGCTCGCTTCCTTCTCATCATTTTTCATGTTTGTTTACCTCTGTGTCCTCAGACACAGGCCAGGAGGGGAGCGGGGAGCCAGGAATAGCAGGAGACATGGTCTGGCTAAGAGGGGTGGTGGGACTCGTCCTCTCCTTGCAGAAAGCTCTTGGTGATTTGCATATGCAAACGAGAATGAAAAGAGTGACATTTCAGGAGCACTCCAATTATGTTACCTTATTCCTTGGGAGTGAGCATCCCTCACAGCCTCCAGGACCTGCTCTGAGGGGGGAATTCAGTGCCCAGCAGGGAATACAGATCATTCCAAACAGAGCCTGCTCCTCTCTCAGAGATATCACTTTACCCTCCCAGTTCCACCTTCGCTCACAAGGGGACAGAACCGTGCATTGGTTATCCTCAGCTTGCTGCTGGCCTCTCACATCCACCCAAATCCCTTTTTCCCATCTGGAGCTGCCTGTGCTCCAGCCAGGACAAGTTTTCCACAAATAATCTTGGCAGAATCTCTTGGCTTAAACATATTTCTGTGTGCTCAGATTTGTGAAAGCAAACAAGCCCCGTGAAGTCTTTGCTTAGCAAGGCTATGAATTATTTGCTTATTTTGTTCCATATTTGTGCAGCTGCCGATTTCTCATCTCTGTGGCCGTGGCTTGGCCCAGCTTGCCTCATACCCATGAGTAATGAGGGTGGTAAATTCAATTCCAGGAGTTAATATTGCTGTTTGTGGTGCTCTGGCGTGGCTGTCCCCCCTCGGAGGGAGCTGCTGCCCCAGGGAGGGAGAGCAGGGGGACACCCCCTGTTTGCTGGGCAGCTCAGGCTCCTGGGGAATGCTCCAACATCTCTGCAGGGTCACAGCAGGGTAATTGGGAATTATTGCTCAACAAAACCAAAAATTGCTCAAAAAAATCCTAAAAATTCAAAAAATTAGAAATTCCTGTGCAGCTGCAAAGGCTGGGAACTTGATTTACCAGTGCAAACAAGAGGAGCCTGCCGAGCTGCCAGCACAGTTGGCTGATTTGTTGACAGGGAGATCACAAACAAGGTTTATTCAGTCCTGTACATCTGCATTTGTTTGCTGCCTGAGCAGGTCTGAAACCCAGCCCCTCCTGGGTGGGGGAGAGCTGCTCCGTGTCCTTCCCAGCAAAGGGCAGGGGGGGTTTGAGACCTCGATTCTGACTGCCTGATGTGGAGCCAGCTGGGCTCCTGCCCAAGGAACCTGTGCCAGGGGTGTTCCAGAGGGGATTCTGCCCAAGGAACATGTGCCAGGGGTGTTCCAGAGGAGATCCATCCCAAGGAACCTGTGCCAGGGGTGTTCCATGGGACCCATCCCAAGGAACCTGTGCCAGGGGTGTTCCATGGGACCCATCCCAAGGAACCTGTGCCAGGGGTGTTCCATGGGATCCATCCCAAGGAACCTGTGCCAGGGGTGTTCCATGGGATCCATCCCAAGGAACCTGTGCCAGGGGTGTTCCATGGGATCCATCCCAAGGAACCTGTGCCAGGGGTGTTCCATGGGATCCATCCCAAGGAACCTGTGCCAGGGGTGTTCCATGGGATCCATCCCAAGGAACCTGTGCCAGGGGTGTTCCATGGGATCCATCCCAAGGAACCTGTGCCAGGGGTGTTCCATGGGATCCATCCCAAGGAACCTGTGCCAGGGGTGTTCCATGGGATCCATCCCAAGGAACCTGTGCCAGGGGTGTTCCATGGGATCCATCCCAAGGAACCTGTGCCAGGGGTGTTCCATGGGATCCATCCCAAGGAACCTGTGCCAGGGGTGTTCCATGGGATCCATCCCAAGGAACCTGTGCCAGGGGTGTTCCATGGGATCCATCCCAAGGAACCTGTGCCAGGGGTGTTCCATGGGATCCATCCCAAGGAACCTGTGCCAGGGGTGTTCCATGGGATCCATCCCAAGGAACCTGTGCCAGGGGTGTTCCATGGGATCCATCCCAAGGAACCTGTGCCAGGGGTGTTCCATGGGATCCATCCCAAGGAACCTGTGCCAGGGGTGTTCCATGGGATCCATCCCAAGGAACCTGTGCCAGGGGTGTTCCATGGGACCCATCCCAAGGAACCTGTGCCAGGGGTGTTCCCCTGCAGCCAGAGCAGCCCCAGGAATGGGGCTCCTGCTTTGGCTCCCTTGGCCCCGCTCACACCCAGCAAAACCCTCCCAAAATCCCCATGGGTATTTTGCCCAGACAGACAGGGATATAAATTCCTTGATGAGGAGAATCTCTCTCTCACTTTCAGACTTAATTGACATTTTCCTTCCTTTCCTGCCCTTCCATCTGCTGGTGCCCATCCTCCTGCTGCCCCTGCCCAGCTCTGGCCTGGCACTGTGCCAGCCCTCATGCTGAAAATGCCCCGGTGTCTGCGGGCTGCTGTGACATCTCTGTGAGCACCTGCACTCCTCTGGCATGGAAATGGGAGGTGGGGAAGGGCAGAGGTCACTCAGGCTCTCCCCTATTGCCAATGCAAGTTGACTTTCAGGAATCGATTTACCCTGCTCAGGAAATCGGTTTGCGTGTGCCCAGGTGACAGAAGGGACATGATGGGGTCGTTCTGTCTCAGGAAAAATCTTATTTGGCATCAAAACACCGTGACCCCCAACTCTTCCTCCTGCCCTGTGAATGATTCCTGTCTCACAGTGCTGTTTTACACCTCGCCTGAGTCCCTCTCACACACACCCCTCTCAGCGACCTCTTTAACAGCACTGCTCACCTCTGCAGTACCAGATCTGCTCCTGCTGTCCTCCCCTCCCCAGCACTGCCCCAGGCACTTCTTCATTCTGCTGCTTGTCCCTGGACTCCCCAGTTTGTGCACAAGAGTGGCTGTGGGGTGCTGGCTGTGCTCGGGGTGACACTCACCCTTGCCCAGGACACCTTGGTCACCTCTGCAGGGCAGCAGGGCTGGGAGCTCTCGTGGCACAGCTCCCTCCTGCCCACAGAAATGATGGCACAGGGTCATGGAGTTACAGGATGGCTTGGCTTGGGACAGACCTTAAATCCCACCCAGGGCCACCCCTGCCGTGGCAGGGACACCTCCCACTGTCCCAGGCTGCTCCCAGCCCCAGTGTCCAACCTGGCCTTGGGCACTGCCAGGGATCCAGGGGCAGCCACAGCTGCTCTGGGCTCCCTGGATGGAAAGAACTCTGCAAACCCCTCAACCTCATTAATGGGAATTCACTGAGGGCCGGGGTGAATGACACTAACGTGTGTCCTTCCCAGAATTTCTGGGGTTTTGGTCTCTTCCTAAGGATTTTCCACCTTTTGGATCTCAATGTGTAATTTAATCTGTCAGGGCAGAATAAAAGATCTGACCTCTGTAAAGGGCTTTCTACCTTTATATTAATAAATTGAAATAACCCCAACCTTTCAAAATGTAGGATGATACTGTTTAGAATGCTCTAAAAATTAGTAAATAACACTCTAATGCCAGCTGGGAAAAGTAATCCTTTCCAAAACTAATACTTTTTTTAAAGCTCTGTGTCTCCTCAGCTCTACAAATGTACAAGCAACTGCAGCCCAGAAAAAGCTCCATCCTTTTTGGATGTCCTGACAAATCCCTTCTGTTTGGGACAGGAGCACCTGGGGACAGACACTGACCCTGGGCTCTGACGGCCACGTCCTCCCCTGGGCTGGGTCAGTGTCCTCCAGCTGGAGCATTTCTGTCCCCAGCAGCCCTGGGGTGTCCCCATGTGCTGGGCACCCCAGGGTGGGGGACAGGGGTGTCCCCATGTGCTGGGCACCCCGAGGTGGGGGACAGGGGTGTCCCCATGTGCTGGGCACCCTGAGGTGGCGGACAGGGGTGTCCCAGACAGGCTCTGCTCCCTGGGCCAGGCTTTGGGCTGACTCTCCCAGCTCTGCTGAGGGATTGACCCTGGCCCCACTTTCCTTCTGGGCTGTCCTTCCCTGGCTCCCTGCAGTGAAATCCAGTTGTTTCAGTGACGCTTGGGCTGGACCTTGGTGACTTTCCAAACATCTGTTAAAACAGAGCCAAGGCTTTTCTTTCCCAGAAAACTTCCATTTTGCTCCGTGGCTGGAATGATGATGTCAGAGCTGAGTATTTAGGATCTTCAAATTCCCTGCCACAAAATAGGAATCGGCTAATCAGAGGGACAGACAGGCTAATTACAGCAGAGAGAGCACTTCTATTTATTCCCAAGGACCTTGTTAATCAGCAATAATGGAAAAGGAAACAGCAAAAAATTACACGGCAGTTAAGTGAGTTTTGGGTAAAATATATATTCTTAAATTACCCTAAGTGTCTTTGAATCACAGGAATGTAATTTAATTAATCCATTAACAATATGAAAGTTGAGTCCTACTTCCCCTGGTGTTTTCAGCAGTGGAGGTGATGCTGTGTGTGAGGAGCTGGTGGTGCTGGCAGAGCCCTGCCTGCTCTCAGGTGGGAGCACATCCACCAAGAGGTTCCATTCGGGGGCCTCGGAGTCTCCTTTCCAGCCACAGCTGAAAGCAGCTGGGGCAGAGGGGTGGCAGGTTCTGGAGGAGCCAAGTGCAGTGGGTCACAGCCCGACCCACGGGCTGAGTGGGGTTTGGAGGGACGGGAGCAGCAGCAGAACAAGCCCAGCAGAAGTCAGAGGAGGGAGCTGCTGCTTCCAGGGGGTGTGGCTGTGCCCCTGGGACGTTTACACAGGCATCAGCAGGAAAATAAAACCAGTTACACTTGGGCCAATACCTGATCTCCCTCATGTGCAAACAGCCTTTTGGGGTCAAGGCTCATCGTTGGTGTGGGATGGAGAGCAGTGGGGTCTGGTCTCATTTGGAGTCTGCTTCTGGAGGGTGGTGTTTATGAGCATGTTCAGTTTCCTGATTGGGAAAAAACACTGTTAAAAAATCAAACTTTGATCCCCTCGAGTCACATAGAGACAGGCACTAACAAGCATCTTATGAGCTCAAAATTGAATTTTACAGCATTTCAGCAGAGCAGTCTTGGAAAATTAAGATGAGGTCTGGAGACAGGGGAGAGCTCCTGTATCTGTGTTTGATGTATCTGTGCTCTGTCTGTGCTTTCTGTAGGTACCCTTCACGTCCACCTGTGGTGGCCAAAGCCCCCTGGATGATTTCACCCTGCAGAGAAATAACTTTGGTTGCAGCACACAGGACAGGAAAGAGCCCCAGGAGCTGCTGCTGCCTTTTGCAGCCTCCCCTCCCCAACCACACCGAGCTCTTCAGAAAATGCTCCTGCAAATCTTCATGAGCTCATCTCTCCCCTCTCACTTCTGCTGTGCGTTTGGGATGTTCTCTGATGGAACCTGTCTGGAGTGGATTCTGATGGTCTGTTTGGAATGACACAGCCCTCACAACCCTCAGAGTGCAGCAGAGAAAAGGAGGATCAGGAAGGATGCTCAGGGGAGGACAAACCCTTCCTGCCAGGCTGGACTTGTCAGGAGCTTCCCCACATTCTGTGAATGTGCCAGCCCCAATGTCCCCACGAGGGAAACCCTGCTGCTCCCCAGGAACCAGGACACGTCCCTCTGGCACTGCCATCCTGGCATCTGTGGGGCTGTGCTGGAAGGGGCAGTCAGCAAACTCCAAAGGGAAACAGGGCATGGGTCAGTGACAGGACAAATGTCCCTGCCCAGGGGACAGGGCATGGGTCAGGGACAGGACAAATGTCCCTGCCCAGGGGACAGGGCATGGGTCAGTGACAGGACAAATGTCCCCTCCCAAAGGGGACAGGGCAGGGGTCAGGGACAGGACAAATGTCCCCTCCCAGGGGGACAGGGCATGGGTCAGTGACAGGACAAATGTCCCCTCCCAGGGGGACAGGGCAGGGGTCAGTGACAGGACAAACGTCCCCTTGGTGACTGGAGGGGACATTTGCTGAGAGGAGGAGGCAGGGCTGGCACAGCAGCCCCGAACTCCAGGGTTCCCCTGCCCTCAGCTGGGTGTCATTGTCCTGCCCTGCTGTCCTGTCCTGCTGTCCTGGCTGTCCCTGTGCTGTCCAGGACACAGCCAGCCGTTGGTCACCCTCCTGCCCTGCTCTCCTGCCCTGCTGTCCTGCCTGTCCCTGTGTTTGGGACACTAGGCAGCCGTTGGTCACTGCTCCTGTCACCCTCCTGTCCTGCTGTCCTGCCTGTCCCTGTGCTGTCCAGGACACAGCCAGGTGTTGGTCCCTGCTCCTCTCCCCCTCCTGCCCTGCTCTGGGTTTGGAATTCCCACTGTGACCACGCAAAGCAGCCCAGCCTCAGCTGGAGGCTGTGAATCCTGGGACAATAAATCAATCAGTCCTGTTCCATGAACAGGCTGACAGCTTCTCAAGGGCTGTTGACATTTCTTGTGTCGAGAATCACACACAGCACAGCACTCTCAAGTCCAGAGCAGGGGATTGCTCTGATTTTCCTGCCTGGCTCTGCTCTATTCCTACATGGACACTCTCCTGGTTCAGAGAGTCCCAGCACTCATTCTGCTTCAGCAGGGCTGTAATGTTTTAGTTCACTCTCAAGTGTTTTTTCCTAAGATAGAACAAAACTTATGAAACTTAAAGTCCATGTCAAATAGAAATTTTTTTTCCTTTTGACATATTTTGTCTGAATGCCACCATGGAAAGTATTGAATGATCCACTTGTAGCTGAATATTAATGAAGTAAATTATCTTGGAAAATTCCCTACTGTGTTCAGACTACAGGAACTAACAGGCCTCATTAGATGCCTGTTGATTAGAAATGTTCAAGTGGGTTTTCTTTCTTGGAATAGTAATTAACATTAATTTGATGGACTTAACCCCCGCCCCTGGAACGGGCTGTCATGGGCTGGTGTGGCTGGGAGGGGAGAGCACTCCCCTGCCCGTGTGGGCTCAGCAGTGCCCCTGGCCTGGGTGAGGGGAGCCTCGGGGGCCCTTCCAAGCCAAACCAACTCTCTGTGAGACCCTGCTGTCCTGCCCTGGGTGAGAGGAGCCTCGGGGTCCTTTCCAAGCCAAACCAACTCTCTGTGAGACCCTGCTGTCCTTCCCTGGGTGAGGGGAGCCTCGGGGTCCCTCCCAAACCAACCCAGCCCTCTGTGAGACCCTGCTGTCCTGGCCTGGGTGAGAGGAGCCTCGGGGTCACTCCTAACCCAGCCCCCTGTGAGACCCTGCTGTCCTGGCCTGGGTGCTGCCTTTGCTCCCATCTCAGTCTCGCTCCTCTCCTGCCACAGCTGCCTCTCTCACCACTTGTGTCTTCCCATCCTCCCAGCCCTGCAGTTCACAGCCTTCTCGTGCCTTGGTTGCGTTGTGCTCTCGGTGTGGCCCCTCTGCAGGCCAAGCAGTGCTGGGGTGTTGAACTGGGCAGGGGCAGGGCTGTGCTGAAGGCAACCCCACCTCAGCCCAGCTGAGCACAGCTCACTGCAACAGCCCAGCACTGCCCATCCGTGTCCCCAGAGCCACCACAGGAGCACAGGAGCTCTGGGAGTCACCAAGGACTGGGGAGCCAGAAAAAACTCTTTAGTAGTTCTATTAATTTAATAATTAACCAGTCCCTTTAGGATTAATAGGCAAGGCGAGGGATAACGTCTGTAATAGATTTTATCTTCCTGGGGGCTGAACCCAGGCGGATTAAATCCCGCATGCCTTACAGTTATTTTTGTTCTCAGGACGTGTATTTGGGTCAGAAAGATCCTTAATGCTGTAATGGAAATGCATTCTGTGGCACAGAAAGCTCCGGCTGTCCCGGGCTCCGTTCCCTCTGTGGGTGGTGCCAAGCCCTGGGTTTTGCTCCGGGCTTCCTCTGGGATGGGGGACCCAGGAGCTGTGTCAGGACATCCCGGGGAGCCAGGCAGGACAGAGCATCCCCCGATCCTCCCCAGCCTGCCCGGCTCCGAGGGAGGCAGGCAGGGCAAGCAGCTGGCTGCACCCTGCGGGAGCCTGAAGCAGCAAAACTGAGTGAGCCTGAGGGGCAAAGCCTGTTCCCCCCGCAGGGTGCCCCCAGGGGTGAGCTGCTGGGGCTGGGAGCTCTGCAATGGCACCTTCCAGCCCCGGGGACACCCACTGCTGGCACTGTCGCTCAGCCGGGCTTTGCTCGCCGCCCTGCTCCCCATCCCACGCCTGCCCCTGGCAGGAGGGGTGTCCCGGGGCAGGAGGGCTGGGAGCCCTTCCCCGGGGCAGGGCTGCCACTTCAGCCCCGGCGGCCTCTGGTTCCTCCAGCCCAGAGAGACAAGAAGCATTTCCCACCGGGAAGTGTCAGTTCCCGTGCAGCTGCCTGGGGTCTGAGAGCTTCGCAGGGGTAACTGCAGGGATGCTCCGTGTGTGGCATGTGCCAAACGGGAACAAAACTCGCCACATTTTCAGCCCCAAACCCTGACAACACCCATGCAGCCCTGGCTGGTGGCCACAGGCAGCGGGTGCCTGCCTGAGGCCGTGTTCTCCTGGAGAATGCTGCTCCGGGGAAAAGGAGCAGAGTTTCCCAAGTCCCGGGGAACAGCAGGCTCGGTGTCTCCTGTCTGAGCTGTTTAAGGGCTCAGGTGATTAACTCTGCTCAGTGATTTATTCCTCCTTCCCCTCCCCTGCGCTTCCTCCCGGCGCCTACCCAATGTCTCAATTAGATAATTGTCCCGATTTCCACATCAGGAAGTTCTCAGCTGTCTGAGGCCCCTGTTGGGCACCAGGATTCCTGGGAAGAGATGAGAGCTCCCGCAGGCTCAGCATACAAAGCTCTGCTCTGGGACCAGCACTCCCCGGCAGCTGCAGTGTGCTGCTTTCCCTGCAGCAGCCAGCCTGGCTGCCTGCTCCTCTTCTGTCATCCCCGACCTGGGAACCCCCGGATTGGCATTTAAATTGTGACCAGGGACCCCCGGTTTGGCATTTAAATTGTGACCAGGGAACCCCCGGATTGGCATTTAAATTGTGACCAGGGACCCCCGGTTTGGCATTTAAATTGTGACCAGGGAACCCCCCGGATTGGCATTTAAACTGTGACCAGGGAACCCCCGGATTGGCATTTAAATTGTGACCAGGGAACCCCCCGGATTGGCATTTAAATTGTGACCAGGGACCCCCAGTTTGGCATTTAAATTGTGACCAGGGAACCCCCCGGATTGGCATTTAAATTGTGACCAGGGACCCCCAGTTTGGCATTTAAATTGTGACCAGGGAACCCCCTGGTCTGGCATTTAAGTTGTGACCAGAGAACCCCCAGATTGGCATTTAAATTGTGACCAGAGAACCCCTGTTTTGGCATTTAAACTGTGACCTGGGAACCCCCCGGATTGGCATTTAAATTGTGACCTGGGAACCCCTGGTTTGGCATTTAAATTCTGACCAGAGAACCCCTGGTTTGGCATTTAAACTGTGACCTGGGAACCCCCCGGATTGGCATTTAAATTGTGACTGAGGAACCCCCAGATTGGCATTTAAATTGTGACCAGGGAACCCCTGGTTTGACACTTAAACTGTGACCAAGGAACCCCCAGATTGGCATTTAAATTGTGACCTGGGAACCCCTGGTTTGGCATTTAAATTGTGACCAAGGAACCCCCAGTTTGGCATTTAAACTGTGACCGAGGAACCCCCTGGTTTGTCATTTAAACAGTGGCCAAGGACCCCCTGGTTTGTCATTTAAACTGTGGCCAAGGAGCCCCAGTGTGGCATTGCAGTAATCCCTGGTGGCCCCAGCAGTGATGCTGCTGGCCTGCAGGGCTCTGGCTGTCCCCAGCCCTGCCCTGGCACCCCCAGTGTTCCCAGCTTTCCTCTTTCCCAGCTCTGTGTGAACTCTGCCTCTAACCCAGCCCACACTGCAGAGGCTGTCAGGATGAAAAATAATTCCCAAAACAAGCACAAAAGGGAAATCTCTGTCTCTCCATCCCCATAATTTGCAGGCAAAAAAACGAATCCGGGAATTGTGGATGGATGTTATTTAGGACAAATTGATTCACCCAGCTTGTGCACTTCTCTCCATACCATATTTGCAATCAAAATTCCATGCATAATTAATCCAGAGCACATGAGAACCTGCAGGACAGTGGAGCTTCCTGGCAGAGGCCTGCAGGGCTGGCAGAGCGGGTGCTCCAGAGCCAGCACGAGGCACTGCCAAGCTCCTGGGCTCACCTGGCAGTGCCCTGGCAGAGCTGTGCCAGCACAGCCGGGGCTGCACCCACTCCCCACAGTGCCTGGGCTGCCAGCCTGCCCCAGCCATCCTCCAGGGACCTGACAGCAGGCATGGGGAACGTGGGCAAAGCGTGTCATTCCTGGTCACTCTGAAGGGGACAGCCCAAGTGGGGCTTTAGAGCAATGAGTTACAGGGGGTTAACAACCTGTGGCTCTGCCTTGGGACAGGGACAAAGGCCAGGTTTGCTGCTGTCACGTCCCAGGAGCACAGGGATTCCTCAGCCCGGGTTTCAGGCCAACATTCCCTGTGCCAAGAGCACCAGGAGCCCAGCAGTGCCGTGCAGTGCAGCCTGGCCCTGCTGCTGCAGCCCCTGTGCACACCCTGACAGTGGGGATCAGTCACCATCACCACGGCCCCAGGAGCACTCCATTAAATGGCCTCCAAGGCTCGGCAGTGGGGTTAATTATTTAGGTGCCTTAATTTTCAATTCATCTCTGTCTGTTGCCTGCAGCACCAGAACTCTGCAGCGCTGGTTCCAGAGACAAGCACAGGAAAGAGTGAGCAGTATTTATCTGAGTGCAGTCACTGCTGTGGAGGGAGCTGTGATGTACAGTGGTCTGTGGTGCCCAGAACACAAAAATGAATATTTAAACAACAGCCATCGTTTCTCCTGGATGCACAAGACTCCAAATTCCCAGCAGGTTTTGTGTCTGTGAGCTGTGTGATCACACAGCCATTGGTGCTCTTGGTTTGGTTCTGTGCTGCCATGGCTGAGCAGCTGCAGCATGGGCAGGGTGAGGATCCAGCATCCATCATCCATCCGTGGGTCCATCCATCCATCCATCCATCCATCCATCCATCCATCCATCCATCCCTCCCTCCCTCCCCTCCTCTCAGTCTGGGCTTTGCCAGGGGTACAGGGGCTCTGGTGGCCTCTGGTTCTGGGCACCCGTGGCACAGCTGGGCACCCCTCCTGCCCTCTGCCCTGCCCAGTGTCCCTTTGTTTGCAGCCCTGGCTCTCAGGGCAGCTCCCTCACTGCTTGTGGTCATCTGGACACTCAGCTAAAATGGAGATCAGCTGACCTACACTCACCTGGCCCTTTGCTGGGCAGGGGGGACGTGGGGCCAGGGCTGGCAGCAGCAGCACCTCCCTACAAACTCTGGCAAAGTGACAGGAGTGATTTCTTGCCTTCATTTATTTAATAAATAACTCAGCAATAGAAGCATTTGCCTGACTAGGTCGAGCAGCATGAATTAAAACATTCAATTACACCACTGGGGGAAGTTTAAATATTTACTTATTCTTGAGGGGATTATAAATTAACCCTAAGGACTTCCATAAACCTCTGCCAAGACATTGACAAAACTCTTGAATCCAGACCTTAATTAATCTGGGGAGAACTGCACCAAGGCCCCAAGAGATGCTGGGTGGGAGAGCCCCAAGGGCCCCGAGGGACAGGCACACCCAGCTGCAATAATTCACATTGAGTGACAGTGGTGGGGATGATCAACACCCGCTGCACCTGACACATTTCATGGTGCTCCCTGGAGAGGGAGCTTTGGCTGCTGCCCTGGGCTCCTGAACAGTTTGGGGATGTGAAGCCTGGCCCTGGTGGGCCGTGCTGGGACTGTCCCGGGGCAGGGATGCTGCAGCACCAGCCGGGGCTGTGCTGGGACTGTCCCGGGGCAGGGATGCTGCAGCACCAGCCGGGGCTGTGCTGGGACTGTCCCGGGGCAGGGATGCTGCAGCACCAGCCGGGGCTGTGCTGGGACTGTCCCGGGGCAGGGATGCTGCAGCACCAGCCGGGGCTGTGCTGGGACTGTCCCGGGGCAGGGATGCTGCAGCACCAGCCGGGGCTGTGCTGGGACTGTCCCGGGGCAGGGATGCTGCAGCACCAGCCGGGGCTGTGCTGGGACTGTCCCGGGGCAGGGATGCTGCAGCACCAGCCGGGGCTGTGCTGGCTCAGCTGGGAAAGTGCTCGTGAGCAGATTTGTGATCCCCCTGAAGCTGCCTTTTCTGTCCCCAAAGGAAAACTTGCTTGGCCAGTATATTCGTCGCTGTTCTCCAAGGAATGAAATCGGTGCTGTCAGGGTGTAATAAATGAATGAGATGGGTTTTGGTGAGCAAACAGCAGTGGAGAGGAGGAAGGGATCTGTGTTTGGCCCACGCCTCTGGAAGGGCCCATCTCCCACAGGTGGAAGTGTTGTTATCCAAATCTGCTTGCTGGGATCCCCTTCCCAGGCTCCCCCCAGGCAGGCACACTGCTCCAAGGCAGGAAAAAGGGAATTTGCTGGGACCTCATTCTGGCAGGCCCTTGCCACCCTCCCAGCCCTGAATTCTCTGCTTTCCTTGTGGTAATTGATGGTTTATTTCAGCAGAAAAGCAAAATTCTGCCTGAGAAAATCCTGCCCCACTTGGCCCCCACTGTGCCTTGGACTGAAGCTGAAATCCTGTTTGATTTGGATTTATTCCCTGAATTATCTGAATAAGTGGCACGGCTGTTTGGCAATCACCTGCCCTCTCCAGGTGATCCCGTTCTCCAGACACCCCTGGGCTCCTGAGAGGATGCTCCACATCTCTGCAGGGCAGGTGAACCTCTGATGAAAGGGCTGCAAACTGGGCCAGTCCTGGAGGGAAGCAATTCCAGGGATAAAAGCAGGCACAGTAACTGTACCTCAATAACCTAATTTTGCCAGCCTTTGCTGGCTCAGGTGCACGAGCCAACCCAGCTGTGTGACACCTACACGTGGCAGGGCTGGGCTGAAACCGGGTGGGAGAGAAAGTGGCAAAATCACTGGGGCTGGGAATGAAAAAGGGCATACAAGGCTTCACATGGGTTCCTTGGGGCTTTGCTGAGGACCTGGCTGGGGCTGGAATGGTCTTTAAGGTCCTTTCAAATCCAACCCTCTGTAGGAGTCATGGAATAAAAATTACTGTGGCTTCTTCTTGCAGAGGGACTTGCTGCTGGGAGGAGCCTGCAGCTGGCTCTGACAGCAAAAAACCAAATCCCTGAATTGCTCTAGGCCAGGATTCCCCCTTGTGCCTGTCCTGGACTGTTGTCCTCATCCTCCACCTCCTCCTCCTCCTCCTCCTCCTCCTCCTCCTCCTCCTCCTCCTCCTCCCTGCCAAGGTGGGCACTGGGCAGGAGCTGGAGGGGCTGCAAACCTGACCCTGGGCCTGAACCCCCCAAAGCATCTGCAAGGGGGCACGGGGCAGCCCCAAACTGTGGCCCCACAAGAGGAGGTTGTTGTCAGTGCTGCAGAGACTCAGCTGCCCCTCTCCCTGCCCAGAGGTGTCACCGTGCTCCAGGGAACTAGACTAGACTAGACTAGACAGCAGGCGTTTATTAACTGAGCAATTTCTCCTGACCTTGATGGAGACCATCACTAACAGCCAAAGAAATAGATTAGGATCATAATATTTCAAGGCCAGGCTTGGAAATTAATTGCATTTATCTGACTGGGGCTGTTGTGGCGTGGCAGTGGCTGGAGAGTTTTGCAGGTTGTGGTTCCCATTTGCACAGAAGGATGCATCACAGCCGGGACGATGCTACACCTCATTTACAGCAGCAAATGAGACCAATTAAACACAACTCAGTAAAAATGATCCTGAATCTTCAATCACTTGGGGAGATGAGGAGCAGGACGTTCTGTAATTGCCTTGTTCATCCTCGTCCCCTGGACACAGCCTTAGCCAGGGTAACTCCCAGGCTGTGGCCATTTCACCACCGGTTCCGCTCTCTGACCGCTGTAAATCACACACTGTGGCTGCAGTTTTCAGGTTGGATGGAGGTTATTATCTGTGCCTGTGGGAGAGTGGGAAGATGGGGCGTTTTTTCCATCAGAAATGCAGTTTTCTTCCAGCTCTGCTGCTCCTGGTGTGCTCTGACACCTCCTGCTGCCTCCTCACCCACGGCTCTGGCTGGGTTATTGCCATGGAGGAAAAGCAGGTAATGGCAGGGGAGCACTGGGCTGTCACTTCAGGCCTGGGAGCTGGGCACTGCTCAGCACTCCTGTTCTGCATGGGCTGCAGGTAACCCCACATTTCAATAAGGAGCACAAACAAAGTGCCATGAAATGATCAAAGTTCCTGCCTTGGCAGATGCCTGCTTCGAAAAGGAATAGACTAGACTAGACTAGACTAGACTAGACTAGACTAGACTAGAATAGAATAGAATAGAATAGAATAGAATAGAATAGAATAGAACAATAGAATAGAATCATGAAGGTTGGAGAAGATCCTTGAGGTCCTCGAGTCCAGCCATAAACCTGGCACTGCCACCAAGCCACGTCTCTAAGCACCACACCTTTAAATTCCCCTGGAAATCAGCAGCTACTGGAGTCACTGTGCTAAGTTAATTTCTGGCAGAGAAATGAGCATCTCTGGTGCCCGATTTCCCGGGTTTTAGTGGGAATGCACAGCTCTGCCTGAGGCCCTGTTACACTCCTCATTCACAGCTGAGCTTGTTTTGGTGAACAGTGATCAGCTGCTGCTGAGAAAGCCAAGATGTGCCTCAGAGAGGGGGCTTTGCTGGGGCTCCTGGGGGACCTCAGCCAAGGTGGGGAGGTCCTGTTGGCGCTGTCCAAGTTTTCAGAGAGGTCAGTGGTGCTCAGCCCGGGAGTCAGGGCACAGAGGGGACTCTGCTCTGCCCCAGCTGTTTGTGTTTTGTCAGCCCAGCCTGCTGCTGGCTGGGCAGGAGCCTGGCTTTTCCGAGGTGCTGAAAGGCTTTGCTCCTGCAGGCTCCCTCTCATGGCAGGGTGTTGCTGAGTCTGTCTCAGTTCCGGGGGAAGGTTTTTCTCTTGCTGCAGACTGAAGAACAGTCTGTTCTTGCCTGAAGAACGTCCTCTGGAAAGCTTCTGCCCAGGTTTGGCTTTGTGAGCTGCCATCCCTGCAATGGTGTGTGCCCAGCTGGTTGCCAGTTGTGCTGCTTTGTTCTGTTACTTCTGTTTTATCCATCCCCTGTCCTGTGAGAGATGTGAGGAAGTTGAATTGCTGAGAGGTCCCTGAAGGCCCTGAACACGTGTGATGGTCTGTGGCTGCTGCCTGGGATGAGCATATTTGCATCTTTTCTGCCCCTTTGCTCACTTCTGAGGCAATATTTCAAACTTAGCATAAAAATGAAAAGATGACTTTCCTGTTTAACGTGCAGTGAGATCGTGTAATGAGGGGTGAGCCTTCCCTGTGATCCCAGCCTGCTGTTGGTGCTGGTACCACGGAGGGCTCTGTTCCCTTGCAGCAGCCCAAACCTTCTGCAGGCCACTGTATACATTTGCTTCCTTTGATCAATAATTTAGGGTAATCATTTTGTTCTGTAAAATTTCCCAAGCCCATTTATATTGCATGAAATGCAGAATAGCCAATCCCAGAATGGATTTTTAAAAGCTTTTCATGAAAGGTTGAGGTTTTTTCCTTTTTAACTCTGAGGAGGGGAGAGAAGTGGGTCTGGAGACGTGAATAAATCTGTTTGTTTGGGGACTTTGATTCCTGAAGATTTATTTTCCTAATAGTGTTGGGTAGCGTTTAGGCTGTCTCCAGCTCCTCAGCACTCAGGGAGCAGCTGTTTTTCTGTTTTATTGCAGCCTCCAGCCTCCCGTGCTCAGTGAGGAGTGGCACTGGCACGGGAAGGGAGAGTGGGGCTGCTGCGTGCTCTGCCCCTGTTCCTGTGCTCTGCCCCTGTTCCTGGGTGTGCCCCTGTTCCTGGGTGTGCCCCTGTCCTCTGCCCCTGTGTGTGCCCCTGTCCTCTGCTCCTCTGCCCCTGTCCTCTGCTCCTCTGCCCCTGTCCTCTGCTCCTCTGCCCCTGTCCTCCGCCCCTGTCCTCTGCTCCTGTTCCTGTGTGTGCCCCTGTCCTCTGTCCCTGTGTGTGCTCCTGCTCCTGTCCTCTGCTCCTCTACCCCTGTCCTCTGCTCCTGTTCCTGTGTGTGCCCCTGTCCTCTGTCCCTGTGTGTGCTCCTGCTCCTGTCCTCTGCTCCTCTACCCCTGTCCTCTGCTCCCGTTCCTGTGTGTGCCCCTCTGCTCCTGTGCTCTGCCCCTCTGCCCCTGTGCTCCTGCTCTGAGAGCTGCTGGGTGCAAACTGCTGCCAGCAGGAGCTCTGCACCTCTCGTGGTGGCAGGGCCAGAGGAGAATGTCTGAGCTGCTCTTGGGTGCCTGAGGATTTGTGTGCCTGGCAGGCAGCAGAGGTGGCACAAAGCAGAGCTGGCTCCTGTTCGGGGCGGTGGAGAACTGCTAAAGGACAAGGCTGGGTGGGAGAAGGAAGAATAATCACTTAGAGGTGGGAATCTCTGTGCTGAACATCAGGTGGAGGTGAAAAAGAGAAGGAAAAGCACAACTTCACAGGCTTTTTATTTTTCTGGAGCGGGGGGAAGCTGAGTTATTGGCAGTGTTGACCACGGTCAGAGAAAACAGATGAGGAGCTGGATGTGTGCTCTGAGAAGCCTCTGCAGTAGAGGCAGTGTGAGACTGCTTTGTTTAAGTATTTGTTTGTTTTTAAAAGGAAGAAGAACTACCATTAAGCACCAGTGGGGAGAACATTCACATGTTGCATCTATTTGTCTATCTCTGCAAATAATGAGGCGTAGGATTAGAATAGGTGGGGAGGGAAACCTGACTGGAGTCTAATGTGTGGGGACTTTCAGATTTCACTTCCAAGGAGAAACACTTAAAATGGCTCAGGCAGTGTGAGCTGATGTGTTATTCCCTCAGGAAATGGGCTGCAAAATCATATTTATTGCTGCTGGTAGGGGATCTGAGGGTTTCTCTGTGCAAACATCTCCATCTCCAGAGGAAAGAGGTGCCAGGGCATGTTCTAAATTCCATGTGAAACGGGAGAGGGAGCCCCAGAACCTCTGGCTGTGGGGCCATTGGGGGCAGCAGCACCCAGGGGACGAGTGAGACCCCTGTGGGCTCTCAGGTGGGGATCTCGTGGCTGCTGCTGCCCCAGAGGCTGGACTGGCCCCCGATGGATGGTGTGGTTTGTGTGCCCTGGTGCTTTCCATGGAGCTGGGCCTTAGCCTGGGATCCTCCACCTTCCTGAAATGAAACAAAGCAGTCTCTGCAAGGAGAGGACACAGGGCAGGCAAACCTTGGCCCTTTGGGTGAGCTGGCCACAGGGACATCTGTAATTGTGACACTTCCCAACGTCCCACAGCACAGAGAACTGTCAGGCACTGAGGGCACCACGACCTGTGCGTGTTAAAATTCCCTCTGTGTTCAGAGTGAAGGGAAGGGCTGGCTGTGGAGCAAGGCTGGTGTGGGAGGGCAGCAGAGCCTGGCCATGATCCATGATCCATGATCCATGATCCATGATCCATGATCCATGATCCATGATCCATGATCCATGATCCATGATCCATGATCCATGATCCATGATCCATGATCCATGATCCATGATCCATGATCCATGATCCATGATCCATGATCCATGATCCATGATCCATGATCCATGATCCATGATCCATGATCCATGATCCATGATCCATGATCCATGATCCATGATCCATGATCCATGATCCATGATCCATGATCCATGATCCATGATCCATGATCCATGATCCATGATCCATGATCCATGATCCATGATCCATGATCCATGATCCATGATCCATGATCCATGATCCATGATCCATGATCCATGATCCATGATCCATGATCCATGATCCATGATCCATGATCCATGATCCATGATCCATGATCCATGATCCATGATCCATGATCCATGATCCATGATCCATGATCCATGATCCATGATCCATGATCCATGATCCATGATCCATGATCCATGATCCATGATCCATGATCCATGATCCATGATCCATGATCCATGATCCATGATCCATGATCCATGATCCATGATCCATGATCCATGATCCGTATCCAGCACCACCCATCTCCGTGGGATGGGGTCTGCCAGCCCCTGGCACACACACAGCCTCGCTCCTTCAGCCTGAACTGGGTGATTTCCCCCAGCTGTTTTTGATTCTGGCACCTAGGAGGAAAAATAATTGGATATAGGGGGAAAATAAGAGCCTTCAGATGTGGTGTTACCGTAATGTGCTCTGGCAGCTCGGGCAACGTGTGCGTTTTTTCAATCCTGAGGAGCATGAATAACACATGAGCCAGAGCACAGCTGGAATGAACTGGAAAGAGAGCCGGGCTCTGGGCAGGGAGCACATAAAAGGTGTTCTCCATAAAGGCCATCCCAGCTTTATCTTCCACAGCACCCGGCTATAACCTTCAATCGCCTCCGGAATACCTGGCAGCTTCTGCTGGATGCAGTGTTGTCTTTCTGATGTTTATTCCTTTTAAAGGTTCAGTTCAGTGCTGGAGTTGATAGAGAGATCTGGTTTTATTGCCTGTTTGCAGGGCCCTGTGCACAAAGCAGCTTTGGCCTGGCCTGTAGGACTGGTCTGTGCTATGCCAATATTGCACGTGTGAGTTTGTTTTTAGAGAAATAGAGAATTGATCTCTCTTGCAGAGTGGGCCTTGGGGTTCCACATGAATTAAACTCCTAGGAACATAATTAATTTTAAGTCCTTCTGTCTGCCACTTTTCTGGTTGCAGCACACAAGTGCCAGGACGACAAGAAATGACTTGGCCAATAAGTTGCAGTAAGTAAATGATGTTGTATTGATCTGAGCATTCGGAGCAGGCTGAGCAACCAATCTGTTCATTACAGCTCTTCCAGGCTCCTTTAAATCAGCCTTCCTGCTAAATATGAAATGTGTGTCTCCAGTGCTGGATCAGCCATTAAATGATGCTGGTGGATATTAATAAAAGAGCCCAAGGCTTGTCTTTATGCAGGCAGAGAGGGAGCAGCAGTTCCGTGCTAAATGGAATGAAGAATATCGTTTTATGGTGCTCTTAAAATTTATTCCATTTTAAGACATGTAGCAGTGTAAGAAGTGAGAAATTCTAAATTCTGACCTTTCCACACATAAATTGGCATATTTGGCTTCTCTTTTTTCCCCCTTTACCCAAAGGATCCCAATGACAGCTCTTGTTTCCCCTCCGGGTCTCCAGGAGAGGAGAGGTCTCCCTCTCAGGGCAGGGCTGTGAGGTTGGGGGCTCAGGGAGAGGAGAGGTCTCCCTCTCAGAGCAGGGCTGTGAGGTGTGGGGGCTCAGGGAGAGGAGAGGTCTCCCTCTCAGGGCAGGGCTGTGGGGTGTGGGGGCTCAGGGAGAGGAGAGGTCTCCCTCTCAGGGCAGGGCTGTGAGGTTGGGGGCTCAGGGAGAGGAGAGGCTTTCCTCTCAGGGCAGGGCTGTGGGGTGTGGGGGCTCAGGGAGAGGAGAGGTCTCCCTCTCAGGGCAGGGCTGTGAGGTTGGGGGCTCAGGGGT